>CM031599.1:65314412-65321912 GCA_018398815.1 Conus ventricosus | reverse complement strand
TGGGCAAACAAGTGCTGCGTCATTGGCAGCTACCATCCACTATAGTCAGTGCGTATCATTGTTCACAATTTGATCACCATATTACCGAAAATGTCTGGGGTGTCATAAATTGTGAACAGAAGAAAAGTGTTTCAAAAAAAAATCCCAGAGAAAGATAAGAGAATGGGCCATAGGTAAAACAACAGTAAACGACAGTAGGGAAAGACAAAACTGGGGGTGGGGGGGTGGGGGGTGGGGGTGGGGGTGGGGCGGTGCAAAGTCAAAGAGAATGCCAGAAAAGAGAAAACTTCTCTCAGAGAATGTCCAGAAGTCATTGGAGGGAGGGGTGCGGGCGTTGAACTGAAAACATCCTAAGCTTCCCCATAAGCATGGACCGGCTGTCTTGAATCATGCTGAAAGACTACAGCCAGGGAGTGAACTTTGCTGCTCTTCTTTCTCTCCAGTAACAGGGTAGATAACTGCTATGCGAAGTCAAAGAGGATGCCAGAAAAGAAAAAGCTTCTCTCAGACAATGTCCAGAAGTCATTGGGGGTGGGGGGGGGGGGGGGGGGGATGCGGGATGCGGGGGGGGGGGGGGGGGGGGGCGATGTAATGGAAGCATGCCTAAGCTTCCCCATGGGCACGGACCAGCTGTTTTGAATCATGCTGAAAGACTACAGCCAGGGGAGTGAACTTTGCTTCTCTTCTTTCTCTCCAGTAACAGGGTAGATAACTGCTAGGGCTTTCTTCGGACACTCTCCTCTTCCTCCTCCTCCTCCTCCTCCTCCTCCTCGTTATCTGAGGTGAAAAGTTCAAGACAGCCATCTTGGACATCAGTTATCTTTCCTTATCACAGTTTGACCGGCATGTTCTAAATGTGTATTATTAAAAACATCGAAGTCATATATTAGTATTATTTTACATAACATATATGATATGTTGCTGTACTTTCCGATTGTTCGTGTATTTTCGAGTGATTTGAGCCTGATTTCTGTCCTTCCAGCTACCATTCAAAACGTGTGATGTGTTTCTGTAATTTATTTTTAAAGATCTGTTCCCACTGAAGCAATACAGAGCACTTTATTTGGTGCTTGACGGCAGCTTTACGTGACTGATTTACAAGAAAGCATAATATAAAGCTCACACAGTCTTACTAACCTATATTTGGCAAGATATATTGTTCAGCATTATATATATATAATATATATATATATATATATATATATATATATATATATATATATATAGTTAAAACAAGTTAAAAGAGGAATCTTAAAACTATCTACAAATTTGTTTCGAGCGTGTTGCGCTGTCATCAGGATGGTTTTTGGTTTGCCCACCGCTGATGTTATATAGCGTGTGGGCTCCCGTTTGCGGTTGTTTGCACGTGCGGGTTGGCTGCACGTGTTTTTTGGGGGGCTTTCAGGTTTTTGTTTTGGGTGTGTTCACTAACAACGATTTCCATTTATGCCTGCAGTTGTTTACTATTTCTGTTTTGGTGTTTAAAGTTGCTAAGTGTGGTTTGCATAGTATTAACCATTTTTCAGTTAAACATAGGTTGCCCCTTTTTGAAACATTGCTGTATGGTGATGCTCTTTTTATGATTTTCCAGGATATATTGTAGCTTGTTTTTGCGTCTTTAAGTTTCCAGATATATTTGCTCAGTTCTGTTTGGTTTTTATATTTTTCTTTATTAAATGACTGTTTGTGGTTTGCATATCTGATTTTGAAGTGGTTTTCAGTGATCCCTATGTATGTTTCTTTTTCATTTTCTGATGTCACAGTAGCCTGGTATACAATGTTGTTGTGAAGACATTTATTGTTTAGTGGGCACTGCTCCTTTCTGGTGCAATTGCAAGATTTCCTTTCTTCACCCTTCTTTGCTGTGTTGATTTTCATTTTGTTGGATGCGTCAATTAGGTTTTTGAGGTTGGGCATACATGAGTACGATAGTTTGACAGTGTTTTTGTTAAATATTTTGGACAGTTTGTGTTCTTTTGGAAATGAAGTTGTTAGGATTTTGAAGAATTCTTTCCCTATGTTTGTTTTGAGTTTCCCGTCGTATGGGGGGTTATACCATATGATTTTTCTTTTCCTATTTTTCTTGCTTTTATTTGTGTTGTTGTCTGGGTTGTATTGTAATTTGTAATTGTATCCACTTGTTTGTAGTGCCTCCTGGTATTCTACTGCTGCATTGTTGAACACTCTCTCACTGCATGACAGGTTTGATAGTCTCTTGTTTTTGCCATGGGGTATGGTCTTTAATACAGATGGTGGATGGTTACTTTTGGTGTGTACATAAAGAGGTGTATCGTTGGGTTTCTTGTATGGTTTATATATGTGATTGTTGAGATCCAGTGTTATGTCTAAGTAGTTCACTACGCAGGCACGCACACACACACACACACACACACACACACACACACACACGCACGCACACGCACACGCACACACACACACGCACACACACACACACACACACACACACGCGCGCGCGCGCGCGCGCGCACACACACACAATCAGGACTATAACATAGACTCACTGTGTTTACACGTGTGGGTCAAAGAATTCTTGTTAATTCCCCGACCCCATCACTACCACTCGTCTTCTTTCGCACTCCTAACCCCCTTCTCTAAAATTTCCCTCCCGTCCCCAATTTCACCCCAGCCCAGCTCCCCCACCCCACCCCCACCCCCACCCATTGACATACCAGGTGTTACGGTGTCCGCCAGGACAGTTTGGCAGTGTCCATGTTCTGGGACAAGTAGCCTCCCCTGAGCTGGACGAGAATTCCGGACTGGCGGCCAGCCGTCTACATACGGGCATTGTGTACGGTCTGAACGACCACGGCGACACCAACCGGGTCTTCGCCATGGACCCTGACAGTGGGAGGTGAAGGCCACCCTCACCATTGACGGCGTCCACAACCACGACTGGGAGGACCTGTGTGTCGGTACCTGTGGTCCGGTGAGCATGTGGTTGAGGGGGGGGGGGGGGGGGGGGTGCAGGGGGGAAAGTCTGTTGAGGGAGGATCAGGTGAGGAGGAGGTGAGCGAGGACAAGAAGTGAGGAGAGTGTTGCATGAAGTGGGGTTCGGGTGGGGGTGGGGTGGGGGGCGGTCAGGGGTGGAGATTAAAGCGGAGAAAAGTAGGGAGGAAGACACACAAAGAGTTGGGCGTATGTCATCTGCTAGATGGATAGACAGTTGTGTGTGTGTACGCCCGCGCGCTCGCACGTGTGTGTATGTGTGTGTGTGTGTGTGTGTGTGTGTGTGTGTGTGTGTGTGTGTGTGTCTGTCTGTCTGTCTGTCTGTCTGTGTTTGTGTGTGTCTGTGTGTGTCTGTGCGTGTCTGTGAGTGTCTGTGTGTGTATGTATGTCTGTCTGTGTGCGTCTCTCTCTCTCTCTCTCTCTCTCTCTCTCTCTCTCTCTCTCTCTCTCTCTCTCTTTGGAAATCATAAGTTTTGTTTTACAGCTGCTTGTCAGGACCTGGCAAGCAGAGCAAAACATGCCTTATTGTGTATTTTGAAAAAATTAAACATGTTAAATAATAACTCCTTGACAGTGTTTCTAAAACTCTTCGATGCACAGGTTCAACCAGTTGCACAATATGGTGCTGAGATTTGGGGCTTAGATAAATCTGCTACTCATGTGGAAACAGTTCATTCATTTGCTCTTAAGAAATTTCTGGGGGTTCACATGAAAACACTGAACGAATGTGTTTATGGGGAAACACTGTTATCCTATTTATATTGTCATGTTCCCCGCATGGTCTCCAAACGCAGCTTGATTGTGTCCTGAAAACGTGTGATGATCTTGGTCTTAAGGTTAATAGAGACAAGACAAAGATTATGGTTTTTAGAAAAGGAGGGTATCTGAGCAGGTATGAGAAGTGGTTTATGAACGGTGTTCCTTTGGAAGTCGTAAACAGATACGTTTATTTAGGTTTCACTTTCACTACGTCTATGAGTTCCTATGAAAGCGCCAGACAATTAGCTGCAAAAGGGAAAAAGGCGCTGTTCGACGTATTTAGAATATATAATCAGCTAAATAATATGTCCAGGAAAACTTTTTTCAAACTTTTTGATGTCAAAATCCAACCAATACTTCTGTACTCTTGTGAAGTTTGGGGCATTATAGCAGAAAACAATCCTGTGGAGAGTATACATGTATTCGCTTGCAAAAAATTTCTGAATGTATCTAGTCGTACTCCAAACAAAATGATCTATGGCGACCTCGGAAGATATCCGCTGCAAATCAACTGTTGTGTACGCGCTGTTAAATACTGGTTTCGTTTATTGAAAATGGAAGAGGCACGCCTGCCAAAACAAGCTTACCAGATGCTGATGAATTTAGACAATGCAGGTAAAACAAACTGGGTTTCCAAACTGAGATGCATCCTACAAAAGCAAGGATTCAGCTTTGTCTGGTTAGCCCAAGGTGTAGGCAATGAGACATGCTTCTTGTCATTGTTCAAACAAAGACTTAAAGACACATTTTGTCAAGAATGGACGTCAAACATAAATGAAAGTAACAGATTCAATCTATATTCACTCTTCAAGTCTTCAATTATTCCTGAAGCATACATAGATTGTGTGCAACAAAAATGCTTTAGAGACACCCTTATCAGAGTCCGGTTTGGAATAAGTGAGCTTAGAATTCATAAAAACCGTTATGTCTCTGGGGATATAAACGTTGACAATAGTTGCCCTTTTTGTCCAGAACTAGAAGAAACTGAATTACATATGAGTTTTAATTGTGAAGCATATGCAGCATTAAGGCCAAATATCATGAAAAACGTCCCCACATATTTTCAAAGAGCCAAATTTGCAAGCATGATGGCTAGTCAAGATGGTCCGACAATAAGAAAACTTGCATGGTTTTTCTTTAAAGCATTTAGATTACGAGAGCGCAAACTCACTGTTGTAAATATTTAAGATAGTGTAATTTGATACATCCTTCTGTTAATTTGTATGAAAGTCTTTATACGTGTATTTTTTTCCCCGCATTGATTGATGTTTCTGTACTCCATGAAAATGGGCAGAGGCCTAAACTCATTAAACTATTTTCATTTCATTTCATTTCATTTCTCTTTGGAAATCATAAGTTTTGTTTTACAGCTGCTTGTCAGGACCTGGCAAGCAGAGCAAAACATGCCTTATTGTGTATTTTGAAAAAATTAAACATGTTAAATAATAACTCCTTGACAGTGTTTCTAAAACTCTTCGATGCACAGGTTCAACCAGTTGCACAATATGGTGCTGAGATTTGGGGCTTAGATAAATCTGCTACTCATGTGGAAAAAGTTCATTCATTTGCTCTTAAGAAATTTCTGGGGGTTCACATGAAAACACCGAACGAATGTGTTTATGGGGAAACACTGTTATCCTATTTATATTAATTCATATGTACGGTGTATTAGATACTGGCTGAGGGTAGTACAAATGGATGACAATAGATTACCCCTTAGAGCATATAATATGCTGTTGGGACTAGAATCGCGTGGTAAAAAGTCGTGGGTTACAGATGTTAGGGATTTTCTGTTTTTTGATGGATTTGGGTGCGTCTAGATGTGTCAAGGGGTTGGAAATGTAAATGCTTTTTTGAAACAACTCAGGCAAAGATTAATTGATAACCGTTGGCAAAACTGGCATGAAAATATCCGGAACAGTGAGCGATATTCGTTTTATAGAACTTTTAAGACATCCGCTAGTTGTGAAAAATATCTCTCACTTAATATTGACAGGCATATTAGAAGTTATCTAACAAGATTTAGATTAGGAATTACAGACATCAAAGCGCATCAGTATCGATATGCAAATACTAAAAACGTTGATATGCTATGTCCTTTATGCAAAAGCGCGAATGAAGATAAAGTGCATTTTCTGCTTTGTTGTCCTGTCCTGCAAGATTTTAGGTATGAATACATACCTCGGAAATTCTTTGAAAACCCCTGTTTGTTCCGAGCTGCTGTCCTCATGGCAAATCAAAGGGAAGACGTACTGAAGAGCACGTGCATTTATTTATATAAGGCCTTTAAAAGGCGCACTATTATGGTCAGTTAAAGGAATCTAACTCTAGTATTTATTGTGTACATTTTGTATGCTTTTCTGTCAGTTTCTTGTTGTCAACTATGACATGCTACCGTGCTGTATGAAGTATCATTATTGGTATTGTTGTATTGTACCCCCATCAGAAGGGGCCATGGCCTATACTGATTAAAATTTTTCGTTCGTTCGTTCGTTCTCTCTCTTCTCACTCACACACACACACACACACACACACACACACACACACACACACACACACACACACACACACACACGCACGCACGCACGCACGCACGCACGCACGCACACACACACACACACACACACACACACGGATGACATCTCTTTCTCGGTGTCTAGGGAGACTGTGGCACGTGCTTGTACATCGCTGACATTGGAGAGGAAAACGGCCATGACCCCCGTCAGATCTACAAGGTCAGGGAACCCCAGGACCTCAGGGATGCGACGCTGGAACTTGTCGACATCTACAGATTCACGTCAGTGGTGGCCTCGCTCTCACGACCATCATTATCATCCTGGTTGTCATCGTGATCGTTATTGGTGGTTGTGTTAATGATGATATTGTGTGAAGAAACCAGGATAGTCAGTTTCAGTGTCATCCAAGAGCTCTCACTGCGACGAAGACTAGTACTTATACACTGTTTTCCTGTCATCTTCTTCGACGTCGACGTTATCGTCATTGTTGATGTCAATGCTGATTTCATATACTTTTTTTCTCTTTATTTAATATTCGTTCTTATGATTATCAGTTCTCTTCTTCTTCTTCTTCTTCTTCTTCTTCTTCTTCTTCTTCTTTTTCTTCTTCTTCTTCCTTAGCATTGCTATTATCGATATCATTAAGCCAATTACGTTCACCCATTTTCTTCTTTTTGCTCGTTGTCGTAAGTCCTGGGTCCAGAGAGTTCAGGGGTCACAATGAACGCACAGAGGAACAGAAACAGAGACAGACTAACTGTGTATACTTGATGCGCAGAGAAGTCCGGAGTAACGTGGCAACATATCTATAGTAGAGAATTAACCAAGAAATTAACTCTTGCTCCCTTAGATGCACAATGAAAGAAATAGGTTACTGTTTCCGGTACCTGTTCGCCTAGGACACATACATTCAAAAGACATACAGACACATACACATGCGCGCGTGCGCGGGCACACACACACACACACACACACACACACACACACACACACACACACACACACACACACACACTCACTCACTCACTCACTCACTCACTCACTCACTCACTCACTCACTCACTCACACGCACGCACACACGCACGCACGCACACACGCACGCACGCACGCACGCGCACACACACACACACACACACACACACACACACACACACACACACACACACACACACACACACACCATGCGAATGCGCAGGCACACACACACACACACACACACACACACACACACACACACACACACACACACACACACAC
>CM031599.1:65307992-65310912 GCA_018398815.1 Conus ventricosus | reverse complement strand
CCCACAGCAGTTAATTGTTTGTGTTGTTTTTAGTTATATCATTTCATTTTTTCCCTTTCTATTTTATGCAACAGAGATTCCACAGTCCGACGCTTTTGCAATTTATGTTGTTCCCACCAGTCAGCGATAGTTAAACAGTATTCTGCATTTGTGGAAAATATGGACCAGCTTCCCATATCAAAATCAAGCCCCCTTCTTGTTCCGTACTTTCTTAACTTAGTTCAAACACAGAATAATCCAATTGTTTTGTATCGTGCCGAGATTTTCGTTTCCTGATAATTTAAGGTTTAATTTCTGTTTATCAAAGAGTCCGATTCTAGTAAAATCGTATATCAAACTTCTTCCTGACTTTCTTTAATACGCAATGGTAAGCAGTTTTGCTAAGACGGTCTCTTGTTTTCCATCTGACTTGAAATGTGCTGTTGAGACGATTGTTCGCTGCACTGGACAGAAAGAAAAATAATGGAAGAAGAAGCCAAAAGTACATAAAGAAGGAAAAATAATGGAAGAAGAAGCCAAAAGTACATAAAGAAGGAAAAATAATGGAAGAAGGAGCCAAAAATATATGTCCAAAAAGAGGAATAAAATTAAAAATCGTAGAATCATATTCTTTCTTTCTTTACACATCAAGTGATCCGAACTCTTGATTATTAGAAGGAAGAACATTTGTAAGCGCATGACGTCAGAAACATATGACAACATTCCCTGGTGATATCAATGACGTAAGTCAACTTTGCGCATGAAACAGCAAGCTTTCTTCTGTGAGCGATAACGGCGTGTCGACAGCAAACGTGTCATTCAACGCTATGGACACTTCAACGATGGACGAGCTTTCAGATCGTGAACAAGACAACCAGAACACGAATCGCAGTGAGGCTTGCATAGCATCCACGTGTGATCAGCTGGCATCTCCCGGGGAGGACTGTCAAACCAAAACCAAGGATGAAGAACCTTCGTTCAATCAGGTGTTACAAGAGCGAAAACCGTTTCAGATTCCAACCGTTATAATCACAGCACCTTCTGAAGATGAAGACACGGTTACTGATGAATCGATACAAGACACGTCGATATCAGGTAACGAAACCAAAGAGAATGAATTGGAAATGGAAGTGACGGTGGAGAAGGATAAATCTCAGGATACGTCCAACGGAGTCGACACCACGAGTGATGACGACTTTGAAGTGATCTGTCGTTGTTCCTCCACCCCCTTGTCAGCAGACAACGATTCCCACTCCAGCCTGTCTTCCCACAAGGGCGCGGTGCCTTCCATTGACGACGACACAAGCCCCATCAAGAAAGTCAGGGACTGCAAGGACACCAAAGACACCAAGGAGTCGGAGAACCTGGATCCCGCCAATGACATCAACTACATCCAGTCGCATTATCGTCTGCGCATCTCAGAGCCCGACGAGATGGCTTCAGAGTCCCTCAACGATGAAGACGTCAGCAGAGATCAGTTGCCGACATCTGCCGTGTACGACTCTATCGCCCTGGCCTCCATGTCCCAGCCTGTCCCTGTCTACAACGTCAGCGGAAACACCGTGACCTACGTCAGTGGCCCCGTCACCCACCGCCGCCTCGTACTCCCGCCTACACCGACGAGAGTGGCTGCCAAGTGCCGATTGCGAACGGCTTTACCGTCAGTTACGCCGGCAAGATGGAGGACCCGCAGTCCGGGGAGGCGGTCAGCACGTGCAGCAGTCAAAGCCAGGCCGACCTCGGGCCAGCGGCCAGCAGGCCGACGCCTACAACTTTGTCTACCCGTCCATCTACGTGTCCAACGCCGGCCTCATCTCCGTGCTGCTGCGACACGACATGTCAGTGGAGATGACGGTGGACCGCACTATCCGCGTGGTCAGCCACCAGCACATGATGGCAGTGGCCACCGACAGCCGCGGCACCTCCGCCTGCCTGTACCACCCTGCCCCAAGGTCATCCAGCAAGCACCACTACCGACATCGCCACGGACGCCGTGCGCGTGCACATGGGTCACGATGACGTCGCCTTCGCCATCGGACACAGCCGCTAACCGATTTGATGCCTACGACATTCAGCCGGCCACGCACGTCAAGTTCTCGGACATTTCAAAGACCAGTCGGTCAATCTGCTCTTTTCCTCTGAAGGCTACGGCGAAAGCCTGGTGCCGCACTGCCTGGAAGTGGCGTCCAAGGCGGAGTACGCTAATCTGCCCAAAGGAGGCGTCATCGTACGGATCAACGGTGTCAAAGTGACACAGACAGGAGCGGTGACGTCACGGTGGTGACTGGCGCCAAGTTCATCCGGTTGTCTCCCTCTTTCGGCATGACGCGTTGTGGGCAACCGCTTCATCGACATCGAGATCGAGCGGGACTGGTCGTGCCGCGTGTCCCGCGGGCCGCACTGCTTCTTCGCCGGGGACCGCCGCGTCATCATCACCAACGGCAAGCTAGAGGTGGACGTCAACGAGCACGGGCGCTTCAAGGTGGCCCACCTGACCCCCCACCGCCCCGTCACCCCGCAGCAGTGCTTACGTCAGCCTGACAACTACGTGCGGCGTGTCAACAGCGTCACCTACACATCGTCGGCGGCGGCACGGGCTGCCCTGCTGGCTCGCACTCCCCCGACCCGGCGACGAAGTGCCCCCGTCACTCATTAACCGCCGTGTGCCCTGACCTCTCAGGAGCTGGAACTGCACGTGGCCCGCATCGCCAGCTACCAGAGCTACCAGAGCCGCCATACCGGAGTGGATCCCAGAGCCCAGGCTTGCAGGACTCGTCTCCCTCCACCTTGCCCTGGGACAGGTCCTGACGTGATGGATGATGGCCTTCCTGGCTGCCTTCGTCTGCTGACGCCATGATCCCAGTACTGAACCATGACGGCGTAGCAAGGTGAACTCTCTCCCACAGTCCTGGCTGTGGCTTGTTGTTCACGTGGACAGAGG
>CM031599.1:65277992-65305492 GCA_018398815.1 Conus ventricosus | reverse complement strand
ACTCAATTTGCTCTGGTTGACAGTTGCTGCCGTCTAATTCTGGATTTGTTTTCTTGACTTTTGTTGTTCTGTATCAATTTGGCGCTGGTCCGAGAGCTATGCGAGATGCGATGCTGCCGTCTCCAGCCACACGTTTAAACTTTCCAGTTCGTGTGCACTGTTCAAGTGATCAACTGCTGCCCATCTCAACCTTTCCAGATCTCAAGTTACCTTTCAGGGAAGGAGTGTGAACCACGTGGGCGTGTATTTTCTGGGTTTTTCTTGAAGCATGCTGAAATCTTTCTCTTCACTTTTTTATGGTTGAGCGTTACAAATTTCACACTTTTTGATGTTGTAAATTGTTTGATGATTACATGTAGGCGTGATGCATTTGAAGAGCTCAAAAATGTATTTAAATCAAAGCTGTTATCGTTTTCAAACACCATTGAGCAATCTTCAAAACTGACTGTGATAGAAAATAACACAGATGCTTCTTGCCTCCCTGTGGTGCATTGTAGATACAGGTATGCAGTTTTCAGGAGAAACTTGGCGTGTAGAACAAGAGCCAGACAACATGGATACGTAGTGAGCCGTGATTTACATGTGCTCAATGGTTGTCCGAGGTTTGCAAGTGTTCTAAGATTTTGTTGATGTATACATTATTTGTTTCTTGCTGTCATAACATCAGTCCATATACCATCTGTTTTACAATTTACCAGCGGCTGTATTTTTCAGTGATCAGATGCGTATTTAATTCTCTTTATATTACACAAAGGGGCTGTATAGCATTTTCTCTATCTTGCCATTGGATTTTCCTTCATTTGTCATTTTTTTGCAATAAAGTACTAAAGGAAGTGATTTTTTTATTTTCATTTGAAGAGAAAATCGGTTGTGTGCAGAACAAAATTCTGATAAAGAATGTGTTAAATCGTTTTCTAAGATATGCACCTGTTTTGATAAACAATACACACACTATGGTTGACATCCTCTCAATTCAAAATGTGTTACTGATTTTTTCTTTCATAATCTGAAGAGACAGCAACAAGCCTCAGGAGACACGCAAACAAAATAAAATCTTACTTTGTTTTCCCTGGATAGCAATGTAAACACTAGTAACGCTGATGAACAATTTATTTTGCACACTGAAATAAACCAAAACACAAATGAACTCTTGTAATCAAATCATTCAAAGAGGAAGACAATTTTTCCTTTGGAATCTATAGCCTCCTGCACCAAATAAAAGAAGGCAAATAAAAGGAGTTTTAGCTGATTTCCTGTTTACACAAATCATTCAGTAAAGTTTGATAAAAACAAAACAAACACAAAAAAAGCTGTTCCACCACAACCAAGCTGGAAGAAAAGTTCCTGCCTAAGCTATCCGCTTCTTTCAGAACGAACAGGAAAAGATTTTCTATATTTACTCAACCAACAAAGGCGTAGGAATTGGCCTTTAACAGTATTTGTCTTCTGGAAAACGTATTGAACATGTCTTCAGCAGAGAAAGGAAGGGCGAGTATGAACGAGAGAAGGAGGTAAAGGCATTAAAAACAAAAATAACAACGGACTACAATTCCAAAACACACAACAGGCACATCGCTATCCACTTTCAAAGTCATCTTTAATTGTATCATTGTGACAAAGAGATCCGTAAGAAACCAGACAAATTCCATCATGTATCAAACCAGGCACATACGTACGCACACACACGTGCGCGCGCGCGCACACACACACACGCACACTGTACTGTTACACCTAACTGACTAAACTGAATTCAATGGTAATGTGATGTATCTCCATGACCTGCAAACCAGAAGCACAAGTTTCATAAATATTTGACATTCTCCACCATACAAACATTTTTTAAAAACTCATCACCAATCTGCTTTGCATGCTTATTTAAAAAAAAACAAAAAAACAAAACAATTAGGTCACAAAAAGGAAGAAATAATAAAATAAAGTAAAAAAGGCCGATGCTGAGGACATGCCCATGCCCAGACAACAAACCTACTTTTGTACACAGTCAATGTTGCCAGAAATGCCACATGCATAACACATTACCATTCTACATCTATTGCGGCCCCAGATGAAGTAAGCAAAGACATGCAGGACACACTGTAATCACAACTGTACAGTCTGAAAAACCAGTGCACACAACGAACAACAAAGTCATCTACTCCAAACCATGAAACCAACCAACCAAAACAGACCAAAAAACACATGCAGAAAAAAAAAAGCCACGCACATCTGACACACATGCAGACCGAGCTAAATGACTCAGAAGTGTGTAAGCTGTATACTGGTATCACAAGCTGACAAAGTAAGGGCATATTCACAGAGCTCTGGACACCTTACCTGGAAGAAAGTGTCATGCCAAAGCTGAAAGCATCACAACAGGAGCAGGAAGCACATCATGTAACAAGCAAGTAATTTAACAGCAAAGCAACAAATAAAATTGCATACTCACACATAAATCAACAAAACTAATTAGCAACAAAAACAGCCTTGGTTTCATAATGAACACATAGCCTACAAAATACATCATAAACTTTTAAATACATTGTATGCCCTAACATGTCAGATGAAAAAGAAAAGAAAAATCTAATATCCCGCCAAATGGATTATTCATTTCTTGTGGACTTTTCTTATTACATGTTAATTTGTAATACTAGCATTTCAATCTGCTTTGCCCAGTCCATAATCCCTCCCCCCCTCCCCAACTGCATCTTCCTGCCCATCCCACTCTCCCTGCTGAATATAGAAAAAAAGCATTGATCATGCAATGGGCACTTCAAACAGCCCTCTCCCCTCCCTGCCAACCATTTCGCCTGCTGACCACCACAGTGACCTTGCTCAGCTCCGGAGGGTGACTTGTCAACTCTCCACCAACTAAAGATAACATGAAGTGCACAGCATGGCCACTGTCACAGTACATCAGCCCAGTCATCACTCCTAGGTGGTCTGCGCTAGCCTGGTGTTGGATCCTAAATCACAAAGGCGGAACATTCCAAACTGAAATGTGTTCACGCTTTAAAGTTCGAGTCTGACCTCAATAGGCTCGCCCAGATAATGTATCTCAGATTGCAAGTGGATGCCAAGCCTATTAAACATCCACTTGTCATGAAAATCCCCTAACGTAAATACTGCTCAGAATGACCACATTCACATGACTTCACTTTCCCTATCCCCCCCACCCTAGTTACCCCTCACCGTCTCTCCCTTCTCCCATCCCCCATGGTCCCCTCCAGTCCTCTTCTTGCTCCAGCTCCCCTCCTCCTCTTCCCCTTTGTACCCCTCTCACACCCTCCCCCCACCCTTTGCCTTCAAATCGCTTGAAGAAAAGAAAGTGTCTGAATCCAGAATCCAACAGAGGACCTTCAGATCTTCAGTCCAGATCACTCCCAACTTAGCTATTCAGGCTGAAAGAAAGCACTGTGTTTTTAACCTGTGATTATAAATGTCAACACAGCTGGCATATTTGCAGCGTTTTGTTTTTTTTAATCCTGACATCGCCTAATACCACTTTTTAACACAAAGTGATCTTACTCTTGATTTGCTCAATATGCTAAGAAGTGAACAAGCCAAATCTGGTGAAGATGTGGATTTGTAGGACTGCAAATTGCAAGACAGACAAGGCACAGACAGACAGAATGCACTTTACAAATTCAATACCTTGGACTCAACTGGATTTATATCCAGGCTGTTTTTGATAAAGCAACAAACTCAGCTGGACAGTAGCTGCAGATGGAAAGAAGGGAGTCAAACTGAACTAGTTCACAACCAATGTGCAGCCAAATTTACTGAATGGGTGGAACAGAGGTACTAAAACAATGGCAAGATATAAACTTTTGCACTAACACAATTATCAGAAATGGAAAAATGTATTTTTTTTCTCCTTCAGGCACAAAAAAACAAAAACAAAACAAAAAAGTGTAGAAGATCCCCCTCCTCACTGAATATCAACCAACCTCATGACCATCTGCAACAGTACATTCTTGCTAAACCGGATCCCAGTGAGTGTGAATACATTCGTGACTGAGACAGATGAGTGAAACAGAATATGAGAAAGATAGTGTGAGAGAGAGTTCCAGAATATATCTGTCATTCTCTCCCAAAAGAATAAATCTTGTGCATTGTCTTGTAACAGCAAGACAAAGCCTTAATACAAGCATCCCATTTACCTGTTCAGTCTCATCTCCATTATACGAGATAAGATAAGATAATGTTGCTTATAGCCCAGCCGACCGCAAAGGGCCATATCAGGGCTGTCACCACGTTAAAATCAACTCACCAGTCATATAAAAAAAAAAAAAAAAAAAAAAAAAAAACCACTTTCATACATCTCATTAAATGACATCGTCTACAAACGCACCAGAAACTTTGTTAAAAATCTTTCTTCCGTAAAATCTTAAATCAGATGAAAAATGTTAATCTCTCTCAAAAACTCAAGGATCACATCAGGCCTCCATTATACATTTTATTCAAAATTCTACAGCTCCGACAGTGAGAAAGGCAGTACAGAGAGAGCGAGCGACAGACTGATCGACAGACAGTGGCTGACTGAGAGACAGAAAGACATAGAGATAGAACAGAGTTTTATGATCATTAATATTAGGACTCTGCCTGGTAAAAGGAACAGAAATATTTACAATAATATTGCACAATACATAGAACATTCACAGGAGTGTCTCAAATAGTAAAGACTTAACACATGTACTTCTCATTTATTCACCGATTCAACTATTTTGAGACAGGGGACAGAAACTGGAACAAAAAAATACAGAAGAGGAGAAAAGGCAGGATTAAGAGAAAAATGGAGAATGAGATAGGGTCAGAACAGTAAGAAAGTGCATAAGTCTCCAACTTCTTTGTCCAAAGTGTTGCCACGAAGGTTGAGGCAGGCAACAGCCAGATGTCTACATGGAAAAAAAAAAGAAAAAAAAGAGGGCAATGTTCACGGTTTTACTTCATGCATAGATAGTATCTGACCAACATCTTGGATTCTCTTCAATCTTCATTTCATTGGCTATTTCAGCTCCAAACATCAGCGTCAAAGAACGAACTCTCCTAAAACAAGATGCTTTCATGCAAAACATGGCCGTTAGCATACTCTTGTACACATATAAAATGAATATGTGGGTCCATATATATATACTGAACAACATTAAAAACGCACCGTTTTGATTTGCCGATTTCCCATTTGGAAAAAATGTGTATTTGGATTTGGTATATTAACACAATTTTTAAGGGACACAGATTCACACTGCCTCGGTTTCACCGCGCTTGCCGACGTTCGTGTGACGCCCACGTGCAACTCGCCCAAAACACTTTTCTTGCCACTGGGGCCGAGACTGAACGTAGCACATCTGTTTCTTTGTCTCAAAATGGTGAGTTTGAAGTCATGCCGACTGGAAAACAGTATCAGTTGTCATTCGACCAGGCGAAGTGGTCCGAAAACAATGCCGCGACTGTCTATGCAAGAACGCGAGCGAGCCATTGGAATGTTAATGGTCGGCATGTCATCGAGAGAGACAGCCAGACAACTGAACTGCAGTCACTCTACAATTGTAAGGCTATCACAACGTTTGGCAGCAACTGGTTCCACCACTGATCAGCGCCGAACGGGCCAACCTCGTGTTACCACACCAGCGCAAGATCGAGACATTCGACAGCTTCATCTTCGTAATCGATTACTTACAGCAGCAGAAACATGTCGCCAGGTGGTTGGTCGACGGGGTCCAGTGTCTGGACAAACCGTTCGACGTCGATTGCAAGAATCAGGGCTCAATGCAAGACGCCCTCATGTTGGCCCAGTCCTCACCCGTAGACACCATCAGCAACGCCTGCAGTAGGCCAACCAGCATCTGGCATGGACACGACGTCAGTGGAGAGCTGTGCTGTTCTCTGACGAAAGTCGATTCGCGTTATCTCATGCTGACGGGAGAATGAGAGTCTGGAGGCGTGTCAGGGAACGCTACGCCAACTGCTGCGTGTTTGAAGCCAATAGATGGGGAGGGGGCAGTCTGATGGTTTGGGGGGCATTCAGTCATGACTACCGGACACCTCTGTACTTTTTTGACAACCATGTGAATGCCAACACGTACCAGCAGGTGCTGCAGAACCACGTCGTCCCACTGTTTGGCCAGCACCCGGAGCTGCAGTTCTTCCAGCATGATAATGCACGACCCCACACCGCAAGAGCCACCGCTGCGTTTCTCCAGGCGAACAACATTGCCGTGTTGCCCTGGCCATCTCTGTCCCCTGACATGGCTCCCATTGAACACGTCTGGATGAGCTGGGGCGTCTTGTGGCCCGTGGAAGACGTCCACAGACTCTCGATCATTTGAGGCGCGCACTGACCGAGGAGTGGGATGGACTGCCACAGGCGTTCTTGCACAACCTTGTCTACTCCATGAGGAGGCGCTGCCAAGCGTGCATCGGGACAAATGGCGGACACACTCGGTATTAGAGCTCGCGGACGGACATGCTCGTCGTGGTGTACTTTTGACAGGGACCCTAGTGAAGTCACCAGCTAATTTCAGATGAATTTGGCCATTCTTGTCAAGAACAGACATTTTGTTTAATTGAAAAATGGATGCGTAATCAAATATGCTTACTTTCATTAAATAATTCTGTACTACCAACGTTGTCTGGGTCTTTTGGCAAGCGGTGCGTTTTTAATGTTGTTCAGTATATATATATATATATATATATATATATATACATACATACATTTACAAAACTTGTGTATCTGCATGTTCAAGGAAGTTAAATGGATTCTGATGGAGGCGACTAATAGACACATTTTACAGTGATTTTAGAGTTACTTTGGTGGCAAAGATGGGCAGAGGGGTAGGATGTAAGTTCATTCAATAATTTGGGCTCTCTCTACCTAAATATTAACTGTTTTCTCAAATATAGAATTACCTGCACATAATGCAATGCAACACAGCAACATCATACTTTAAATCCCTATCCACAACTTTCTGTGAGGCAACACACAAGGCAACAAATAATCCCATCAATTCAGTGATTCAGGCCTAGTCAACCCCATCCATACAATGCAACAATTATGTGTCACTTCAAGAACTGCCTTCTGTTACACCAAGTGCTAAAATATGGGCTATCACGGAGTGATAGCACACACCATTAAAGATGATCACCTGTGAACCAGTAATGCTGTTCCTAGAACTAAAAAGATGGAGAGAGGATTTTATGACAACAAGGAGAAGAAACAAACCACGCATGTATATACACACACACATTTTCACTCACTCACTCATATATACAATTTAAATGTTTAAAATACAATTCATGTATAAAGAGACAACACCCCTTTTAAACTAGTTGGAATGGGCCATGGTATGTTTTTTCCCCCTAAATATTGTAATTTACCCTCTGATCATCCACACAAATACATGGGGGAAAGATCAAACGCAACATAGAGTACGACCAAAATAATCTGAGCATTATTGTAAATTATGAAAAAGAAATAATATATATATATATATGTAGATTTTAAGGGATAAAACTGAAAAATTAGTTCCCCTTCTATTTCATTACAACTCTTCTTTAAATTAATGAACAAGATCTGCTGACACTGAAAATACTCTCCCAAAAGATACAAGACTTACACACAGAGACACACACCATGAACAAGTTTATGAAATTAAAATATCAAAACAATTTCCAGGAGAATTACTTTCTGGATTCTTACAAAGCCACCTCCCCACCTTCTTCCTTGCACACACACTCACACACACACACACACACATGGACTGCCCTATCACATATTGTGTCTACCAATTCCATCAGGAAATAGTGTAATGGAGTGCATCACATTGATCCATACGTGCGTTAAACAGGAGTGCAACACAGAAGCATTCATCTGCTGATAAGCATTCATCTGCCGAGAAACAATCACTGATCTCTGCAGATGCAGTTTGGAGTCAATCCTAGACTCATATGGACATTGTAAACAAAACATTCTTTCTGTTCATGAGAGAACACCAAAACAAGAGAAATGTCCCTCCCCACACATTCCAGTCTTCCAGACACCACAGATTCCTCTTTCCATACATCAGGTAGGAATCTGAAAGCTTTAAAACCAGACAGGTGACTGGTCCTACTGTACACTGCAGCTGTTCATTGTGGACAAGGCAGATGACCAAGGGTTGGTTTGTTTTCAGCATAGATAAACACAAGACTCTCAGCACACGGTCACTATGGGGTTCAGTCTGCACTTGGCCTGGACATCTGTACTGCAGGAGACCACAGCAACATGTCACAGTCATGTACCACCAACAGTATCCAGCTTCAATTGTCCAGGCAGCCAGTGTTCTGGGACTGGACATCTGCACTGCAGGAGACCACAGCCACACGTCATAGTAATGTACCACCAACAGTATCAGGCTTCAGCTGCCCTGACAGCCAATGTTCTGGGACTGGACACACTGCTCTTTACACAGTTAAGAAGGAAATCTTAAGCCAGCATAAAACCATCGGTGTCAACACAAACAAACAAGCTACAAACATGACACGTTGCCAACACAGCAAAGAGCGTCATCAAACATCAACCGATCACAACAATCTTTGCATCTTCTGGCAGCAAACCCATTCCCAGTTGTCCATCCCCAGATCAAAGACAGGATGTAGCAGAGTTTCCAAGATAGCAACAAGAGGGAATGAGATATGTGTCAACACACCATGAAATCGATCATTCTGACACAGCATGTTAAGGACTTAGGCCCAAGTTTCTCCCCCAGCTGAGGGCCAGCCCAGGGCCATGCATGCCTGGGCCAGCACAGACATCACCAGTCATACCGGATGCACAGGCCTCCCTCTCTATCAGCACACTACATGCAAGTCATCCCTGGCCACATACTACAACACAGCTGCTCTCTCTGCAAACAAATGTCAAAACACATTTATCATCTTTACCTTTCAACTAGCTCTCACAATGGAAAAATTATCTGTTTCTTTCTTACTGCTAGAGACTGTGAAGATTAATCTGAACACTCCAAAAAAAAAATTGTCCTGCTTCAAAAAAAAAAAAAAATAGAGGGAGGAGAGAGAGAGAGAAGCAGGCCTTCTGAAGACAATCGTTCATTTCTATGAAGGTGAAAACCAACTGCAAGAATGAAGCTGTAACACCGACTCTACACACTCTCTCTTATTCTGTCTCTGTATCTCTGGTCCATCTCTCTTTGTTTGTCTCTCTTCTCACAATCTGCATATTTCTCTTAAAGCTATTTTGACACACCAATTGACATTAGGTGATTAGCAGTCAGGAAAGAACTGTAGGCTAATTCATGCATCAGTCACTTTCCGTCCGCCAGAAGCCAGTCCACTGCACCACCTGCACTGCCCACAATCATCATGGACAGGTCACTTCAGTTGGGTCTCACACTGATGAATGGTCAACCTCCTGATCCCCTGATGCCACTCAACACAATCAAGCTGCATGCTCATTCTGCTCATGAAGTCTTCACAGAGTTTTGATTGAACAGGTGATTGTCAACTGAAAATCACATCAGAAACTGAACAATGGGTGGCGAGGGCCAATTCACATTTTCATTGGGTACCCTGTCTTTTGAGTAGCTCACTGTTTTCTGATTCATCTATACAGTAATTGTCATCTGTCATTTCTGTTTGTGATTAAATCATACATATGCTTGAGGATGTGCTTGTTTGAGACTTTTGTCAATGTGGTGGATGGTGCTGGTAGAGGGTTCTAATTTGGCTGACTATCAACTGAGCAGCAGTAGCAGGCCTGTTTTCCATACAAGACAAGCCCTTCTCCACTGTCAGCAGCAGTAGCAGGCCTGTTTTCCATACAAGACAAGCCCTTCTCCACTGTCAGCAGCAGTAGCAGACCTGTTTTCCATACAAGACAAGCCCTTCTCCACTGTCAGCAGCAGTAGCAGGCCTGTTTTCCATACAAGACAAGCCCTTCTCCACTGTCAGCAGCAGTAGCAGGCCTGTTTTAATACATAAATCAGCGCTGAAGGCCACACTCCTTACTTAACAATGAAGCAGACACCACACCCAGTGGAATGTGAGCAAACACAGAACATGGACAGAACACACACTGCAACACTAGCACTGGGTAGCCATTCAACCCAGCCTGCAAATCACTCCTTTGTGCAGCCACTGGTTTGTAATCCATTCACTGCATTCTTCAGGTCATGAATTCTTCTCCTTCTACAGTCAGACTTCAGCTGCAAGGCAGCGGTCAGGGTGAAGCTGGATGGTCAACCACATGGACTGAACTCCTGGCCTCGCTAGGGTTGTGGGCTATTCCACACATTCCTCTCCTCACTGCTGACCATGACATGTTATTACATAAACCACCATCAGCCAGCCACAGTAGTGTGGAGTGAAAGGATAGGGCAACAAACAAACCAATGAGGAGGAAACATGAACCAATGAGACTGACGGCCACTCTACAGTTCAAACAATCCAAATGAGGAGGAAACATGAACCAATGAGACTGACGGCCACTCTACAGTTCAAACAATCCAAACGATTGCAGTGGCACAATGTATTTACAGAACACGGCTCACAGGCTTTGTTAGTTTTCTCTGAATCTAATCCAAAAAGAAAAGAAATGAATACAACCTGACATGGACCATGTGACATTTGTAGCTCTTTACCTTGCTTGCTCATGTCATTTATCTTTACATTGCTCATGTCATTTCTCATTCTTTCATGCTGGTACTATGGCTGTTCATAAGAAAAAAAAAACTTTTGATGTTTTTTCTTTTCTCATGTTAAAAGAAAACTTTAGACGTTTTTTCTTTTCTCATATGAACAAGGTCTGTGCTTTTAATTACAATGTCCCTTCTACCCCTGAACATTGCCCTTCAAAGCATGAGCTTCCACCCTCCACCATGCAGTAAACATTTCACTCCCATCCTTCACTTCCTGCCTTATGTTTAGGAAGATGGGTTGCACAAACACTTTCCTCATCTCCCCCACCTCTCAAGGCCAAGCATCATAACTGTCACAGAAAAACAAATCTGGAACATGCTGACCACCCAGATAATGCTTTGGTCCACTCGGGAGAAGGAAGATGGGGGTGAGGTTTAGGGATGATGGGGGGTGCAGAAGTTTCTGCTCTATCTCTCTACAAAAGATAGAGAATCATTCATAAAAGAGTTTGCAGAACAATTTTTTTAAAAACAAGAAAAGTCATCAAGCTGTATATCATGGACATTGCAGATTCTCTTAACCTCATAACTTTCTTTTTCTCATAAAAATACAAGACTTCAATATTCAACATGTTCTTCCAGTGTTGCCCCATCTCCTCTCTGTTACAGATCTAAACAGTCTACTGAAATTGTAAGGCCATCTCACTCTACAATCATCACATCAGCTAAAAGAAGCAAAGAACAATACAAAAAAAAACCAACTAAGTTTGACAATGAGCTCAAGTCAAACACCAAATACAAGGTTCTGAAATTCCAATCAGTCTCTTTCTATGTTCCTTTCTTCTTCTTTTTTTCACTCTATATACCCATGTCATGCAGTATGTTGTGTTTTCTTTAGGAAAAGAAAAAAAAGACAACAGACTGTGGAACCCCAGCCATGCACTTCAACCAGCATCAGCACAAACCCATTCTCTCCCCAGTGTGCAAGCCTTCAATCCAGTTCTGTCCACTCTGTCAGTCTGCAGTGGTGGTGTCCAAGAAGTGAGGACTGCCAGAGGGGGCTGCAGTCATCCTCCACACACTGTACAAGAGGCTGGCAGCCTGCCGACGTCTGCGGGCAGTTCCCATCCAGTCTCCCTGGGCTTGACCCCCACCCCACACAACCCCACACATCATGCTGCAGTCAGTAAACGAGGAGGAGGAGGAGGAGGAGGACATCCAGCCAAGCGGCACTGTTCATTTTGTCACGTAGGTATAGCTTCTGGCAGGGGAGCGTGAGCTCTCGGGCACTGGCACATTCAGAAAGTCCCAAATGAGGATTGTGTCGTCATGGGAGCTGCTGACAATCTGGAATTCATCAAACTGCAGTCGGAAGACTCTCCCTGAATGTTCCTGCAAGAATAGAATTAAATAAGTAAATAAATAAATATATAAATGCATGGCATACAACTAAATTAGGAGGGAAACAAGAAGCGAGATGATTCATGGAAATGAATCATTACTTACAAACGATCATAAATCAACTTTTCTCAATATCAAATGAAGTCATGGTTTTTAATCAATGGGAAAGAAAAGGAAAAAAACACAATCAATCTATCAGAACAAGAAAATCATATATCTCTTTTGGGTTTAAAAACTGTCAACCCATCAGACCAAGAAAATCATATATCTATTTCAGATTAAAAAACTGTCAATCCATCAGAACAAGAAAAACATATTTCTACTTTGGATCTAAAAAGTTTTCCATTCAGGAACTTCCTTAGCAATGCAATATTTTTTTTCCCCAGTTACTGGTTTTCATTGCACAAAACTACTGTTTTTGAAAAATAACCAACTCCAAACTCTGCAACACATAAATGAACATTTTTGTCAGTACCGGTGGGACTGAATCAATGTTGTGAGAAATGTTTAACAGTATTTCTTCTAAAACAAAATTTCACCTGAAATTTCAAACATTAACTCATATTTTTTTCATTGTGTGTACGTGTGTGCATGTAAATGCGTCTAGGAAACTCCTAACATTTATTTCCTTTAATTCTGAAAAGTGACATTTCTTTTGACCATTTCTGATCAGCACCTTTCTTTTTCTTATCCAGACATGCCCAAGGACGGAAAGCTTACCTCTATGTATCAACAATAGGATTACTTTAAAAACCACGTAAAGCTGCTCACAGAGTTAAAGGTGACTCTCAGCAAAAAGAACCCATCTTCATGGACTATCAGAAAACCAGCCATTACAACCGTGCCTCACACTGATTTTACATGCCCCACAAATGACAGAACACACCTCCCCATGGACCGGGGTATTCCACTCTCCCTTTTTTTTTTTAGCCTTGGGTCACCCAGCCTACACCACATTTTAACATCATAGTGACCAACACTGGATTTCAACAAACTCAGTTTTTCTAACTGGCTGTAAATTGGCTGTTAACTTACTCACTGGCAGTACGGATGGCAGCTATGCTGATTCTACATTCTACAAAAAGAAAGGCCACTTTTCTTTTCCCTTGGTGGAAACGGGGGCGCCCGCACACTCACAGCGACTGCATTAGTCCGCCCAACGCTTTGCCTTGACGGGGCTAGCCCTTAACGAGTCAGCCACCAAAAGGGCCAGACCCTTGTGTGTTTTTGGACGCTTCGAGACTGGTGCAACATTTTAAGTTATATTTACTGTACAGAGATTTTTTAACTATAATTTCTGTTAAAGCAATGGCGCAGTGAGTATTTGAAGTGTGACAAAAGCTGGCATTTCAGTCTTCTCTGTGATACCATAATTAAGTTCGTGTTTAAAACTTTCTGACAGAACTTTGCGACCCGGCGCAAGCGTGCTGCGCGCGCCGTGCGTCGTTGGCCGCTGAAGCAAAGACAGCGGTGGGGGGCGAACTATCTTGGCCGAAGTGGGCCAGCGTTGTCAAAAACTTTTGTGAATGAAAAGTTAGTTAGCATTTGTAAAGGGGCCGTATTTACAACACCGTTGTATATATACATATTCTTCATTGTTGCTATTTTTTAAATATGTACTATGGTTGCATGTAGAGCAACGTAGGCCTAAATTAAAGGGAAACTAGAGGATAACATTACTACAAGCAAAATAAACTACTGATAACAGTAATGGTAGTAGGCATAACAATAATAAGTGAAAAATTTAAATTAAAATTAAAATAATACTTCATTTCCAATCACTACTACTTTTTCTATGGGCAAATTCAAATTAAAGTGTATTGTTGGTAGTAGCCTACCATTAGGGTGTTTGTGTGTGTGTGTGGTGGTGGTGTGTGTGTGTGCGTGCGGTCGTGCGTGCGTCGTGCGTGCTGCGTGCGTGGTGTGTGTGTGAGAGAGAGAGAGAGAGAAGAGAGAAGGGGGGGGGGGATGCCGAAAGGATTATGGAACAAAAAGGGTCACCTCTCTCACTGAACATTTTGAACGTTAAAAGGTCTGTGTAGACTGTGTGGGAAAAGGTCTAAGAGATCAAAGAAAGAAAAAAACAAATCATAGTAACGGCTTGAGTGTTGCTCTGAAATAAACTTAATTTTCAATGTGAATGTTCTGGAAGATAGGAGGAAGAACATTCAAAAATATTTTTTGTGTGTTTTGTGCAAACACTTTGAAAAATCTGACAAACCGCAAACATTCAACTACAGCAAAGAGCCGTGCATTGGCAGAATTTGAAAAAGCCTCAAAATTATGCACCTGTTTGACCCCAGTTTATCTGTCAGTCATGTGCCTATGCACTCACTTTCAACAGCAGAGTAAAGGTGGGAGACCAAGAAAAAGATAAAGAAATCTGCCGTTCTCAAACAGTATTCCCAACCACAAAACGAAAGTGCCAGTCAAACTCTGATCTTGATAGTGAATTCATTTTCTGTCTCATCTGAAGCCACATCAACCCCGGGCAAAAGTCCCTAGAACTGTATCAGTGCAGACTCCCCACTGGCATCAATGAAGCATTATCTCCAGCAAAAAACAAGTTTCCTTTTGTGTCACATCTGATGCCACATCAACTCCACCCAAAGATTCAAGAGGCGCATCAGTGCAGACCGTTCCAACTGGCATTGACAAAGCATTGTCTCCGTTCAGAAAAAGAATCCTCAGCCTTTTGAGTCAGCTGAAGGAAACCACTGACAAACACAGAAGAAGCTTATTTCACAAAACTTGCCCGCATTAAGCTCTCACAGTCCAGTGATAAATGACTGCACATGCCAACTGGTGGACAGCCGATTGTGCTGAAAAAAATTACAAACCTCGAAAGCATCAAGTAAAAGCTCGAACACCACTCGGGAAAAAAGCGAGCAAAAGAAATGAACAAAATTCGTTTGAATGAAATCGGGAACACTGAACAAGATGCGCCAAACAGCGGGGCACAGAACTGAAGAGGGCAAGCAAAGTACGCAAACACTGGTTCTTAATGAAGCGAAATGTGGTCAAGTACGTAACTGCAAAACAAGGTCCTGCCCTTCGTGCGGCACTTGGCCTCATTTTTGACAAAGTACAGACGCACAAACAGTTCTATAGGAGGCTGGGGGTACAGTTTGCCAGTGAACAGAAAGAAAGGAAAGAACAAGTAAAAAGCACATGTGCAGAAGTAGAATGTCAGATGAAAGTGTGGGGGTCTGGAATGAGATCGATGGGATTAGGGAACGGGTTCCAACACCTTCTGCAGGCATTAAGGATGTCCCAGCATTTTCACCAAACGCTGGATGCTATGACAATCAAGGCCGATTAACATGGCATGATGAGAGTATCCAGAGAACAAATCGGGAATCAAGATTGGCGGTGACCTATGGAGGCGGATCATTTAAAAATGATCTTCAAATAGCAAACCTGGTGAACCTAATTCAAAGCATAACACATGCATTAGACCATTGCAGAATGTAAAGGACACCCCTGAAAACCAAAGAAACTTTTGGCCCCTTACAAAGACAAATTGAAGCCCCTTGAAAGCATGGAAGGGAGGGGCAAACAAACTCGCCTTTTCTCTTTGGAGACATGACTTTTTAACTAAAATGTATGGACTGTCCGGTGCACAGGGGATCCACCCGTGTCTGTACTGCACAACAACGAAGACACAGATGCAGCTGTCCCCGGAGAAAAAATGAAGGAAACATCAGCAAGAGAACGGTCGTCAGACAAAGGACACAAAGTATAACGTGCAGGAAAAATGAAATCAAAAGCCAAACTATTCAACATGTCATCAGAAAACCAGTTTTAGACATAGAACTAAGCAGGTGACCCCCCCCACCTTCACATCTTGCGGGGTGTTGTCAAAAAACACCATGACCTGCTTGAAGATGAGTGCCATGCTCTTAAATAAACCGGCTGGCAAGACTTTTGCTTTAACTTGATGACATAAACTCTTGACAATTGTGAGTATTTCTCAGTACAGTTTCAGCAGCATGTAAAGAGCATAGAGCCATTTGGAAAAAAAAAAGAAACGGGCGAGACAACTCCATCCACGCCAAGGCCAGAAGTAAAACTACAAAGGAACTTGAAGAAAGCATAAAAAGAACCAAGGAAGAAGTGGAAAAAAATGAAATCTACAGCCACTTCAATTGCTATTCCGTTGGCCAATCACAGCAAATCTAGAAGATGTTCTGCGGCAAACAAATCTTCCCACAGGCTTATCATTCCCGGGCCTTGTTGGGGAAACCCTTGCAACAAGTATCTGAAAGAACCGGGGTACAAAAACATCTGTCAGATGTTGCAGAAAAGACGAGAATTCCAACTCGCTGGTCCCATACTAAATACATCCAGAAACATTCGTGACAAGTTTCACTGAGCTGAATGCCCTCTTCTCTGATGTTCATCGGCGCATATCCCCATCAAAGAGCCATCTGTGATGATGAATTTAAGATATTGAAACATCCATTAAAAGCGGTACATGGCCTTTTTCAGAGAAAAGTTTCCCAAGACTGCCATCATTCCCAAAAAAACATCGTTGGAACATCACTGTGTTTCCCTGGATCAACACTGGGGGAAAGGGGTGGCACTGCTGGGAGAGCAAGGAGGCAGGAGACACACCCACAATCAATGCACTGTGAGAAGAGTCTGGGCTTAAAACAAACAGCCCAAAAGCTCAAAGTCCTGCTCACAGAGCATCTGACACTGGTGGCACCACAGTTTTTTATGGACTGATACTGCCACCCACGTGAGAAAAAAAACACAGCACTGATTACGGGGAAACGTTTTGTAATTGTCAGTTTGTACATTCTTTCCCTAAGCATCTTTATATTATTTTCACTGAACAAAATTCTAAGTATAGTTTTTCCCGCAGACTTTTGCAGATCACCATTTCAGAGCGAGAGAGAGACAGGTATGAAAATTCATATACAAAGATTTGTTGAAATGAAAAAGCCCTACATAAGTACCCATCCCAAATTGACAAAAAAATAATTGTGTACATAATCATCCTATAGAAAGTAAGAGCATTATAATGTTACTTTCAAGTTGACATATGTTCACTGATACAAGTTGAATTGCATGTTGTTAATGGGGTATATAATAGCTAGAAATATTGACCTTTATTTCCAAGATTATGCCCTATATTGAAAATATAGGTTTTAAAATATTACATGAAGTGAGAGTAACTACTGAACATCAACTATATTTTTGTTTAGATTTTTTTTTCAAACGGGCAAAGTGTACTTCATGTTAAAGTGTGGGGGTGGGGACAGGGTGGGGGTGGGGGCGGTTTGAGAGGGGGAGAGGGGACAACAGCAAAAAACCCTGTCAGTGGGCACACTATTCGTAACACAAGCCGCTGATCTGAGAGTGAGGACACACCACGAGACATGTGCCAACAAGACAGTTTGTTTGTGTTAAAAGGATAGTGAACAGTTATGTGATGAAATGGATATTTACACAGAAAACCCTGGCTTTACCTACAAGGGTCGTGAGTACACATGGTGTGTGTGTGTGCGTGCGTGCGTGCGTGTGTGCGTGTGTGTGTGCGTTTGTGTGTGTTTTTGTGTGTGTGTTGAGGGGTGTGGTGTGTGGTGTGAGTCAGTGGTGTGTGTGTGTGTGTGTGTGTTGTGGTGTGTGTGATCTGTTTTGTTCTGTTAAGGGCATGCATGCCACGTCAGTTTCAATTCAGCTTCTTTCTCTCTCCTCTCTCCTCTCCTCTCCACTCTCTCTCTCCTTTCCTTTCTCCCCCCCCCCTTCTCTCTCTCTGTCCCTCCTCTCTCTCCCTCCCTCCCTTCCCCGACCCACCTCAGTCTCGTATGCCGTGTATATGTTGTTGTGTGTGTGTGTGTGTGTGTGTGTGTGTTTTGTGTGTGTGGATATCTGTTTTGTTCTGTGAAAGTCATGCATGCACGTCAGTTTCAGTTCAGTTTCTCTCTCTCTCTCTCTCTCTCTCTCTTCTCCCCCGCCTCAGACTCGTATGCCGTGGGGCCGTGTATATGTAATTTTTAGTGTGTGTGTGTGTGGTGTGTGTGTGGTGTGTTTTGTGTGTGTTGTGTGTGTGTGAAGAGAGAGAGAGAGAAGAGAGAGTGTGGGTGTGTGTGTGTGTGGTGAGAGAGAAAAGAAAGAGAAGAGAGAGAGAGGAGAGAGAGAGAGAGAGAGAAAGAGAGAGAGAGAGAGAGAGAGAGAGAGGGGAGAGAGAAATTTTTCAAATTAAAAGTGCAACCATTGTCATGTGAAACATTTTCTCTCTGATCATGCTTTTATTGATTTTGTATACATGTACAAAGCTATCTGTGCATGTCAAGTTCTTCATATAGTATTTTTAATCATTCCCCCTCCCACCTCCACTCTCCTCCCTCTCTCCTCTCTGCATGCTTTTATTGATTTTGTGTGTACAAAGGTATCCGTCATGTCTGTTTCTTTAGTATGTATTCTCAACAGTCATCCTCCCCACCCCCAATCTCCCCTCCCTCTCTCTCTATGTCAGACCTCTCTCTCTCCCCTCTCCTCTCACTCTCTCTCAGTTTTTGCATGCGCGCCGGTGTACACTGTGCATGTTTCTTTTCTTCCTATTGATTTTAAAAGTGTAATTTGCGTGCAGTGTCTTTTGTATCATGTTTACTCAACCAATTTCCCCTCTCACTCTCTTTCTCGTTCTCTTCTCTCTCTCTCTCTCTCACAACACACACACGCACACACACACACACACACACACACACACACACACACATACACACACACACACCCCACACACACACTCGACTTTGGGGTTTCAGCAGTTTTTTCGTCAAGCCTGGTCTTGTTTTTGTTTTGTTTTTTTTTCCATTAGTCAGGCTGTTAAAAGTTCATACCTAAACCCACACTGTAATTTAATAATCATAAAAGAGGTATTGACGGTAAGTTTCTGCTTTTATGTAACATATTGTGAGTGCGCGCGCATGTGTGCATGCGTGTCGCATGTGTGTGTGTGTGTGTGTGTGTGTGGTTGTGTGTGTGTGTGTGGTGTGTGTGTGTGTGTGCGCGCAGCGCGCGCCCCGCGTAAAGGCGTGCGTTCGTGTATGTGTAAGAATTCGTGTATGTGTAAGAATAACCTTCGCAAAAAGCGCTCACAGGGGTTGTGGACAAAGACAATTCCGCTGTTCTCTGTGTACACTCGCCTCCCTGTGTGCAGCCGTTGTGTAAACATTGTTCCCGCTATAGCCGATAAACAGACACCAAAGCAGTGTGTAGTTCGCTATTCTCCAAAGCTTTCAGTACAAGCCCAGAAGCGCCTTGGGCCCCTTATCTCCAGACACTCTAGGTTTCAGATAAACCCGACCGCTAGGCCTAACAGTAACAGACCCCGGGTGGTTGGCTGCGCGCGAACAATTTGTTACTTCTGTTTTCCGTCTAACGCTTTTGAAGAATTTGACTCAAGCGACTTAATGCAGCATCAGAACTGCCGTGGTGGAGTACCTATTGTTCTTAGACAAGAGGAACAGCAGTGTGAAAGTAAAACAGTTTTCAGCCCAAAACTGAGAGTTTGGGACGATCTTGACATATCAATCCCACTTTTTTTCTCTTGAGTCTGTGACTCCATTGTGATGATTTGTTTCTTCTTTGCTATAGAATGGGAACAGGAAGGGTGAAACAGACAAGAGCAAGCAGATCTCACCACAAGGTGCGAAGGCAAAGAGTTTTCCCCTTGTGCACGAGGACCAGAGCACCTGTAGGTCCCAAAAACCTTTATTTTGCTGCACACAACAACCACTTCCTTTGTACTGTCTGGTGCTGCAAAGCTACACATCCACTCATCCCATCTCATTCCCTGTCACACCTGTCACCAGTCCACTACATCATCCTTCAAGCACTGTTGGACATTAAGACACAAGTTCTAGTTGCAAAGTGAGGCGACTGCAGGGGGAAATCTTAAACAAACTTTAAATGTAATGAAAAATAGTGAACCACCAAGAAAACGTAGACAAACGAATCATAAGACAAAACACAACATGTTTCAACCTCTAAGGTCTTCTTCAGGCAAGATACTGCCTGAAGAAGACCTAAGAGGTCGAAATGCGTCATGTTTCTTCTTGTGATTCGTTTGTCTACATCTTCTAGGCGGTTCTCTATTAACTGCATTTAAAAATTTATAAAGACACAAGTCAGCATGCAAAAAAAAAAAAGAAAAAAAAAAGATATTAAAAAAATGGACAGCTAGCGCTATGAACATGACAATTTGTCATACACAGTCCTAACATGAAGGATCCCATGTAGAAAGACGACACAGGCTTCCTTCAGGTATGAGACATGGCGGCCAGTGGACACTTTCAAAGTGAAGCCACTGCAGGCAGAAATTCAAACAAAAGCCACTGGAGGCAGAAATTCAAACAAACTTTAAAAGAAACAAACTATCCTCTGAAAAGAAAAAATACTATTCCACCGTACAAAAGGGGCAAATCACAAGACAAAACACGATGTATTGTGACCTCTTTGGTCTTCTTCAGGCAAGACAAACAACATTCAAGACACTGAAAATGAAGAACCAACAATCACTTCTCCCCTCAAATTGGGCACAAACTGGATGAAGATGACCAAACAGGTTGAAATGCGTCATGTTCTGTTAATTTCTATGTCTCTTTTGTTCGGCGGAACAGTATTTTTCTTTCCAGTGGATAGTTTATTTTGGGAGTCCCTGGTGCTATTAGATGCGGATCTTAGTCAGCAAAGAAACATTTGGAAAACGACTACTCCAACTATCTTAACCCACTACCTATCGCAACGACCTTGATCGACTGCAAGACTTCCTCTTTCTGAATTCCTAAATGACCAAGATTGACTGCCGAATACTGGGTCACTGACTTTCACTTTCACTATCGCATACCCCAGAATGCAGTCGCAACAGCAGAGTCTTCCGGTGGGTCCATTTTCGGGTGCCATTTTGTGCTTTGTTGTAAGAGTTTTGGTGTAATGTTGTAAGAGTTTTGGTGTAGTAGTTTTGCTACTGTGAAGATTCACAGTTCAGCTTTTTTTCGCAAAGATTTTCTGAGAAAATGGCAGATCAAAAAAATATATAACTTCTAGAATCCATTTTCCGATATGAGAGTGATGAAGAGTGTTTTCGAGGGTTACATTCTTGTACAAATTTCAAAGTAAGACAAGTCTGATGTCGGCCTTGACCTAGTTATAAACAATGAGTGATCAACTGCTCACTGATTTTTAGGCCGAGATGAATAATAGAACACTGAAGCAGAATTAGTCTGATCGTTTTGTGTTCCAATTCACTGCATATGGGAAAAAATGTCTGTTTGGGATGGAGTGATGTCTTTGGAATTTTTCATCAAACTATGCAACTAGTGAGTGAAAAGGACATTTTTTATTCAAATTTCTTTGTGGTTTTGGCATGGCATTTTCATAGTCGTGCAGCACGAAGTCATGGATTTGGCAGAGGGTTAAGGTGTTTACAGATGGCACACTAACAAAAAAACAAAGACAATGGATCTGCTTTTGTTAGTCCATCAATGAAAGTAGGAAAATCACATTTCAATGGAAAATACTGATCTACATTCTTCCCTTAAATAATAGCCATATTAATGGCTTTGACATATCTGACTTACCATGATCAAATTTTCACCTGTGCTGTTCTGCGTTGATTCAATATTAGTAGTATAATCCATTAAGTTTTGCAAAATGAATTCAGATAATTTCATTTTAAAAGGAAATCTGTCATTTAATTCCAATCTTGATGAGTAAAAAAAACTCACTTCATTTTCTCTTGGATTCCTTCATACTGCAAACTGAATTCAGATCATTCTATTTTAAGGGGCCTTCTTGTTTCTTTTTTTTTTTTGTTGCTCCCAAGCCACATTAACAGAAATCTGTTTGAGGAAGAAAGTATTCAGCAATAAAGGTATCAGAGGCTACCATAAATTTCCCACTTCATTTGTATCCCCCCTTTCTGTGAAGGGAGGTAAAGCTAGAAGTGAAAAACAAATTTTCTGATGACACTTGAATGTAGTAGCACAACTGATCATGTGAAATTCAGATTTTGATTGATGTCAGTTAATTAAAGTATGTAACTGCATCCTGCAGACCTTTGACCTGAATTTTCTAATGCAACCTTTCAGTTATTACAGAGAGTCAGAGACCAAGTCATACGTGTTTACAGAAGCAATGATGAGAACTACACTGGCAGCTTCATGGTTACATGAAAATAACAAAACTGCTGAATGAAATGTTTAATTTCTAAAGAGGTTTGTAGTTACATGAGAACATCAAAACTGCAAAATGAAATGTTTAATTTCTAGGGTTTCGTGGTTACATGAGAATATCAAAACTGCTGAATGAAATGTTTAATTTCTAAAACGTTTGGTGGTTACACGAGACTATCAAAACCACTGATTAACATGCTTAATTTCCAGGGCTTCTGAAAACACAAAAAATTGCGTACAGTACGCATTAAAACTCTACGGGACGCACTGGGTGTCCGTGTAAGGGGTCCCCAGGGACCCCTTCAAATTTTGATGAAGTCAGACATAAAGTGAGAAAAGACTGCCTTCAACATCGTAAGTTGGGTGCCGTAACATCATAGGTCTGCTACACTTCGGACCGAACCCATCCCTTTTCAAGTTTGAACAGTAACAAAGCAAGTAGGGCAGCCTCCTAACAACATACGTCGGTCACTTTTGTCGTCTGCTGAGGCTGACTGACTAAGCTTAACGCTAGGTCACAGCCTCGTTTTCAGTTGACCTAATTTTCCTACTTTGAGCCATGTGATGTCACGATGACGCTTTTCATTTTCCCGGCAGGAGAGAGGCATTTCCGCGAAGCCTTTGTTTCCAACATGTCTCTCGAAGCGTGGTTAACGAAATCATCGTCGCAAAAGCGAAAAAGCGTAGCAGAGGAGCAAGATCGAGAACGCATATAATTTTTGATGTTTATTTTGTTGTTTTTATTGTGATGATGTGTCTGTGACAATTGCAGTGCGCGTGCAGGGATGCAATTTTTTAACGTATATTTTGTTGTTTTTATTGTGGTGTAGGGACCCCTTAATGTTAGCCTGGGACCCCTTAAAAATCTGATGAAGGGTCCCTGGGACCGGAAAGATTTTCACCCCAGCAGAAGCCCTGATTTCCAAAAACTTTATCAAGGGAAGATTACTCATGTCTACTAACTCTGGCCTAAAACTCCAGAGTGAAATATCTGGTAAAAATAATTCTAACAGACCCTGAAAACTTGTAAATTTGCCAACTATCATCCTCTTTAACACACACACACATTCACACACAGAACATGACTAGCAGTCCATGCCTTTTTCAAACATTTTGTTGCATTTTTTACAACAGGAACCTTGAGTTCTGCATTCTAAGAAGCTGTTCTGAACTATTTTTGTGTTGTAATTATGACATCACTCACCATCATTTTCTTTGTTGTTGTTGTTGTTTTTTTAAATGAAAAGACTGGTGCTTTGTCATTTGCAACTCCTTTTGCATTTATGCACAAAACTAAACTTTAAAAAGCATTATCCAAACTGGTAAATAATACACACACAAAAATGCCATACCCATCATAGGCCCCGCTCACGATGCGCTTGCTGTCAAATCGGATGCAGCGAACCAGTTCTTCATGACCTTCCAGTACCCTCAGACATGCCCCACACTCAATGTCCCACAGCCTGAAACAACACAAGAAGCTCATGTCATACTGCAGCAGGAACACATCAGGCACACTACACGCTCAACGTCCCACAGCCTGAAACAACACAAGAAGCTCATGTCATACTGCAGCAGGAATACATCAGGTACACTACACACTCAATGTCCCACAGCCTGAAACAACACAACAAGCTTGTGTCATACTGCAGCAGGGAATACATCATGCACACTATACACTTAATGTCCCACAGCCTGAAGCAACACAAGAAGCTTGTATCATACTGTAGCAGGGAATACATCAGGCACACCACACCTCAATCAGAGGTTCCATTAGACCGGCATATGCCGGTTTTTACCGGTAAATATTTGCCTTGTACCGAAAAAAATAAATGCCGCCGGTACCGTGTACCGGCAGAACATCTGAGCGCTTTGACTCTCCTCTATCCCTGCACTGTCTGTCTCTCCGCCTGTCAGCGGGTGAGCGGGGATGGCAGGCAGGAAATAAGCCATGCCATGCCGACAACAATACATATGACATCACTCCTCTTCCCACTTCCTTTCAGTCCCAGGACCTTTGCCCCCCTTTTTTTTTCAATGGACAGCGCTGATTACTACAGCACTCGCGTCAAAATGGACGGTTCCATTTTTCTTTGAGAACCCCAGGTTCCCTAGCGTTTCGTGTGTGCGTGTCATGCTGACAGTCTGACCCTGGATTGAACTTGCGGTAATCCCCGACCCAGTTTTCAATTGACTGTCGCTGTTTTCAACATCACTTTGAGTAACTGCATGGTTCGATGACGAACACTGACGGAATTTTTCGCACGTGTGGATAGGTAAGTGAGAAGTTTGTTAAGTTTGTTTTGTTTGTTTGTTTGTTTGTTTTTCTTTCAAGTTACGTTTTGGTTGGTTGGTTTTGTTTTGTTTTGTTTTGTTTTGCTTTTTGTTTTCATTTATGATATTTTTGCATGTTACTCTCTCCGTCGACTTTTCTGTTGAGTTCAGTTGACTGAAGGCTGTCACTGACAAGCCTGTTACGTGCTATCCGTGCCGGTAGGCCGCTCGCTATCGCCCGTTCGCGTGACCCAGAATCGCGGTTGAGTGTGTAGTGCATGGCAGGCAGCCAAGCGCGGTACCGGCTGATTTAAGACTTGTACCGGAAATTTTTGTTGTTGTCGGTACCAAGTACCGGCAAAGTCTATAGTCTAGCGGAACCTCTGTCAATGTCCCACAGCCTGAAGCAACACAACAAGCTTGTGTCATTCTGTGGCAAAGAATACATCAGGCACACTACACGTTCAACGTCCCACAGCCTGAAATAATTCAACAAGCTTGTGTCATGCTGTGCCAGGAAATACATCAGGCACACTACACACTCAATGTCCTACAGCCTGAAACAACACAAGTTTGTGTCATACTGTGGCAGGGAATACATCAGGCACACTACACGTTCAACGTCCCACAGCCTGAAATAATTCAACAAGCTTGTGTCATGCTGTGCCAGGAAATACATCAGGCACACTACACACTCAATGTCCCACAGCCTGAAACAACACAAGCTTGTGTCATACTGTAGCAGCAAATACATCAGGCACACTACACACTCAATGTCCCACATTATGAAACAACTCAACAAGTGCATCATATGTAGCAGGGAATACAACTGATATGCTACATACTCAATGTCCCACATTCTTTACATCAGGGAGTTGTCCCTGAGTTGTCCCTTACAAATTTCTTTCTGAAATCTACTTAGACAGACAACCATACAGTAGCAGACAGAACAGAATGAAATCACGCTACCTGATTTTTGTACTTTTTAATCGATTTTCTGAGAAAAACAAACACGCAATCAAACAAAATAAACAACAAAAGCTGACTGTCACTTTATTTCAGCAAAATGACAGACTATTATTTGACCTCTTTGATGATCTACATTTCGAAAGTCAAAATACTTGCAGTGTGTGTGCTTAATGAAGTTGAAGACGGTTCGCTGTGTTTAAAAAAAATATCAGAGTGGAAAATGTACAATTCATAATTTCTCTCTATAAGCAGTTGTAGTCCTAAAATATTACAGGACATTCATTCATCAAAGCATGATGGCAAACCAAAAAAAAAAACCCCAACCACAGACATGCCTACCCCAAAATCTTACTATCAGGAACAGATGTTATAAAAATCAGGAACAAATTGAAAATTTCAAAAATTTTCAGGAACACTCAACCTTCCTTTTGTGGACACAACCGCGCGTGTGTAGGTTCACACACACACACATTCACACACACAAACACCATAACAATTCTGCAAAACCCCACTCTTTCAGGCAGAAAAAACAACTTACCTTTATTACACTATGTACATTGCATGTTATGCATGGTTTTCACTGTGCAGACTTCAGAGACCTGTAGTAGGCACTCTTCAGGTCTGCATAGTCCGAGGTCTTGTATTGTCTTTGAAGTGCCTCTCCTGGCCTGGCCTTGGCAACCAGTAGTGCTTCAAGAGTGTCATGTCCAAGCCTGTTCCTAAATTCAGTCATATTTTTCCGCACCACAGAGAATACCCTCTCACAATGCGCTGAAGAATGTGGAATACACAAAATGGAGACCATCACTCTGGGTAGCACCTTGAACAGGAGCTCACCATCCTCAGCCAACTTGCTGATCTTGCCCCAGGTAGTGTCTGCTCTGTCTTCAATACACTGTGTGATGTCAGTGCACTGATATTCAGAACACTCCATTCTGACATCTTCACTTGACACACCATCTGGCAGAATTGAAGGGAACCTTTTCAAGAAGTACTGAAGACATGAGAAAAGGCTTTCTGATTGTCTGGAAGGGTCAGCAACTTTAGCATTTTCCAAAACCTCATCTTTGTAAGGCAGTTTGCTCTTTAAGTATTTGCAGGAAGTCTGAAAAAACTTCTTTACATTTTTGAAGAACTCTTCCTTCCTTTCCTCCCTCAGTTTGCTGTTTTCATCATTGAGAAACTCTGTAGCACCCTGCCCTATCAGGAGATCTTTGTCATCCTTGACATTGTGTCCAGACTCAAAGTCAACATCCATCACATGTTTGTAGAGTATGGCGCTTGGCTTCACAAAGCGAACAAGCAGCTTCCTGAAGAAATGTTCAAGTCTTTGCTTCAGAACATGCACCTTTGGCTCCTCACACTGTAGCTCGGTGTTGATGGCATCAAAGGGTTCCAGCACACTGGACAAAAACAGGCAATACAGCTTGTTTGTTGGGGACTGAAACACTTTCTGAGTTTTGCAGCTCTCTCTGTCTCAGCAGAACCCGTGGCATTTTTTTCTTGCTCTCTGAAAAATTCATAAAGAGCATCCCAATTCTCCAATAGCCTGAGAGGCACCTGGTGACACTCAGCCATCTTGTGGAAACATGCTTCAGAATCTTGTTCTCCTTGATGTCGTGATGCAGCTGCATATCCTTGAAAGCTGCCTGTCTCTTGCTGCTCTTGTCAAGGTAGTAGTAGACATCAATCAGCAGCTGATCCACATTCAAAGACAAGCATGCTGCACCTGAAAAAAAACAATAATGTACGCTTTGCAAGCAAAAACTAAAGGAAACAAAAAGTGGATGTACATGTGTATAGGGATGCAACATCCTCACACACACACACACACACACACACACACACACACACACACACACACACACAATATATATAATATATATACACACACACACACATCCACTTTTTAATGAGAGGAGAGAGAGAGAGAGAGAGAAGAGAGAGAGAGAAAGAGAAATGAAATGAAAAAATGTTTATTCATAAACATAGGCCATAGCCCCTATATGAAGGGGAGTGAGGCATATTCAACAATTCAAGA
>CM031599.1:65269584-65276992 GCA_018398815.1 Conus ventricosus | reverse complement strand
CCCTGAAGCTAGTTCCCAAGATGGCTGGGCACCAGGTGCTCTCAAGCTATGAGATTGGGATGCTCTTAGAATTTTTCAGAGAGCAAGAAAAAATGCACGGTTCTGCTGAGACAGAGAGAGCTGCAACTCAGAAAAGTGTTTTCAGTCCCCAACAAACAAGCTGTATTGCCTGTTTTTGTCCAGTGTGCTGGAACCCTTTGATGCCATCAACACCGAGCTACAGTGTGAGGAGCCAAAGGTGCATGTTTCTGAAGCAAAGACTTGAACATTTCTTCAGGAAGCTGCTTGTTCGCTTTGTGAAGCCAAGCGCCATACTCTACAAACATGTGATGGATGTTGACTTTGAGTCTGGACACAATGTCAAGGATGACAAAGATCTCCTGATAGGGCAGGGTGCTACAGAGTTTCTCAATGATGAAAACAGCAAACTGAGGGAGGAAAGGAAGGAAGAGTTCTTCAAAAATGTAAAGAAGTTTTTTCAGACTTCCTGCAAATACTTAAAGAGCAAACTGCCTTACAAAGATGAGGTTTTGGAAAATGCTAAAGTTGCTGACCCTTCCAGACAATCAGAAAGCCTTTTCTCATGTCTTCAGTACTTCTTGAAAAGGTTCCCTTCAATTCTGCCAGATGGTGTGTCAAGTGAAGATGTCAGAATGGAGTGTTCTGAATATCAGTGCACTGACATCACACAGTGTATTGAGACAGAGCAGACACTACCTGGGGCAAGATCAGCAAGTTGGCTGAGGATGGTGAGCTCCTGTTCAAGGTGCTACCCAGAGTGATGGTCTCCATTTTTGTGTATTCCACATTCTTCAGCGCATTGTGAGAGGGTATTCTCTGTGGTGCGGAAAAAATATGACTGAATTTAGGAACAGGCTTGGACATGAACACTCTTGAAGCACTACTGGTTGCCAAGGCCAGGCCAGGAGAGGCACTTCAAAGACAATACAAGACCTCGGACTATGCAGACCTGAAGAGTGCCTACTACAGGTCTCTGAAGTCTGCACAGTGAAAACCATGCATAACATGCAATGTACATAGTGTAAATAAAGGTAAGTTTGTTTTTTCTGCCTGAAAGAGTGGGGTTTTGCAGAATTGTTATGGTGTTTGTGTGTGTGAATGTGTGTGTGTGTGAACCTACACACGCGCGGTTGTGTCCACAAAAGGAAGGTTGAGTGTTCCTGAAAATTTTTGAAATTTTCAATTTGTTCCTGATTTTTATAACATCTGTTCCTGATAGTAAGATTTTGGGGTAGGCATGTCTGTGGTTGGGGTTTTTTTTTGTTTTGGTTTGCCATCATGCTTTGATGAATGAAGTCCTGTAATATTTTAGGACTACAACTGCTTATAGAGAGAAATTATGAATTGTACATTTTCCACTCTGATATTTTTTTTAAACACAGCGAACCGTCTTCAACTTCATTAAGCACACACACTGCAAGTATTTTGACTTTCGAAATGTAGATCATCAAAGAGGTCAAATAATAGTCTGTCATTTTGCTGAAATAAAGTGACAGTCAGCTTTTGTTGTTTATTTTGTTTGATTGCGTGTTTGTTTTTCTCAGAAAATCGATTAAAAAGTACAAAATCAGGTAGCGTGATTTCTTCTGTTCTGTCTGCTACTGTATGGTTGTCTGTCTAAGTAGATTTCAGAAAGAAATTTGTAAGGGACAACTCAGGGACAACTCCCTGATGTAAAGAATGTGGGACATTGAGTATGTAGCATATCAGTTGTATTCCCTGCTACATATGATTGCACTTGTTGAGTTGTTTCATAATGTGGGACATTGAGTGTGTAGTGTGCCTGATGTATTTGCTGCTACAGTATGAACACAGCTTGTGTTTGTTTCAGGCTGTGGGACATTGAGTGTGTAGTGTGCTGATGTATTTCCTGGCACAGCATGACACAAGCTTGTTGAATTATTTCAGGCTGTGGGACGTTGAAACGTGTAGTGTGCCTGATGTATTCCCTGCCACAGTATGACACAAACTTGTGTTGTTTCAGGCTGTAGGACATTGAGTGTGTAGTGTGCCTGATGTATTTCCTGGCACAGCATGACACAAGCTTGTTGAATTATTTCAGGCTGTGGGACGTTGAACGTGTAGTGTGCCTGATGTATTCTTTGCCACAGAATGACACAAGCTTGTTGTGTTGCTTCAGGCTGTGGGACATTGACAGAGGTTCCGCTAGACTATAGACTTTGCCGGTACTTGGTACCGACAACAACAAAAATTTCGGTACAAGTCTTAATCAGCCGGTACCGCGCTTGGCTGCCTGCCATGCACTACACTCAACGCGATTCTGGGTCACGCGAACGGGCGATAGCGAGCGGGCCTACCGGCACGGATAGCACGTAACAGGCTTGTCAGTGACAGCCTTCAGTCAACTGAACTCACAGAAAAGTCGACGGAGAGAGTAACATGCAAAAATATCATAAATGAAAACAAAAAGCAAAACAAAACAAAACAAAACAAAACCAACCAACCAAAACGTAACTTGAAAGAAAACACAACAAACAAACAAACAAAACAAACTTAACAAACTTCTCACTTACCTATCCACGTGCGAAAAATTCCGTCAGTGTTCGTCATCGAACCATGCAGTTACTCAAAGTGATGTTGAAAACAGCGACAGTCAATTGAAAACTGGGTCGGGGATTACCGCAAGTTCAATCCAGGGTCAGACTGTCAGCATGACACGCACACACGAAACGCTAGGGAACCTGGGGTTCTCAAAGAAAAATGGAACCGTCCATTTTGACGCGAGTGCTGTAGTAATCAGCGCTGTCCATTGAAAAAAAAGGGGGGCAAAGGTCCTGGGACTGAAAGGAAGTGGGAAGAGGAGTGATGTCATATGTATTGTTGTCGGCATGGCATGGCTTATTTCCTGCCTGCCATCCCCGCTCACCCGCTGACAGGCGGAGAGACAGACAGTGCAGGGATAGAGGAGAGTCAAAGCGCTCAGATGTTCTGCCGGTACACGGTTACCGGCGGCATTTATTTTTTTCGGTATCAAGGCAAATATTTACCGGTAAAAACCGGCATATGCCGGTCTAATGGACCTCTGATTGAGGTGTGGTGTGCCTGATGTATTCCCTGCTACAGTATGATACAAGCTTCTTGTGTTGCTTCAGGCTGTGGGACATTAAGTGTATAGTGTGCTGCAGATTATCCTGCTGCAGTATGACACAAGCTTGTTGTGTTGTTTCAGGCTGTGGGACATTGAGTGTGTAGTGTACCTGATGTATTCCTGCTGCAGTATGACATGAGCTTCTTGTGTTGTTTCAGGCTGTGGGACGTTGAGCGTGTAGTGTGCCTGATGTGTTCCTGCTGCAGTATGACATGAGCTTCTTGTGTTGTTTCAGGCTGTGGGACATTGAGTGTGGGGCATGTCTGAGGGTACTGGAAGGTCATGAAGAACTGGTCGCTGCATCCGATTTGACAGCAAGCGCATCGTGAGCGGGGCCTATGATGGGTATGCATTTTTGTGTGTGTATTATTTACCAGTTTGGATAATGCTTTTAAAGTTTAGTTTTGTGCATAAAGCAAAAGGAGTTGCAAATGACAAAGCACCAGTCTTTTCATTTAAAAAAAACAACAACAACAACAAAGAAAATGATGGTGAGTGATGTCATAATTACAACACAAAAATAGTTCAGAAACAGCTTCTTAGAATGCAGAACTCAAGGTTCCTGTTGTAAAAAATGCAACAAAATGTTTGAAAAAGGCATGGACTGCTAGTCATGTTCTGTGTGTGAATGTGTGTGTGTGTTTAAAGAGGATGATAGTTGGCAAATTTACAAGTTTTCAGGGTCTGTTAGAATTATTTTTACCAGATATTTCACTCTGGAGTTTTAGGCCAGAGTTAGTAGACATGAGTAATCTTCCCTTGATAAAGTTTTTGGAAATCAGGGCTTCTGCTGGGGTGAAAATCTTTCCGGTCCCAGGGACCCCTTCATCAGATTTTTAAGGGGTCCCAGGCTACATTAAGGGTCCCTACACCACAATAAAAACAACAAAATATACGTTAAAAAATTGCATCCCTGCACGCGCACTGCAATTGTCACAGACACATCATCACAATAAAAACAACAAAATAAACATCAAAAAAATTATATGCGTTCTCGATCTTGCTCCTCTGCTACGCTTTTTCGCTTTTGCGACGATGATTTCGTTAACCACGCTTCGAGAGACATGTTGGAAACAAAGGCTTCGCGGAAAATGCCTCTCTCCTGCCGGGAAAATGAAAAGCGTCATCGTGACATCACATGGCTCAAAGTAGGAAAATTAGGTCAACTGAAAAACGAGGCTGTGACCTAGCGTTAAGCTTAGTCAGTCAGCCTCAGCAGACGACAAAAGTGACCGACGTATGTTGTTAGGAGGCTGCCCTACTTGCTTTGTTACTGTTCAAACTTGAAAAGGGATGGGTTCGGTCCGAAGTGTAGCAGACCTATGATGTTACGGCACCCAACTTACGATGTTGAAGGCAGTCTTTTCTCACTTTATGTCTGACTTCATCAAAATTTGAAGGGGTCCCTGGGGACCCCTTACACGGACACCCAGTGCGTCCCGTAGAGTTTTAATGCGTACTGTACGCAATTTTTTGTGTTTTCAGAAGCCCTGGAAATTAAGCATGTTAATCAGTGGTTTTGATAGTCTCGTGTAACCACCAAACGTTTAGAAATTAAACATTTCATTCAGCAGTTTTGATATTCTCATGTAACCACGAAACCCTAGAAATTAAACATTTCATTTTGCAGTTTTGATGTTCTCATGTAACTACAAACCTCTTTAGAAATTAAACATTTCATTCAGCAGTTTTGTTTTTTCATGTAACCATGAAGCTGCCAGTGTAGTTCTCATCATTGCTTCTGTAAACACGTATGACTTGGTCTCTGACTCTCTGTAATAACTGAAAGGTTGCATTAGAAAATTCAGGTCAAAGGTCTGCAGGATGCAGTTACATACTTTAATTAACTGACATCAATCAAAATCTGAATTTCACATGATCAGTTGTGCTACTACATTCAAGTGTCATCAGAAAATTTGTTTTTTCACTTCTAGCTTTACCTCCCTTCACAGAAAGGGGGGATACAAATGAAGTGGGAAATTTATGGTTAGCCTCTGATACTTTATTGCTGAATACTTTCTTCCTCAAACAGATTTCTGTTAATGTGGCTTGGGAGCAACAAAAAAAAAAGAAACAGAAGGCCCCTTAAAATAGAATGATCTGAATTCAGTTTGCAGTATGAAGGAATCCAAGAGAAAATGAAGTGAGTTTTTTTTACTCATCAAGATTGGAATTAAATGACAGATTTCCTTTTAAAATGAAATTATCTGAATTCATTTTGCAAAACTTAATGGATTATACTACTAATATTGAATCAACGCAGACAGCACAGGTGAAAATTTGATCATGGTAAGTCAGATATGTCAAAGCCATTAATATGGCTATTATTTAAGGAAGAATGTAGATCAGTATTTTCCATTGAAATGTGATTTTCCTACTTTCATTGATGGACTAAAAAAGCAGATCCATTGTCTTTGTTTTTTTGTTAGTGTGCCATCTGTAAACACCTTAACCCTCTGCCAAATCCATGACTTCGTGCTGCACGACTATGAAAATGCCATGCCAAAACCACAAAGAAATTTGAATAAAAAATGTCCTTTTCACTCACTAGTTGCATAGTTTGATGAAAAATTCCAAAGACATCACTCCATCCCAACAGACATTTTTTCCCATATGCAGTGAATTGGAACACAAAACGATCAGACTAATTCTGCTTCAGTGTTCTATTATTATCTCGGCCTAAAAATCAGTGAGCAGTTGATCACTCATTGTTTATACTAGGTCAAGGCCGACATCAGACTTGTCTTACTTTGAAATTTGTACAAGAATGTAACCCTCGAAAACACTCTTCATCACTCTCATATCGGGAAAATGGATTCTAGAAGTTATATATTTTTTTGATCTGCCATTTTCTCAGAAAATCTTTGCGAAAAAAAGCTGAACTGTGAATCTTCACAGTAGCAAAACTACTACACCAAAACTCTTACAACATTACACCAAAACTCTTACAACAAAGCACAAAATGGCACCCGAAAATGGACCCACCGGAAGACTCTGCTGTTGCGACTGCATTCTGGGGTATGCGATAGTGAAAGTGAAAGTCAGTGACCCAGTATTCGGCAGTCAATCTTGGTCATTTAGGAATTCAGAAAGAGGAAGTCTTGCAGTCGATCAAGGTCGTTGCGATAGGTAGTGGGTTAAGATAGTTGGAGTAGTCGTTTTCCAAATGTTTCTTTGCTGACTAAGATCCGCATCTAATAGCACCAGGGACTCCCAAAATAAACTATCCACTGGAAAGAAAAATACTGTTCCGCCGAACAAAAGAGACATAGAAATTAACAGAAACATGACGCATTTCAACCTGTTTGGTCATCTTCATCCAGTTTGTGCCCAATTTGAGGGGAGAAGTGATTGTTGGTTCTTCATTTTCAGTGTCTTGAATGTTGTTTGTCTTGCCTGAAGAAGACCAAAGAGGTCACAATACATCGTGTTTTTGTCTTGTGATTTGCCCCTTTGTACGGTGGAATAGTATTTTTCTTTTCAGAGGATAGTTTGTTTCTTTTAAAGTTTGTTTGAATTTCTGCCTCCAGTGGCTTTTGTTTGAATTTCTGCCTGCAGTGGCTTCACTTTGAAAGTGTCCACTGGCCGCCATGTCTCATACCTGAAGGAAGCCTGTGTCGTCTTCTACATGGGATCCTTCATGTTAGGACTGTGTATGACAAATTGTCATGTTCATAGCGCTAGCTGTCCATTTTTTTAATATCTTTTTTTTTTTCTTTTTTTTTTTGCATGCTGACTTGTGTCTTTATAAATTTTTAAATGCAGTTAATAGAGAACCGCCTAGAAGATGTAGACAAACGAATCACAAGAAGAAACATGACGCATTTCGACCTCTTAGGTCTTCTTCAGGCAGTATCTTGCCTGAAGAAGACCTTAGAGGTTGAAACATGTTGTGTTTTGTCTTATGATTCGTTTGTCTACGTTTTCTTGGTGGTTCACTATTTTTCATTACATTTAAAGTTTGTTTAAGATTTCCCCCTGCAGTCGCCTCACTTGCAACTAGAACTTGTGTCTTAATGTCCAACAGTGCTTGAAGGATGATGTAGTGGACTGGTGACAGGTGTGACAGGAATGAGATGGGATGAGTGGATGTGTAGCTTTGCAGCACCAGACAGTACAAAGGAAGTGGTTGTTGTGTGCAGCAAAATAAAGGTGTGGGACCTACAGGCTGCTCTGGATCCTCGTGCACCAGCTGGAACTCTTTGCCTTCGCACCCTTGTGGTGAGATCCTGCTCTGCTCTTGTCTGTTCTCACCCTTCCTGTTCCCATTCAATAGCA
>CM031599.1:65247084-65267084 GCA_018398815.1 Conus ventricosus | reverse complement strand
TAAAGGTCAATATTTCTAGCTATTATATACACCCATTACAAACATGCAATTCAACTTGTATCAGTGAACATATGTCAACTTGAAAGTAACATTATAATGCTCTTACGTTCTATAGGATGATTATGTACACAATTATTTTGTGTCAATTTGGGATAGTACTTATGTATGCTTTTTCATTTCAACAAATCTTACGTATATGAATTTTCATACCTGTCTCTCTCTCGCTCTGAAATGGATGATCTGCAAAAGTCTGCCGGGAAACATATACTTAGAATTTTGTTCAGTGACAAAATATAAAGATGCTTAGGGAAAGAATGTACAAACTGACAATTACAAAACGTTTCCCCGTAATCAGTGCTGTGTTTTTTTCTCACGTGGTGGCAGTATCAGTCCATGAAACTGTGGTGCCACCAGTGTCAGATGCTCTGTGAGCAGGACTTTGAGCTGTTGCTGTTTGTTTTTCAAGCCCAGACTCTTCTCAACAGTGCATTGATTGTGGCGTGTGTCTCCCCCGCCTCCTTGCTCTCCCAGCAGTCCCACTCCTGTCCCCCAGTGTCTGATCCAGGGAACACAGTGATGTTCCAACAGATGTTGTTTTGGAATGATGGCAGTCTTGGGAAACTTTTCTCTGTAAAAGGCATGTACCGCTTAATGGATGTTTCAATATCTTCAATCTCATCATCACAGATGGCTCTTTGATGCGATATGCGCCGATGAACATCAGAGAAGAGGGCATTCAGCTCAGTGAACTTGTCACGAATGTTTCTGGATGTATTTAGTATGGGACCAGCGAGTTGGAATTCTCCTGTCTTTTCTGCAACACTCTGACAGATGTTTTTGTACACCGGTTCTTTCAGATACTTGTTGCAATGGTTCCCAACAAAGGCCCTGGAATGATAAGCCTGTGGGAAGATCTTGTTTGCCCGCAGAACATCTTCTAGATTTGCTGTGATTGGCCCAGAACGGAATAGCAATGAAGTGGCTGTAGATTTCATTTTCTCCACTTCTTCCTTGGTTCTTTTTATGCTTTCTTCAAGTTCCTTTGTAGTTTTACTTCTGGCCTTGGCGTGGAGTTGTCTCAGCAGTTTCTTTTTCTTTTCCAATGGCTCTATGCTCTTTACATGCTGCTGAAACTGTACTGAGAAATACTCACAATTGTCAAGAGTGATGTCATCAAGTGAAGCAAAACGTCTTGCCAGCCGTTCATCAAGAGCATGGCACTCATCTTCAAGCAGGTCATGGTGTTTTTTGACAACACCCAGCAAGATGTGAAGGTAGGGAGGGGTCACCTGCTTCAGTCTATGTCTAAAACTGGTTTTCTGATGACATTGTTGAATAGTTTGGCTTTTGATTTCATTTTTCCTGCACGCTTATACTTCTGATAGTCCCTCTTGATCTGACTGACCGTTCTCTTGCTGATGTTTCCTTCATTGTTCTCCGGGGACAGCTGCATCTGTGTCTTCGTTGTTGTGCAGTACAGACACGGTGGATCCCCTGTGCACCTGACAGTCCATACATTTTAGTTAAAAAGTCATAGTCTCCAAAGAGAAAAAGGCGAGTTTTTTTTGCCTCTCCATTCCATGCTTTCAAGGTCTTCAATTTGCTCTTTGTAAGGGTCCAACAGTCTTCTTAGGTTTTCAGGGGTGTCCTTACATTCAGCAATGGTCATAATGCATGTGTTATGCTTTGAATTAGCGTTCACCAGGTTTGCTATTTGAAGCATCATTTTAAATGATCCGCCCCCATAGTCACCGCCAATCTTGATCCAGATTTCGTTCTCTGGAATACTCTCATCATGCCATGTTAATCGGCTTGATTGTCATAAGCATCCAGCAGTTTGGTGACAAATGCTGGGACATCCTTAATGCCTGCAGAAGGTGTTGGAACCAGTTCCATAATCCCCTCGATCTCATTCCAGACCTCCACACTTCTCATCTGACATTCTACTTCTGCACACTGTGCTTTGACTTGTTCTTTCCTTTCTTTCTGTTCACTGGCAAACTGTACCCCGAGCCTCCTATAGAACTGTTTGTGCAGTCTGTACTTTGTCAAACTGAGGCCAAGTGCCGCACGAAGGGCAGGACCTTGTTTTGCAGTTACAGATACTTGACCACATTTCGCTTCATTAAGAACCAGCTGTTTGCGTACTTTGCTTGCCGTCTTCAGTTCTGTGCCCTGCTGTTTGGGCCGCATCTTGTTCAGTGTCTCCTGATACATTCAAACGAATTTTGTTCATTTCTTTTGCTCGCTTCTTCCTGAGTGGTGTTCGAGCTTCACTTGATGCTTTCGAGGTTTTGTAATTTTTTTCAGCACAATCGGCTGTCCACCAGTTTGGCATGTGACAGTCATTTTATCACTGGACTGTGAGAGCTTAATGCGGGCAAGTTTTGTGAAATAAGCTTCTTCTGTGTTTGTCAGTGGTGCCTTCAGCTGACTCAAAGGCCTGAGGATTCTTTTTTCTGAACGGAGACAATGCTTTGTCAATGCCAGTTGGAACGGTCTGCACTGATGCGCCTCTTGAATCTTTGGGTGGAGTTGATGTGGCATCAGATGTGACACAAAAGGAAACTTGTTTTTTGACTGGAGATAATGCTTCATTGATGCCCGCTGGGGCAGTCTGCACTGATACAGTTCTAGGGACTTTTGCCGGAGTTGATGTGGCTTCAGATGAGACAGAAAATGAAATATCACTATCAAGATCAGAGTTTGACTGGCACTTTTCGTTTTGCTGGGTTTGGGGAATACTGTTTGAGAACGGCAGATTTCTTTATCTTTTTCTCTGGTCTCCCACCTTTACTCTGCTGTTGAAAGTGATGCATAGCGCACACTGACTGACAGATAAACTGGGGTCAAACAGGTGCCATAATTTTGAGGCTTTTTCAAATTCTGCCAATGCACGGCTCTTTGCTGTAGTTGAATGTTTGCGGTTTGTCAGATTTTTCAAAGTGTTTGCACAAAACACACAAACTATTTTGAATGTAAATTCCTCCCTATCTTCCAGAACATTCACATTGAAGATTAAGTTTATTTCAGAAGCAACACTCAAGCACGTTACTACTGATTTGTTTTTATCTTTCTTTGATCTCTTAGACCTTTTCCCACACAGTCTACACAAGACCTTTAAACGTTCAAAATGTTCAGTGAGAGAGGTGACCGTTTTGTTCCATAATCCTTTCGGCCATCCCCCCCCTCTCTCTCTCTCTCTCTCTCTCTCTCTCTCACACACACACACACGCACGCACGCACGCACGCACGCACGCACGCACGCACGCACGCACACACACACACACACACACACACACACACACACAAACACCCTAATGGTAGGCTACTACCAACAATACACTTTAATTTGAATTTGCCGATAGAAATAGTAGTAGTGATTGGAAATGAAGTATTATTTTAATTATAATAATTATTCACTTATTATTGTTATGCCTACTACCATTACTGTTATCAGTAGTATTATTTTGCTTGTAGTAAATGTTATCCTCTACGTTTCCCTTTAATTAGGCCTACGTTGCTCTACATGCAACCATAGTACATATAAAATGTAGCAACAATGAAGAAATATGTATATATACAACGGTTGTAAATACGGCCCTTTTACAAATGCTAACTAACTTTTCATTCACAAAAGTTTTGACAACGCCTGGCCTACTTCGGCCAAAGATAGTTCGCCCTCCACCGCTGTCTTTGCTTCAGCGGCCAACGACGCACGGCGCGCGCAGCACGCTTGCGCCGGTCGCAAAGTTCTGTCAGAAAGTTTTAAAACACGAACTTAATTATGGTACTCACAGAGAAGACTGAAATGCCAGCTTTTGTCACACTCTCAAGTACTCACTGCGCCATTGCTTTCATACAGAAATTATAGTTAAAAAATCTCTGTACAGTAAATATAACTTAAAATGTTTTCACCAGTCTCGAAGCGTCCAAAAAACACACAGAGCGTCTGGCCGTGTGGTGGCTGACTCGTTAAGGGCCTAGCCCCAGTCACAAGGCAAAGCGTTGGGCGGACTAAAGCAGTCGCTGTGAGTGTGCGGGCGCCGCCGTGCCACCAAGGGAAGAAAAGTGGCCTTTCTTTTTGTAGAATGTGAATCAGCATAGCTGCCATCCGTACTGCCAGTGAGTAAGTTAACAGCCAATTTACAGCCAGTTAGAAAGCTGAGTTTGTTGAAATCCAGTGTTGGTCACTATGATGTTAAAATGTGGTGTAGAGCTGGGTGACCCCCAAAGGGTAAAAAAAAAAAAGGGAGAGTGGAATACACGGTCCATGGGGAAGGGTGTGTTCTGTCATTTGTGGGCATGTAAAATCAGTGTGAGGCACGGTGTAATGGCTGGTTTTCTGACTAGTCCATGAAGATGGGTTCTGTGCTGAGAGTCACCTTTAACTCTGTGAGCAGCTTTACAGTGGTTTTAAAGTAAACATATTGTTGATACATAGAGGTAAGCTTTCCGTCCTTGGGCATGTCTGGAATAAGAAAAAGAAGGTGACTGACAGAAATGTCCAAAAGAAATGTCACTTTCTCAGAATTAAAGGAAATAAATGTTAGGAGTTTCCTAGACGCATATACATGCACACACGTACACACAAATGAAAGAAATATGAGTTAATGTTTGAAATTTCAGGTGAAATGTTTGTTTTAGAAGAAATACTGTTAAACATTTCTCACAACATTGAATCATGTCCCACCGGTACTGACAAAAATGTTCATTTATGTGTTGCAGAGTTTGGAGTCTGGTTATTTTTCAAAACAGTAGTCTGTGCAATGAAAACCAGTAACTGGGGAAAAAAAGTATTGCATTGCTAAGGAAAGTCTCCTGAATGAAAACTTTTTAGATCCAAAGTAGAAATATGATTTTCTTGTTCTGATGGATTGACAGTTTTTAAATCTGAAATAGATATATGATTTCTTGTTCTGATGGGTTGACAGTTTTTAAACCTAAAAGAGATATATGATTTTCTTGTTCTGATAGATTGATTGTGTTTTTTTCTTTTCTTTCCCATTGATTAAAAACCATGACTTCATTTGATATTGAGAAAAGTTGATTTATGATCGTTTGTAAGTAATGATTCATTTCCATGAATCATCTCGCTTCTTGTTTCCCTCCTAATTTAGTTGTATGCCATGCATTTATATATTTATTTATTTACTTATTTAATTCTATTCTTGCAGGAACATTCAGGGAGAGTCTTCCGACTGCAGTTTGATGAATTCCAGATTGTCAGCAGCTCCCATGACGACACAATCCTCATTTGGGACTTTCTGAATGTGCCAGTGCCCGAGAGCTCACGCTCCCTGCCCGAAGCTATACCTACGTGACAAAATGAACAGTGCCGCTTGGCTGGATGTCCTCCTCCTCCTCCTCCTCCTCGTTTACTGACTGCAGCATGATGTGTGGGGTTGTGTGGGGTGGGGTCAAGCCCAGGGAGACTGGATGGGAACTGCCCGCAGACGTCGGCAGGCTGCCAGCCTCTTGTACAGTGTGTGGAGGATGACTGCAGCCCCTCTGGCAGTCCTCACTTCTTGGACACCACCCCTGCAGACTGACAGAGTGGACAGAACTGGATTGAAGGCTTGCACACTGGGGAGAGAATGGGTTTGTGCTGATGCTGGTTGAAGTGCATGGCTGGGGTTCCCACAGTCTGTTGTCTTTTTTTTCTTTTCCTAAAGAAAACACAACATACTGCATGACATGGGTATATAGAGTGAAAAAAAGAAGAAGAAAGGAACATAGAAAGAGACTGATTGGAATTTCAGAACTTGTATTTGGTGTTTGACTTGAGCTCATTGTCAAACTTAGTTGGTTTTTTTTTGTATTGTTCTTTGCTTCTTTTAGCTGATGTGATGATTGTAGAGTGAGATGGGCCTTACAATTTCAGTAGACTGTTTAGATCTGTAACAGAGAGGAGATGGGGCAACACTGGAAGAACATGTTGAATATTGAAGTCTTGTATTTTTATGAGAAAAAGAAAGTTATGAGGTTAAGAGAATCTGCAATGTCCATGATATACAGCTTGATGACTTTTCTTGTTTTTAAAAAAATTGTTCTGCAAACTTTTTATGAATGATTCTCTATCTTTTGTAGAGAGATAGAGCAGAAACTTCTGCACCCCCATCATCCCTAAACCTCACCCCCATCTTCCTTCTCCCGAGTGGACCAAAGCATTATCTGGGTGGTCAGCATGTTCCAGATTTGTTTTTCTGTGACAGTTATGATGCTTGGCCTTGAGAGGTGGGGGAGATGAGGAAGTGTTTGTGCAACCCATCTTCCTAAACATAAGGCAGGAAGTGAAGGATGGGAGTGAAATGTTTACTGCATGGTGGAGGGTGGAAGCTCATGCTTTGAAGGGCAATGTTCAGGGGTAGAAGGGACATTGTAATTAAAAGCACAGACCTTGTTCATATGAGAAAAGAAAAACGTCTAAAGTTTTCTTTTAACATGAGAAAAGAAAAACATCAAAAGTTTTTTTTTTCTTATGAACAGCCATAGTACCAGCATGAAAGAATGAGAAATGACATGAGCAATGTAAAGATAAATGACATGAGCAAGCAAGGTAAAGAGCTACAAATGTCACATGGTCCATGTCAGGTTGTATTCATTTCTTTTCTTTTGGATTAGATTCAGAGAAACTAACAAGCCTGTGAGCCGTGTTCTGTAAATACATTGTGCCACTGCAATCGTTTGGATTGTTTGAACTGTAGAGTGGCCGTCAGTCTCATTGGTTCATGTTTCCTCCTCATTTGGGATTGTTTGAACTGTAGAGTGGCCGTCAGTCTCATTGGTTCAGTTTCCTCCTCATTGGTTTGTTTGTTGCCCTATCCTTTCACTCCACACTACTGTGGCTGGCTGATGGTGGTTTATGTAATAACATGTCATGGTCAGCAGTGAGGAGAGGAATGTGTGGAATAGCCCACAACCCTAGCGAGGCCAGGAGTTCAGTCCATGTGGTTGACCATCCAGCTTCACCTGACCGCTGCCTTGCAGCTGAAGTCTGACTGTAGAAGGAGAAGAATTCATGACCTGAAGAATGCAGTGAATGGATTACAAACCAGTGGCTGCACAAAGAGATGATTTGCAGGCTGGGTTGAATGGCTACCCAGTGCTAGTGTTGCAGTGTGTGTTTGTCCATGTTCTGTGTTTGCTCACATTCCCCTGGGTGTGGTGTCTGCTTCATTGTTAAGTAAGGAGTGTGGCCTTCAGCGCTGATTTATGTATTAAAAACAGGCCTGCTATGCTGCTGACAGTGGAGAAGGGCTTGTCTTGTATGGAAAACAGGCCTGCTACTGCTGCTGACAGTGGAGAAGGGCTTGTTTGTATGGAAAACAGGTCTGCTACTGCTGCTGACAGTGGAGAAGGGCTTGTCTTGTATGGAAAACAGGCCTGCTACTGCTGCTGACAGTGGAGAAGGGCTTGTCTTGTATGGAAAACAGGCCTGCTACTGCTGCCCAGTTGATAGTCAGCCAAATTAGAACCCTCTACCAGCACCATCCACCACATTGACAAAAGTCTCAAACAAGCACATCCTCAAGCATATGTATGATTTAATCACAAACAGAAATGACAGATGACAATTACTGTATAGATGAATCAGAAAACAGTGAGCTACTCAAAGACAGGGTACCCAATGAAAATGTGAATTGGCCCTCGCCACCATTGTTCAGTTTTGATGTGATTTTCAGTTGACAATACCTGTTCAATAAAAAATTGTGAAGATTCATGAGAGAAGGCATGCGTTGTTGTGTTGGTGGCATGGGGGGTCAGGAGGTTGACCATTCATCAGTGTGGCCCCAATGAAGTGCCCTGTCCATGTGTTTGGGGGCAGGAGGTGGTGGTGGACTGGCTTTGGCGGCGGAAAGTATGTGATAAATTTACCCTACGTTTTTCTGATGTAATCCCCTAATGTAATTGGTGTGTCAAAATGTTTTAAAGGGAAAAAATATGCGATTGTGAGAAAGAGAGACAAAAAAAGAGGATGGCCCGAGTAAGAGCGAATAAGAGGGGTGTGTAGAGCGGTGTTACAGTTATTCTTGAGTTGGTTTTCCCTTTCATAAAAATTTGAAGATTGTTTTAGAAGGCCTGCTTTCTTCCTCTCCCCCCTCTTTTTTTTTTTTTTTTTTTTGAAGCGGAAATTTTTTTTTTTTGGAGTGTTAGTTAATTACGTTCTAGCAGTAAAAAAGAAACAGAAAATTTTTTCCATTGTGGAGTAGTTGAAAGGTAAAGATGAAACTGTGTTTTGCATTGTGTTTGCGGGAAGGGGGGCAGTGTGTTGTAGTATGGGGCCAGGGTGCTTGCATGTAGTGTGTGATAGAGGGGGGGCCCTGTGATCCGGGTTTGGGATGTGATGTCTGTGCGGGCCAGGATGCGGCCTGGGGGGCCCCTCAGTGGGGGAGAAATTTGGGGCCTAAGTCTTAAATGCTGTGTCAGAATGATCGTTTCCCAGGGTTTGTGTTGACACTATCTCATTCCCTCTTGTTGCTATTTGGAAATTTGTAATCCTTCTTTGATTGGGGAGGAAAGGGGAATGGGTTTGCCCCAGAAGATGCAAAAGATTTGGATCGGTTGATTTTTGAGAGCCTTTTTGCGGTTTTGGAAACGTGTATGTTTGTAGTTGTTTGTTTGGTTGACACGGGTTTATAGCTGGTTAAAAGTTTTCCCTTTTAACGTGTAAAGGAGTGTGTCCAGTCCCGAACTTTTGGGTAGGGCAGCTGAAGCCTGATATTTTGGGGGTACTTACATGCGTGTGGCGGGGTCCCCTGCAGTGCAGAGCCCAGCCCCGAAACTGGGGGGCGGAAATTAAAGTGGATATGTTGGTGGACATGACTGTGACTTTTTCTGTGGTTCCCCTGCTACAGATGCCCGGCCCAAGTGATGAACCCCATAGGTGTGTGAGAGCTTGTGTTTATCTAGCTAAAAACAAACCCCCCTTGGTCTTGCCTTGTCCACAATGAACAGTGCAGTTTTACAGTAGGCCCAGTCCCTGTTGGTTTTAAAGCTTTAGTTCTACTGATTTGGAAAAGGAATCTGGGGGTTTTGGAAGCTGGAATGTGTGGGGGGGGGACTTTTCTTTTGTTTTGGTGTTTCTTGAACAAAAAGAATGTTTTGTTTTACAATGCCCATATGAGTCTAGGTTTGACCCCAAAACTGACTGAGGATCGTGTTGTTTCCGGCAGATAAATGCTTATCGCGATGAATGTTCGTTTTGCCCTTGTTTAAGCACTTTTGGATCAATGTGATGACCCCTTTACACTATTTCCTGAGGGAATTGGTGCCCAAATATGTGATGGGGCAGCCATGTGTTGTGTGTGTGTGTGAGTGTTGTGTGCAAGGAAAAAGGTGGGGGGTGGCTTTGAAAGAATCCAAAAAAGTAATTCTCCGGGAAAAATTTTTTTAAATTTTTAATTTATAAAATTGTTCTGGGTGTGTCTCTGTGTGTAGTCTTGATCTTTTGGAGGTATTTTCAGTGTCGCGATCTTGTTCTTTAAATTTTAAAGAAGAGTTGTAATAAAAATAAAAGGGGGGAAAATTTTTAGTTTTATCCTTAAAAAATCTACATATTTATATATTATTATTTCTTTTTCATAATTTACAATAATGCTCAGATTATTTTGGTTTCGTACTCTATGTTGCTTTTGATTTTTCCCCCAGTATTTGTGTGGATGATAAGAGGGTAAATTAAATATTTGGGGGGAAAAAAAACATCCCGGCCATTCCAATGTTTAAAAGGGGGGGTGTTTTTTTTTTTTACATGAATTGTTTTTTAAACTTTTAAAAATTGTATTATGAGTGAGTGAGTGAAAATGTGGTGTGTTTAATGCGTGGTTTGTTTTTTTTTGTTGCATAAAATTTTCCCCTCTTTTTATTTTAGGAACAGTTACTGGTTCACGGTGATATTTTATTGGGTGTGTATCATCGTGTACCCCATATTTTGCACTTGGTGTAACAGAAGGCAGTTCTTAAAGTGACACATAATTGTTGCTTGTTGGTGGGGGGGGATGGGCCCGAATCATGAATGTGGGATTATTTGTTGTTGTGTTGCTCACAGAAGTTGGGTGGGTTTAAAAAGTATGTGTTTGTGTGTTGCATTGCATTTGGCGGTTTATTTATATTTGAAAAAACAGTTAATATTTAGGTAGAGAGGCAAAATTATTGAATAAAACTTACATTCCCCCTTGTTTTGACAAAGTAACTCAAAAATCACTGTAAAAATGTTTTTTGTCGCCCCATAGAATTTTTATTCCTTGAACTGCGATAAAATTTTTGTAAATGTTGTAGTATATATATTTATATTTTTATATATTATAAACAAATTTAAAAGCCCCGTTGCCAAAAACCAGAAACTTTGGGTTTGTACGTTTTTAAGAAGTAAGCATATTTGATTACGATTTTTTTCAATTAAAAAAATGTTTTTCTTGAAGAATGGAAAAATTTCTGAAATTTGTGGTGATTTCCTAGGGTCCGTCAAAAAACCCCCCCGGAGCATGTGCCCCGGAGCTCTAATAGGTGTGTCCCCCATTTGCCCCATGCACGTTTGGCGGCCTTCAGGAGTAGACAAGGTTGTGCAAGAACGCTGTGGCAGTCCACCCCACCCCTCGGTCAGTGCGGTCAATGACGAGAGTCTGTGGACGTTTCCCGGGGCCAAAAGAGCCCCTTTCCCAGGTGTTCAATGGGGCCAGTCAGGGGCGAGTGGCCAGGGCAACACGGCAAGTTGTTCGCCTGGAGAAAGCAGCGGGGGGCTCTTGCGGTGTGGGGCGTGTTTATCAGCGGGAAGAACGAGCCCCGGGTGCGGGCCAAACAGTGGGACGAGGGGTTTCTGAGAAATGCTGGTACGTGTTGGCATTACATGGTTGTCAAAAAAGTAAGAGGTGCCCGGTAGTCTGACTGATCCCCCCCAAACCCTCAGTGCCCCTCCCCATCTATTGGTTTTAACACGCAGCAGTTGGCGTAGGTTTGAAAGCCCCGATTTCATTCCCCCGTCAGCATGAGATACGCAAATGATTTCGTCAGAGACAGCACGCCTCCACTGAGTCGTGCCCTCAGATGTGGTTGGCCATGCAGGCGTTGCTATGGGTTTTTACGGGTGGGAGGGGCCCAAATGGGGGTTTGCTTGACCCTGTTTTTGCAAGGGTTTCAAAACGGTTTGTCCGCCCGGGCCCCCGTCGACCAAACTGGCAAAATTGTTTTGTGTTAAGAAATGATTCGAAGTGAAGCGTCGAATGTTCGATTTGCGGGTGTGGTAACCGAGGTTGGCCCGTTCGGGCTGTCAGTGGGGGAACCCAGTTGCTGCCAAAATTTGTGATAGTTACATTGTGAGTGACTGCGTTCAGTTGTCTGGCGTTTTGTAAATGGCCCTTTAACTTTCCCAATGGTCGCTGCTTTTGAAAATTGCAGTGCGGCATTTTTCGGCCCACTTGCCGGTCAAATGACAATGAATTTTTTCAGTGGAGATTCAAAACCCCCCTTTGAGAAAAGAAAAGTGTGTAGTTCAGTCTGGCCCCCAGTGGCAGAAATTTTTTTTGGGGAGTTGCCGTGGGCGTACCGAACGTCGGCAAGCGCGGTGAAACCGAGGCAGTGTAAATTGTGCCCCTTAAAAAATTTGGGTTTATCCCAAATCCAAAACACATTTTTAAAAGGGGAAATGGGCAATCAAAACGGTGCGTTTTTAATGTTGTTAGTATATTATGGACCCAATTTTTTTTTGTGTAAAGAGATGTAAGGCCTTTTTTGATGAAAGCATTTGTTTTAGGGGTTGTTTTTGCCATGTTGGAGCTGAAATGCCAAATGAAATGAAGATTGAAGGAATCCGTGTTGGTAGTTATATCATGCGAAAAAACCGTGAAATCCCCCTTTTTTTTTTTTTTTTTTTCTGTAGACATCTGCTGTTGGCTCAACCTTCGTGGCCTTTTTTGGAAAAAGAAGTTGGAGACTTAGCATTTCTTCTGTTTGCCCCTATTCATTCTTTTTTCTCTTTCCCTCCCTTTTCTCTCTTCGTATTTTTTGTTCCAGTTTCTGCCCCCTGTTAAAAATTGTTGAATCGGTGAATAAATGAAGTACATGTTTTTAAGTCTTTTATTTGAGAACCCCTGTAATGTTCTATGTTTGTGAAATATTATTGTAAATATTTCTTTTCCTTTTAAGGAGAGTTATTTTAATGATCAAAAAACTCTGTTTATCTCTATGTTTTTTGTTCTCAGTCCCCACTGTCTGCGATCAGTCTGTGCCCTCTTTGTATCCCTTTTCACTTCGGAGGTAGAATTTTAAATAAATGTATAAGGGAGGCCTGTGTGACCCTTGAGTTTTTGAGGGGTTTTAAATTTTTCATTGTTTTAAAGATTTTGGAAGAAAGTTTTTTAACAAGTTTTGGTGGTTGTGCGAGTTTTTAAATGAGTTTTTAAAAGTGGTTTTTTTTTTTTTTTTTTTTTTTTTTTTTTTAATGATGGGAGTTGTTTTAGTGGTGACACCCCTTAGGGCCCCTTTCGGTGGTGGGCTAAAGCAACTTATCTTATCTTATTCGTATTGGAGATGAGACTAAACAGGTAAATGGGATGTTGTATTTAAAGGTTTGTCTTGCTGTTAAAAAAATGACAAGTTTTATTTTTTGGGGGAGAATGAAGTTTTTTCTGGAACTCTCTCCAATATCTTTTTTTTTGTTTCATCATTGTTTTCCGTCCAATGTATTCCCCTCATGGGATCGTTTAGAGAAGTTGTTTAGGGTCATGATGTTGGTTGTATTCAGTGAGGGAGGGGGGTTTTTACCTTTTTTGTTTTGTTTTTGTTTTTTTGGTGAAGGAGAAAAAAAATTTAAATTTTTCCCCTTTTGTAATGTGTTAGGCAAAAGTTTATATCTTGCCCTTGTTTTGTATTGTTCCCCCCCATTTAGTTAAAATTTTTGGCTGCCTTGGTTTTGGAATAGTTCGTTTGATCCCCTTTTTCCCTTTTCGTACTGTCCCGTGGTTTGTTGCTTTTTCAAAAACAGCCCGGATTAAATCCGTTGAGTCAAGGTATTTAATTTTAATTTATTTGTTGTCTGTGCTTGCTGTCTTGCAATTTTCAGTCCCACAATCCACATTTTCACGATTTGGCTTTTCAAAATTCTTTGCATATTGAGCAAATCAAAAGGAAAAATCCTTTTGGTTAAAAAAATGGTATTGGGTGTAGGATTAAAAAAAAAAAACGCTGCCAAAATGCCCGTGTGTTGACATTTATAAAACAAAGGGTTTAAAAAACAGTGCTTTCTTTTTAGCTGTGTAAGTTGGGGGGGATCTGGGGCTGAAAATTGAAGGTCCCCTTTTGGATTCGGATTCAGACACTTTTTTTTTCAACGATTGAAGGGAAATGGGGGGGGGGGATGGGGGGGTAAAGGGAAGGAGGGGGGGAGCTGGAGCAAGAAGGGACTGGAGGGGACCATGGGGGTGGGGGGAAGGGAGAGACGGTGAGGGGTAACTAGGTGGGGGGGGTGGGAAAGTGATATGTGAATGTGGTATTCTGAGCTATTTCGTTTGGGGATTTTCATACAAGTGGATGTTTAATAGGTTGGGTCCCTTGCAACTGAGAACATTATGGGCGAGCCTATTTAGGCCGATCAAATTTAAACTAAAATTTGTTTTAATGTTCCCTTTTTTTAATAACACCAGGAGCGCAGACCACCCTAGGGGGTGAGGGTGGGCTGGTCTGGACAGTGGCCATGTGGACTTATGTTATCTTTAGTTGGGGGGAGTTGACAAGTACCCCCGGGGGAGAAGGTACGGGTGGCAGAGGGGAAATGGGGCAAGGGGGGGGGGGGTTTTGAATGCCCCTTTTAACATGCTTTTTTTAATTTACAAATTGGGGAAAACGTTGGGGAGGGGGGGAATTTTGGTCCCCAAAAAATTAATTAATTACAATTAAAAATGTAATGAAAAGAAAAAAAAAAAATAATATTTGGGGGGATATTAAATTTTTTTTTTCTTTTTATTTGTTAATTGTATAAAATTTTAATTTTTGGTTTGCCCCTTATAAAACCCCCCCCCTGTTTTTTTTGCAAAATTTTGTTTATTTTTTGGGAAAAAGCAATTTTATTTTTGCTTTGCCCTTTAATTCTTTTGCATTTTCTCTGCCCCGTTTGGGTGTTTTGCTTTGGTGGAATTTTTCCAAATTCCCCAACTTAAATGAATTTTTCAGCTTTTCCTTACCCCAACCCCAACCCAACCCCCAATTTTACCTTTTTTTTTTTTCATTTTTTTTTTTTTTTTTTTTAAAAACCCACCCAAAACAAAACCCCCCCCCCCCCCCCCCCCCCCCCTAGATGTAGAATGGAAGGTTTCTGTGGCATTTTGGAAATTTACTGTGTACAAAGTTTTTTTTTTTGTCTGGGGCCATGGGATGTCCTCAGCATCGGCTTTTTTTTCTTTATTTTATTATTTCTTCCTTTTTTTTTTGACCTAAATTTTTTGTTTTTTTTTGTTTTTTTTTAATTTAAGCATGCAAAGCGATTTGGGGGATGAGTTTTTTTTAAAAAATGTTTGTAGGGGGAATGTCAATATTTATGGGAAAAATTGTGCTTCTGGTTGGGTCATGGAGTAATACATTACCATTGAATTCAGTTTTGTAGTTTTTTTTTGGGGTAACGTTAAAATGTGCGTTTTGTGTGTGTGCGCGCTGGCCCGTGTGGTGCGTAGTATGTTGGTTTTTCTGATGGTTTGTTGGTTTTTACGGGTCTCTTTGTCCTGTAAATTAAAAATGCTTTGAAAATGGATTGGATGTGCTGTTGTGGTTTTGGAAATTTTAGTCGTTGTTATTTTTTTTTTTTAAAGTTTACCCCCTTTTTCGTTCATACTCGCCCCTTTTTTTTTGTGAGAAGTTTAATCGTTTTCAGAAGCCCAAAAACTGTTAAAGGCCCTTCCCACGCCTTTGTTGGTTTGGGAATATAGAAAAATTTTTTCCCGTTTGTTTTGAAGAAGGGATAGTTTGGAGGAAAATTTTCTTCCGCTTTGGGGTGGTGGACGCTTTTTTTGGTTTGTTTTGTTTTATCAAATTTATGAAATTTGTGTAAAAGGAAATAGCTAAAACTCCTTTTATTTGCCTTTTTTTTATTTGGTGCAGGGGCTATGATTCAAAAGGAAAAAATTTTTTTCCCCTTTTTAATGATTTGATTAAAAAGTTTATTGTGTTTTGGTTTATTTCAGTGTGAAATAAATTGTTTATAGCGTTACTAGTGTTTCATTGCTATCCCGGGAAAAAAAAGTAAGTTTTATTTTGTTTTGGGTCTCCCGGGCTTGTTGCTGTCTTTCGATTATGAAAGAAAAAATCAGAACACATTTTGATTTAGAGGATGTAACCCTAGTGTGTGTATTGTTTATCAAAAAAGGGGATTTTAGAAAAAGATTTAAAAACCTTCTTTATGAATTTGTTTGACACACCCCATTTTTTTCAAAGAAAAAAAAAAAATCCTTTTTTATACTTTATTGCAAAAAAAATGACAAATGAAGGAAAATCCAAAGGCAGATAGAGAAATGTATAAGCCCCCTTTTTGTAATTAAAAAGAAATTAAATAGCATTGTCACTGAAAAATACAGCGTGGTAAATTGTAAAAAGAGGTATATGGCTATGTTATGACCGCAAAAGAAAAAAAAAAAATGTTACATCAACAAATCTTAGAACACTTTGCAAACCCCCGGACCCCATTTAGCCTGTAAATCACGGTCATGTACATGTTGTTGGCTCTTGTTTAAGCCAAGTTTTTCTGAAAAAAGCTCCCGTATCTACAAAGACCACAGGGAGGCAAGAAAGCATCGTGTTATTTTCTTTACAGTCAGTTTTGAAGATTGCTATGGTGTTTGAAAAAAGTAACGCTTTTATTTAAAAACATTTTTTAGCTCTTCAATGCATCAGCCTACATGTAATCATAAACAATTTACAAATCAAAAGTGTGAAATTTGTAACGCCCAACCCAAAAAAAATGAAAAGAAAGATTTCGCATGTTCAGAAAAAACCCCCAAAAAAACAGCCCCCGTGGTTCACACTCCCTTTCCTGAAAGGTAATTGAGTTGGGAAGGTTGAGGGGGCAGCGTTGTATTGAACGTGACACGAACTGGAAAGTTTAAAGTGTGGTGGGGCGGGAGTCGCATTGCATAGCTTCCCGGGCAGCGCCCAAAAGTTTCAGAACCAAAAGTAAGAAAACAAATCCCGAAATTGACGGAGCAATGTAACCAGAGCAAAAATTTAGTAATTGGGGCAGTTTTCACCACAAAACATGATTTTTTCTTGGGGTATGATACCCGTGCATTTACCCACCAAAAATTTAAAATTACCTGATGCGGGTAATTTGCTTTTTCCATCCCCGCTCACGCCTTTCATCCGCATTTCCCCACCCCCTCCCCCTAACCCTTTTCTTGTTTGGGTTGGTTCGTTTTTTTATCATATTTTTGTGTGTGTGTGTTTGCTTTTTTTGTTTTGTTTTTTCCAAAAAAGGATTATTTATCAATTGTGTGTTTAAACAACGTGGCGGGACGTCACACAGGATACCATGTATTTGGGGGGGGGGATGGGGGGAGAGTTCGGGAAGACTTTATCTAGCGGCCCGGAACTTCTCGGGAACGATAGAGGAAACAGATCGGTAACACGCTGAGATTTAAAAGGCATGTTCACTTACACTATGGGGAATGGAAAGGGAGAAATGGGGAAAAAAGGGGAGCAAAAAATAGTGAATGCAATTATTTTAATGAAAAACCTCAAAATTGTAATCAAAGGTTGGTCAAATGCTGGATTTTCCCTTGTAATTTTTTGCCCCCCCTACACTTTGACTAAAAGACCCGGGTTTTTATCTCCAGGGTAGTAAATTTTGCAAAAAAGATGCTGAATGTGCATGGGCAGACGATTTCCTTCTGGGTATTGTGATTGGTCTCTAAAACCACGAGAAAAAAAAAGTGGGGGCTAATCGACACCTGTAACTGGTGTGCAAAGGTATAGTATGATTTCAACGCCATCACCAAGATGTGTTGTAATAGCGACCGCGTTTTTTCTTACTCCTTTCTCAATATTTTCGGTACCATCCGTCGTTTACTTGCCTGTCGTCCCGCGAATATACACTTGAAGAAAAGGGAGTTAATTCAACGTCTACGGTAAGGAAAGTGATACGAAAACTGGCCGTGTCAAGTTCAATTGGATTTACATACAGACATAAAGAAAACATACCACAAATGACCTCTCTCTCTCTCTCTCTCTGTGCGTGCGTGCGTGTGTGTGTGTGTGTGTGTGTGTGTGTGTGCGAGCGCGCGCACACTTGGGTGCGCAGAATCAGCTGAATGCTTGGTTATTTGTTGATTGGAATGAGATAGGTTGTAGAATAAAAGTACATGAAAATAATACTGGAAACACACACACAGGCGCGCACGCGCGCGGCGCGCGCGCACACACACACCAAGGAAAAAATAAATAATGAAAGAAGCTGTTGTGACCTGATGGATAGCGACAAATCCAATGCTGGTTCCAAGTTGGCTTTTTCAGCCGCGTCGCCTTACCTGACACCATCATGACCCCCCTACCCCCTCCCATCCTCCTCTCCACCCATCCTCTCCTCTCTACATTTCTCCTTTCTGCGCTTTAAAAGAACAGTTTACAACCATCGCCTGCTTTCTTTTTATCATACCTGTCGCCATTTCCCTCCAAACGTTTACAGCAGCCTCTCTCTCTCCCTCGCTCACACACACACACACACGCACACACACACACAGGAGGGAGAGATGGGCAGTGAGGTGGTGGAAGTGACGGAATGCGTGGGAGCTGTCTATGAGCAGCAGTTATCAGACAGACATAACCCATCTTCATTAAATATGAGTGGGGATGGAAGGTGTGGGTGGGGGGGGGGGGGGGGGGGGGGGGGGGGGGGGGGGGGAGGGGGCACTGTGATAAACATCTTGTTGCCTTTTTTTTTTTTATTGGCACGGCGTGCAGGTATGTGCGGTTTAAACAAATCATGTTGGCGGGGGCCTTCCAAGTTGATGCAATCATAGTCAAAGTGGTCAATCATCTCTTAATGATAGTCAAAGTTGTTGATTATGTCTTACGGTAAGCCCTTAACTGCTGACAATCGCAGAAACAACAGCACACACACATGCACGCACGCGCGCGCACACACACACACACATGAAACAATATGAACTTCGGATATTTTGTTTTGGCCAGGTTGAATGTGTTTTTCGGTAATAAAATATGGTCTTGGCAATGTTTGAAACGTATGTATAAACTGCTACAGTAGACATCTTGCTTTAAAGCATCCCCTTCCCCCCCCCCCCCCCCCCCCCCCCCCCCCCCCCCCCCCCCCCCCCCCCCCCCCTCGTTCAGTTGCTTTTGTTCGTGGCATTCATTACTGATTTCTTAAATGTTAACATAAAACCTAGGATACGTCATAATCACAAAAATTTTCCCCTGCTGAAATTGTTATATACACAATGTGTGTGTGTGTGTGTGTGTGTGTGTGTGGGGTGCGTGCGTGCGGGGCGTGCGTGCGTGCGTGCGTGCGTGCGCGCGCGCGCGCGTGTGTGTAGTCTGAGAGAGAGAGAGAGAGAAGATGAGAGTAGAGAGAGAGAGAGAGAGGGGAGCATGCGCGAACCCTGTGCGCACGTGATGGATTTGTGACTCTGTACCTCTGTCCACGTGAACAACAAGCCACAGCCAGGACTGTGGGAGAGAGTTCACCTTGCTACGCCGTCATGGTTCAGTACTGGGATCATGGCGTCAGCAGACGAAGGCAGCCAGGAAGGCATCATCCATCACGTCAGGACCTGTCCCAGGCAAGGTGGAGGGAGACGAGTCCTGCAAGCCTGGGCTCTGGATCCACTCCGGTATGGCGGCTCTGGTAGCTCTGGTAGCTGGCGATGCGGGCCACGTGCAGTTCCAGCTCCTGAGAGGTCAGGGCACACGGCGGTTAATGAGTGACGGGGCACTTCGTCGCCGGGTCGGGGGAGTGCGAGCCAGCAGGGCAGCCCGTGCCGCCGCCGACGATGTGTAGGTGACGCTGTTGACACGCCGCACGTAGTTGTCAGGCTGACGTAAGCACTGCTGCGGGGTGACGGGGCGGTGGGGGGTCAGGTGGGCCACCTTGAAGCGCCCGTGCTCGTTGACGTCCACCTCTAGCTTGCCGTTGGTGATGATGACGCGGCGGTCCCCGGCGAAGAAGCAGTGCGGCCCGCGGGACACGCGGCACGACCAGTCCCGCTCGATCTCGATGTCGATGAAGCGGTTGCCCAAACGCGTCATGCCGAAAGAGGGAGACAACCGGATGAACTTGGCGCCAGTCACCACCGTGACGTCACCGCCTCCTGTCTGTGTCACTTTGACACCGTTGATCCGTACGATGACGCCTCCTTTGGGCAGATTAGCGTACTCCGCCTTGGACGCCACTTCCAGGCAGTGCGGCACCAGGCTTTCGCCGTAGCCTTCAGAGGAAAAGAGCAGATTGACCGACTGGTCTTTGAAAATGTCCGAGAACTTGACGTGCGTGGCCGGCTGAATGTCGTAGGCATCAAATCGGTAGCGGCTGTGTCCGATGGCGAAGGCGACGTCATCGTGACCCATGTGCACGCGCACGGCGTCCGTGGCGATGTCGGTAGTGGTGCCTTGCTGGATGACCTTGAGGGCAGGGTGGTACAGGCAGGCGGAGGTGCGCGGCTGTCGGTGGCCACTGCCATCATGTGCTGGTGGCTGACCACGCGGATAGTGCGGTCCACCGTCATCTCCACTGACATGTCGTGTCGCAGCAGCACGGAGATGAGGCCGGCGTTGGACACGTAGATGGACGGGTAGACAAAGTTGTAGGCGTCGGCCTGCTGGCCGCTGGCCCCGAGGTCGGCCTGGCTTGACTGCTGCACGTGCTGACCGCCTCCCCGGACTGCGGGTCCTCATCTTGCCGGCGTAACTGACGGTAAAGCCGTTCGCATTTGGCACTTGGCAGCCACTCTCGTCTACGGGTACGAGGGGGTTAGCACTGGGTCCGGATTCGGCGTACGGAGAGACGGCGC
>CM031599.1:65217311-65242311 GCA_018398815.1 Conus ventricosus | reverse complement strand
CATCCTGTGACCTTGACCCCATTCCACCCCACTCCTCTTTGAACACCTTGACTCTCTCCTTCCTACCATCACCAAAATTCTTAACGAGTCCCTGTCTTCTGGCACAGTTCCCACTGACTTTAAGACCGCCCTTGTTAACCTCTACTCAAGAAAAGCAGTCTTGATCCCAACGTTCTTAAAAATTACAGACCCATCTCAAATCTTCCTTTCCTATCCAAAATTCTTGAGAAAGTCATTCTTCAACAGCTCTCTGACCATCTGGCCTCAAACAACCTCCTCACACCACATCAGTCAGCCTATCGCCCTGGGCACAGCACGGAGACCACCATCCTTCGCATTCTCAATGATATTCTAAATTCCTTAGACGAAAACAAAATTTCTGTCCTTCTTTTGCTAGATCTTTCGGCAGCCTTTGACACCATAGACCATGAAATCCTTCTCTCTCGTTTGAAATACACATGTGGCATCAGGGAAACAGCTTTAAATTGGTTTCGTTCTTATCTTCTAGATAGGAAACAGTTCATTCAAGTAGGTGACCACCGTTCTGATGAATCTAACCTCCAATTTGGAGTGCCTCAGGGATCCGTGCTGGGACCTGTCCTCTTTATTTTGTACACCACTCCATTGTCTAATGTCATCCACGGCCATTCCGTTTCACACGAAATGTTTGCGGACGATACTCATGCTGCTCCATTCCTCTGTCATCGATGACTACTCACCCCTTGTTTCTACTCTTCAATCTTGTACTTCTGATATTGAGACCTGGATGTCAGCAAATAAGCTTAAATTAAACTGTGAGAAGACTGAAGCCATCCGTTTTTTAAAGCGGTCACATCATGGCCCTGATCCGCTCCCTTCTTCTTGACATTAGTTCCAGCACTATTGAATTTTCAAACACTGTTCGTGACCTTGGTGTTCTCCTTGATAGTGACCTCTCGATGAAACAGCATGTCACAAAAATTTGTCAGTTAGCCTACATGGAACTTAAACGAATTGCTGCTATTCGACCCTATCTCACTGAAGACGCCACAAAAACTCTCGTTTCATCATACATCCTTTCAAGGCTAGATTACTGCAACTGTGTTCTCCTTGGCTGTCCCTCAACTGTCATCCAACCCCTCCAATGTGTACAGAACTCTGCAGCCCGTCTCATTTGCAAATTCCTAGGACCCAACCCTGCAGCCCTCTCCTGAAAAAGTTGCACTGGCTCCCCGTTGAAGAAAGAATTAAATACAAATGTTGTTGTCTCTGCTTCAAGATTTTCACTGGCGATGCCCCTGCCTATCTATCCGATCTCCTTCAAGTATATGTCCCATCACGTACGCTCCGCTCCTCCACCGACACTAGGACCTTCCGCTTTCCCAGTTACCGCCCCATCGTAAACAGCATGGCGAACGAGCTTTCTCATACGCAGCTCCCAAACTCTGGAATAAACTCCCCTATGACTTAAGACATTCTCAAACCTTTTCTTCCTTCAAAACCTCCCTGAAAACCTACCTTTTCAAACAATACTAGAAGACAGTCATTACCAGATAGTTGATTGACTTTTGTTATTTTGTGGATTGCTTAGTAGTTTGTGCTTGTTGCGGCTGTTGTGGTTTGTTGTGTCTGTGCGTGAGAGTGTGTGTGCGCGTGGGAGGAATGAGAGAGAGCTTTGTTTTTCATTTCTGAGCCGTTTTTTTTTCAATGCATTTTCTTTACATTCAGCAATTGCATTTTTTCTGCCTTTGTAAAGCGCCTTGTGCCGTGGAAGGCGCTATATAAATCCCCATTATTATTATTATTATTATTATTATTATTTTTATCATACTCTCCGTCAAAACTTGTTCAGTATAATAAAACCCTATGAGGCCTAAATGTGTAAGATTAATCCAATTCAGTTCTGTAAGATTGTTTCTATTTAAGTCAACATTGATTTTGTTGCTTGTTGTTATGATCTTAATATCCTCACCATTGTGAAGAACGACGATGGTAACGTTAAGGCGTTTAACGTCTAAGTTTTGCCAGCTAATATTAATTCCTTTTATAAGGTCGTCACTAACGCCCACAACCCCATCCCTCTCCACATCTTTAAAGACAGAAATTTCAAATATCATTGTGAACGTGTCTCCTAATTTTCTGCTTGGAAAAAACTGTAATTTTGTAGAAGCTTTTTTACAACTGTTTCTTTTCTGTGGAGGATGTACTGTTTTTTCCCATACGGCGTTATTTCAATTTCTTTCCGACTATTGTCGTCCGGCATAAGACTTACATGTAAAGGGCCAGAGTTGAATGCTTTCTGAAACTTTTTTTGGCGGCTAAAAATATGTAAATGGGCTTATGAATTCAAATTTTATGTCCCATTCTAAATATGGTTCTAAGTGCCATTTGAGGTCAGGTTTTCGAACTATTTTATATTCATACTGGCCAACATTATTTGCCTCTAGATTGCGCAGTTGTTCTAGTTTAGGAAACTTTTTGCTGTCGGCAACCTCTTTACGTTATAATCACCATCTTTAGTGTACTCAAACCATACAAAGCGCCTATCTCACCGTTCTGTTCAAAGTCCGCACGTCTGCAAGGTCTTTTAAATTTTAAGGTTATACACCTTACAGGCGCTAATGTAACTCCGGTTCTTCTGGTCCACGCGACATGTTTTAGTACAACTAATTATTTTATTTCCAAAACAATGTGCAGGTTATACATTTCACAAGTTTCCCCGCTTTGTCTTTGATTTTTATATTAAATGATCTGACCCTCCCACAAACTAATCTTTTAAACTGTAAATTAGGGAATTGTATAATTTCATAATCGCAATATGCAGCTTTCCCTGACGGAAGAGCTCTTAAAACAGTTGAGGGCCTTCCATCATATTTAAATTTTCATCAGTGCTCAGCTCATCCAAATGAACATAGAGTAATGAATGTAATGCAAGATCGAGCGGATTTTCTCCCTCATAAGTAGTTTGTTTGACGTAACTCTAAAACTATGAGTGGGTCGTTGGCAGTTGTAAAGCCTAACATTTTAGCTAGCTCTTTATCAAAATAGTACCCTACTTCTTCTTCTTCAGGTTTGAAGGTCAACATTGTTTTCAGATTCGCATTGTTAAGTTTGAGAGTATGTCAAAGTTACTCATTGCTTCTTTTAGTGAGCAAAACCGTAATAACCATCAGGTATGGTTAACTGGCTAACTAATTGGCCTTTATTATTAACTTTTTTAATCTTATTATTCTCCTTGGCTTTGCTTATATTAAACCATACGACTTTGTAAATATTTCATGGAGCGCGACCGTTCTGGTTCCGCATTCGTTATTAATAGCATGTTCTAAAAAACGAAGGGCGGTCTTGAGTTGTTATTGTTACAAACATTTTTTAAAACAAATTAAAAATGAGTGCATTCAAATATAACTGATGCAAAATATTCTGTTGGGCCGCACTACAATCTTAAAAAATATAACAACTGACACCCTCGACATTTCTGTGACCCAGAACTGACACCTTTCATAAAAAGGTGAGTACTCCATTAAACAGATATCTTACCCTCCTATTAAAAAAGACTACATCGCAAAAGTGTGTGTTTAGTCATCCGATGCAGTTTTATCAAAACCAGTTAAACTTTGCTGTGTTTTGTGCAACAACTGGGTGTGGAGTGTCGTATGCTGATCACTTAAATCATCCTAATCCTTTGGTTAGGTCAGTGTATAGATTTCATTTTCTATTACACCTTCAGACGTATTTTGACTGAACTGCAAGCGCCATTACCAAATGACAAACCGTTTTAATCCATTCAGCAACAGAATAGACATGAAGGCTTTTGAAAGAATCTGTAACGAATTTAATATTAACATCAAGACAGACTTTAGACAAAAGTTGGATCTTAATCATGGCTAGGCACCCTTATTATTGGGGCGCTGCACAGAAAGTATAAGTATGATTGGAATCCTCCTTCACACATCTTTCCTTCAGGCACAGGCGTTCACCTCGGGTCCATAGAGCAAGAGCATAAAACAGCATGGAACACATTTATCTTAGACACTTCTAAAGGCCTAACTAAAGCAGGAATAGAACGAATAAATGACTCTATTCGTACTTACGTTTGGTGTTTGCTAGGCTCACAAGCACAGGCAAGATCGAGCATAACTGATCCTTCTACTGGCTTTGATGCACAAAAACAATACTTAGCAAATTTAGAGGATGCCATTAATTCTACAGTTGATTTACCTTCAAGTATAAAAAGGTACAAGATGTTTTACAATTACGCAAGATCGAAAGTAGACTTTGCTGTTGGCACTGGTTATACATGCTACCTTCTGACCTTAGACTCCAGGTAGGAACAATAATGAACTACAACAATGAAATTCTTGTTGCAGGAAATGAACAGAAGGTTGGACAAAACGACATAAATTCTGAGCCAGTAATATTGCAAGCAGTAAAAAAACAAGATGACCCCCAAGAATAAGTCATCCATCCCATGGTCAAAGCCTGAGACCGTGAAGACTCAGCAAAGCTCGCGGACTCTGTTCGCGATGACCTGAATTGAAAAGACAGCGCTTGTTTTAAAAACTCAAAAAAATAAAAAAAAAAAAAAAAAGGATTTTAACCCCCCTTAACCTTTTCCCCCTTTTTCCCTATCATGGAAAAAAAAAAAATCAAAAAAAAAAAAAGGAAAAAAAGAAAAAAAAAAAAAACCAAAAAAAAACAAAACCAAAAAAAAAAATTCAAAAAAAAAAAAAAGGGCCACCCCTTTTTGTTTTCCACAGAAAAATGTTAATATTATGCAACCATACTTACAATCTAAACACAAAAAAAAATATAAATAATGCGGGCCAAGGGGAAACTTTGCAGCACATTCCACTTGACGGGCCAAGAACAAAAATTCTGTTCCCCCCACTTGCCCCCCACCAATTTTTTGGGCAAAAGTGGAAAAAAGGGCTTTATTATTCTCGGGCAAGTAAGACTTCAAAAACCCCAAAAAATAACGTTATCTACAAAAAAACCATACTGTTAAGACTTAAAATAACCAAAAATAACTCCCCACAAACAAAAAAATTGGTAGGATTTCCTTTTTAATACAATTTACTAAACTTTTCAGTTTTTTAATTTTTGCTTAACCGTGTTTTCCTGATCATTTCAATAACATCATTTTCGCAAAAACATTCTTCAAATGATCTCTGTCTTTCATATGAAAAACACTACAGTCTTTAATGTTCCAAATTTTTTTTTAAAAACCTTTAAATTTTTTCTGGCATAAAATCCAACACAAATCCCCACATGTTTCTGCAAAAACCCACTTTGACAAAGTTTTTTCTTTTTAACTATTTTTTTTCTGCCGAACATCATCTATAAAAAGATGTCTGCGTTCCTTCAAAACTTTATAAAAGTATTCTAAACACTCCTCTTTTAGGCAGAAAAAAAACTAAATATAGTCATTGTCTGCCCATAAAACCTTCTATCATATATCTTTGTTCCTTTTTAAAGTGTTGGACAAAAATCACAATATACAAATATACGATAAACTGTTTGTAAAATCTGGGAAAAATATTTTTTTTCCACAACCATCTGCCCAAACATTGAACAAGGGGGGTTTTATCATAAATTTTAACGCCCATATTTTTAAACGAATTTAATCAAATCCGTTATCACCGTCCCTTGCCCCCATTCCCCCCCACCCCCTCTTTAAAACACCTTGATCTCCCTTCCTAAATCCCCAAAATTTTCTTAACGAGCCCCCTTCTTGGCACAGTTCCCCACTGATTTAAGACCCCCTTGTTAAAAACCCTTTATCAAAAAAGCAGTCTTGATCCCAACGTTTTTAAAAATTACAGCCCATCTCAAACTTCCTTTCCTACCCAAAAAAACAAAAATCATTTTTCAAACAGCCTCTGACCATCTCCCAAAAAACCTCCCACACCACATCAGTCACCTATCGCCCGGGGCACCCAGGAACCACCACCCTTCGCATTCTAAATGAATTAAAAATCCTAGACGAAAACAAAATTTCTGCCCTTCTTTTGCTAGTTTTTTTTCGGCACTTTGACCCATAGCCCATGAAACCTTCCTCTCTTTTGAAATACACATTGCATCAGGAAACATTTTTAAATTGGTTTGTTCTTATCTTAATAGGAAACAGTTCATTCAAGTAGGTGACCACCTTCTGAGAATCTAACCCCCAAATTTGGAGTCCCTCGGGGATCCGTGCTGCCTCCCTTTTTTGTACCAAAAATCCATTGCTAATTATCCACGGGCCATTCCTTTCACACAAAATGTTTGCGACATACCACGCCCATCCTCTGTCATCGATGCTCTCACCCCTTTTTTCTATCTTAAATTTGTACTTCTGTATTGAGCCCTGGATTCACAAAAGTTTAAATTAAATGGGGAAGACTAAACCATCCTTTTTTTTAAAGCTACATCAGGCCCGACCCTCCCTTCTTCTTTGAAAAGGGTTTCCCCAGCACTATTAAATTTTTTTTAAAACACGTTCGTGACCTTGGTTTCCTTGATATTCCTCTCGAAAACAGCATGTCACAAAAAATTTGTAGTTACCTACATGGAACTTAAACAAATTCTGCTATCGACCCTATTCACGAAACGCCACAAAACTCCGTTTCATCATACTCCTTTAAAGGGTTTAAATACTCAATGTTTTCTCCTTGCTGCCCCTCAATGTCCCAACCCCTCCAAGTTTACAGAACCCACCCGCTCATTTGCAAATCCCCTAGGCCCCAACCCCTGCGCCCTCTCCAAAAAAGTTGCACGGGTCCCCGTTGAAGAAAGAATTAAAAAAAATGTTTGTCCTGCTTCAAGATTTTCAGGGCGATGCCCCTGTACTACCCATCTCCTTCAAGTATACCCCCATCCTACGCCCCGCTCCTCCCCCACCGACCAGCCCTTCCCCTTTTCCCATTACCGCCCCCATCGAAAAACATGGCAAACGAGCTTTCTCATACCACTCCCAAAACTCGGAAAAAAACTCCCCTATGATTTAAAGGGACTTCTCAAACCTTTCTTCCTTAAAAAACCCCCTAAAAACCCTACCTTTTCAACAAACTAAAAACATCATTCCCCAATATTTGTTGATTTTTGTTTTTTTGGGGATTCTTAGTATTTGTGTTGTTCCTGTTTGGGGTTTGTTTGTCTGTGCGTAAATGTGTGTGCGGGGGGAGAAAAATGAAGAGAGCCTTTGTTTTTCATTTCTGAGCCGTTTTTTTTAATGCTTTTCTTTACTTTCAGAAATTTGCATTTTTTTCTGCCTTTGTAAACGCCTTGTCCGGGGAAGGGTATATAAATCCCCTTTATTATTATTTTTTAAATTTTTAAATTTTTTTTATCATACTTCCGTAAAAACTTGTTCAGTATAATAAAAACCCTATGAGGCCTAAATGGTAATTAAAACCCAATTCATTCTTAAGATTGTTTTATTTAATCAACATTGTTTTTGTTGCTTGTTGTTATGATTTTAATATCCCACCATTGTGAGAACGACGATGGAACGTAAGGGCGTTAAAACCTAATTTTTGCCCTAATTTTAATTTTCCTTTTAAAAGGTCGTCACTAACGCCCAAACCCCACCCCCTTTTCCAATTTTTTAAAAGACAGAAATTTCAAAATCTTTGGAACGTGTCTCCTAATTTTCTCGGGAAAGAACTGTTTTGAAAGTTTTTACAACTTTTTCTTTTCTGTGGAGGTTTACTTTTTTTTTTTTTCCCTACGGGTTTTTTAAATTTCTTTTCCGACTTTTGTCGTCCGGCTAAGACTTACATGAAAAAGGGCCATTTGAATTTTTTCTAAATTTTTTTTTGGGGGCTAAAATTTAAATGGGCTTATGAATTAAAATTTTATGCCCCTTTCTAAAAAGGGTTTTCAAGTGCCATTTGGGGTCATTTTTCGAACTATTTTATATCATAGGGCCAACATTTTTGCCCCTAGTGCCAGTTTTTCTAGTTTGGGAAATTTTTTGCTGTGGGCAACCTCTTTACGTTTATAATCCCATCTTTATGTACTCAAAACCTACAAACCCCTATCTCACCTTTCTTTCAAAGCCCCAAACGTCGCAAGGTCTTTTAATTTCAAGGGTTATCACCTTAAGCAAGTAACCCCCCGGTTTTCTTCTGGCCCAAAGCGACATTTTTTTAGACAACAATTATTTTTTTCCAAAAAAATTTGGGGGTTATAAATTTTCACAATTTCCCCGCTTTTTTTTGTTTTTTTATATTAAATACCCCCCCCTCCCCCCACCAAATTTTTTTTAAACTGTAAATTAGGGAATTGATAATTCATAATCCAAATGATTTTCCCCTGGGGAAGAGCTCTTAAAAATTGGGGCCTTCCCATCATATAAGTTTTCATCAGTGCTCAGCTCACCAAATAACATAGAGTAATGAATGAATCAAGTCGAGGGGTTTTTCTCCCTCATAAGTATTTTTGTTTGACGAAACTTAAAAACTATGGTGGGCGATTGGCAGTTGAAAACCCAAACTTTTAGCTAGCCTTTATAAAAATAGAAACCCCTCTTTTCTTTTCGGGTTTGAAGGTCAACATTGTTTTCAGATTCGCATTTTAAATTTGAAGTAATGTCAAATTATCATTGTTTTCTTTTAGTGAGAAAAAAAACCCCCTAATAACCTATTTTGGTTAACTGAACAAATTTTGGCCTTTTTTATTAACTTTTTTAATCTTATTATTTCCTTGTTTTGCTTATTTTTAAACCCATACACTTTGTAGAATATTTCAGGGGACGCGAAACCGTTCGGGTTCCGCTTTCGTTTTAATGCTTTCTAAAAACGAAGGGCCTTAGTTGTTATTGTTACAAACTTTTTTTAAAACAAATTAAAAATGAGTGCATTCAAATTACGATGCAAAATTTTTTTGGCCGCATACAATTTTAAAAAAAAAACAAGACACCCTCGCTTTCTGTACCCAAGAAACTTTCATAAAAAGTGAGTACTCCTTTAAAACAGAATTTAACCCTCCATTAAAAAAGATACATCGAAAAAGTGGGGTTTTAGTCACCCGATGCATTTTACAAAACCAGTTAAACTTTGCTGTGTTTGTGCAACAATGGGTTGGGGAGTGCGTATGTGACACTTAAATCATCCTAATTTTTTTTGGGTTTGGGTCTGTAAGTTTTTTCATTACACCTTCAACTTTTTTACGAACTGCAACCCCAAACCCAAAACAAACCGTTTAACCCATTCAGCAACAAAATAGACATAAAGGCTTTTGAAAAATCTGTAACGAATTAATATTAACATCAACAGACTTTAGAAAAAATTGGCTTAATCATGGCTTAGCACCCCCCTTATTTTTGGGGGCGTGCAAAAAGTAAAGTAGTTGGAACCTCCTTACCATCTTTCTCTTCGGCACGGGTTCCCCTGGGGCCAAAGCAAGAGCATAAAACCAGGACAAATTTATTTTGACATTTCAAAAGGGCCCCTAACTAAAGCAATAAACGAATAATGCCTCTATTCGTACTTACTTTGGTTTTTTGCTACTCAAAGCACGGCAAACGAGCATAACTTGATCCTTCTACGGGCTTTGATGCACAAAAAAAATACTTAGCAAATTTAGGGATGCCATTAATTCTAATTGTTTTACCTTAAAGTAAAAAAGGTCCCAAAGATTTTTTACAATACCAAGATCGAAATAGCTTGCTTTGGCACTGGTTAAACAGCTACCTTCTCCCTTGACTCCGGGTGGGAACAAAATGAACTACAAAAATGAAATTCTTTTTGAGGAAATAACAAAAGGGGTGGACAAAACGACATAAATTCGCCAGAATATTGCAAGCATAAAAAAACAAATGACCCCCCCAAAATAAGTCTCCAATCCCCAGGGTCCAAAGCCTAAACCGTTGAAGACTCAGCAAAGCTCGGACTTTTTCGCGATGACCAATGATATGAAAAACAGCGCTTTTTCGGGGTTTAAAACGGGTCTGGGATTATTTTGGTTTTTTCTTCAAAAAATTAACCCAACAATTAAAACAAGGCCCAAAAGGTCGCCAAAAAAGCCAACTATTTGCTTGCGTAAACAAAACCACAACAACCCCCCCAAATATCCCCGGGTAAAGATCTATATTTACCAGCAATTTTTTTAAAAACTTCTAAGGCTGTTTTTTTACCCAGTTTTATCAGCAAGGGAGGGGTGGGGGGGGCATGGACTTTGACCCCCCGCCCCTGTAATAGCCAACCCGGACTTATTGAAAACCTAAGGCGTTATAACTTTTTCTAAGTGATCCTTGCTCTCTAAACAGTGTTTTTTATTCTTTCTGCTCGTTTTTGGGCTTCATATAAAAATTTTTTGGATGTTTCCTTATTCTGCTCACTTAGTTTGTAATGTTCTCGGGGAGTAACAAAACCTTTTGTTTGCCGATCTTTTTTGTTCAAAACTTTTGCTTTTGGTTATTCTTTCTTTAATATCAGACCCTAAGTTGGGGTCATCGCCTCAAAAAGTTTTTCTTTTTCTCTTTTTTTTATGCTCTTCTATTTCACCCTTTTGCAAAAATTGTTTGTTTAATTGCCCCTAATGGGTTTTTAAAGCAGATCAAGACCCCCTATTTCCGCATGGGCAGCGGCGGTCGGTATAGTCTTTAAAGCTGTTTCTTTTAAAAACTGGTTTCTGCTTTTTTGCATTTATTTTTTTCATTGCCGATTGAAATTTTAATTCTTTTAATTCCATTTTTGTATTTTGGGTTTGCGTTGAAGTTTGCAGGGTTTTGAAGTTTAGCAAAATGCATCCCTATTAATTTTGGGTTTTGCATGTAAGGCGATTTTGTCGCTCACATGAGCCTTTGTCTAATTGTACCCATGGCTAAAAACTTGATGGGGTTTGGGTTTGTTGTAACCAACAGTTCTCCTTGGTCGCTCCTCACAAACAAATGGCATCTTTTTTCTTTAAAATCATTTTGGGGCTTAAATTTGGGGGGGTTTCTTTCCCCAAACTTTGGTACAAAACTAAAACCCACTTTCTGTTAATTTACGCCCAATGAGACGCTGAGCGATGCTGTTCAAAGGGATCATTTTAAATCAGTCTCTCCAGGATCAAAAAATCATAATTCACTCAAATTCCGCCAGTTTTTTAAATAATTAACTTTTTTTTTTGTTTTATAAAAATGTCGCAAACATATGGTTTTAATTCTTGGGCCCCATAGAAGCGAAAGAGCCTTGGGGGAAGGGAAATAACGGGAAAAACTTTCCAAATAATCTCACTATTGATGCAGACAATTTCTTTCTTAAATTTCCAGACCTAGGGGCAGATGAGGTGATGTCCAGGCTCTGCGCGCCAAAATTTCAAAAAAAGAACTCAATCAAAACAACCCAAACAGGCAGTTGTCCAGAATCTGGGGGGGCAATGTTTTAAAAAAATTTCTATAAAACTTTGGGGGGGAAAAAAAATTTTCTTTTCCAATGCGACATATTTTTTTAACCCATCTGATCTATGGTAACCGAGAATGAAAGGGCCATCTTCGTTTTTAAGAATTGAAAAATGATGTGGACAAAACACAGAATACCCCGGAAATGCTAATCCAGACGGGAAAAAATATTGGCTGTAAATTTTGCGTTTGGGGAACGCTTTTCCATTCCCTAGTTTTTAGTTGTTTAAAAACGAAGCGCCCTACTTTCAAGAGCATTAAAGACAATTTCAATGAAAAAGTTAATGAATACAAGCGGTTATCAATCAAAAAACACCCAAGCAAAAACAGCATTTTTGACATCTGTTAATTTGACGTTGTTTTGCAACCCTAATTAGCAAAAGCTGATTGAGCAACAAACAGCAAAATTAGCAATATATTACGAAAAGTGAATCATCAACAACAATTCCCGAAGCAAGGGGGACACATATTTGGGAATTTTAGTTTTTGTGTGCAGCAAGACGCTAAAGGTATTTTATTTCTGTTGAAGATAAGAACCATTCGAAAAAAGGAAGTAAAAGTTTATTAAACCTAAATAACGAAAGTACAAGCCATTGAGGGGGTCCACCAAAACTACCTAGGGGCTTAAACCTTTTAACATTTTGATGAAATAAGAAAATGTTTTTGGGGGCGGGAGGTGTAGAAATCCCCAAAAGTTGACCTTGTTCTAAAGAATTACATCTTCACAAGTTAGCTTGATATTATTTTAAAAACGAAAAACGTTTTTTGGGGTTGACCTAAGGTCAACAAGGGTATCGTTTTCATGAAGGGAGAAATGTGAGAGCTAAAAAACATTCAAAATTTATAAAGAAAAAAGAGTGAAAACCATAATGCACATTTGTTTTAATATGTGCGAGCTGAATATTGATAACAGATTAAAAGAAAACAATACTAAATTATTTTTATTTTAAAAAAGCATGTCTGTTCAGGGTTTTTCCAAATTGCCTACAGCGCCCCAAAGAAGAGTATTTGAAAACCCTAGATAAAAAACCCTTTAGATTACCCAAAATTACACAAAAGCAAAAAAAACTAAGCAAGACCCTTTTAAAATACAGCAAAAAACCCAACGGGTATTCTGTGCCTTTTAAAGCTGTTACTATGTTAATACTGGGGCATCAAAAAAAGTGCTGCATCGGGAGAAAAAAGTGTAGCCTCTTGCAACGGGCATAGGCGCACCCGCAGCTTTACCTCAGGCGGTTTGCTTTTTGCTCCGGGGCCTGTGTTTTATTAGCTTAAGTGCTGCGGCAAAAAATTAAAAACTAAAACCAAAAAACACAGCTTTTGGGTTTAACTAATAAAAAGGGAAAATTAGTTCTTAAACTGACAATAAATAAAGGGGGTTTTTGATCAAACTCACGGATGAAAATTTAAACGTTTTCAGGCCCATTTTTATGACTACAAAACAAAAGTTTTATCTCAAAGAAAAGGGGAGGACAATTTTTCTCAAAGCCCCCCGAGCAGTAAAAAGGAATCTTAAAAAAAAAAAAACGAACATTTAAAATCTTTTAAAAGCTCACATTAACACACGAAGGGGTTTATACTTTAGTTTATGATCCAAGCACAAAAGACCGTTATTTGTTCTGATTAAGAATTTTTTTTTTAATTTAAAAAAAATTTGGGGTTAGAAAAAAAAAGGGAAACATCAAAATAATAAGCCCCAAAAATTGTTTTGAAGGGAATGCCGAGAAAGACGTTTTGTCAAAAGCCGAATGATATTATTAGAATTATTAAACCAGCTTGGGGGGAAACGTTGTACAGCAATTTCTCAATTCCAAGTAAACTAACAATAGACCCCCCGTTAAAGTAATTTAGCTGTTTTAATTGACTAGTAACAATAAGAAGAAAATTTTAGAAGTCTGGGTCTCGACTAAACAAAAACAATTTTTTTTCGTAATGACTTAAAAACCCCGGGTTTGGGGAGCGAACTGCTTTCACAGTTTGACGCGCCGCGAAGAAGCTAAAATGAGAGGCTTGGTTGGTCAAGGCAAGTTTAAATTGATTAAAACAGCTATGTATGCACCCATTGTAGGGAAGCTTTCATTTCCCCTACCTCAGATTGGTTTTAAAGAGAGCATTTTAAAAAATAAAAAATTCAGACACAAATGTTTCATGTGGGGTTTTTGCAAGGGTGCATCATGTCCGCGAACACGCAAGAGAGGACTTAAAAATATGAACTTACAGCAATGATTCAACTTTAGTGGAATTCCTTTCCCTTGTGTAGACCAAATTTATCATTTGAAGAACAAAAACCAATAATGTTTAATGTCTACACAGGGGTGGGAAACAAAAACTATGCCCATTAAAGTTCCAAAAAACCCCCAACAAAGGGGTCCAGGGAAAAATCAGTTGACTTACTGCTGATGCTTTCACCACGGGGCTACCACATTTCACATTGATACGAACAATGACAATTATTGGCGCATACTTCAAAAAAAAAACTAACAAACAAGAATTTTGCAGAAAATGTTTAACAAGAATTCCCTCTGGCAAACCGCGGTGAACAATAAAAAAATTTTTACCCCTTGACTGTAAAACAGAACAATACGGGGCCCCCACCCGGGCTAAAGTTAGTTTTTAAAACGGAAACGGATGCAAAATTCTCCCTATTTTTTACGCAGACTTTTTAATCATCTTTTTTCCTTTTGAAGGGCCAGCCCAAAAACTTCAAAACATCTTTAAAATAATCTCGATTTGTTTATTTGCCTTTATTATTGTCAAAGGTCAAGGCGTTCAAAACAAAGCCCAAAATTTTATAAGGGCCTAAGCTGCAAATCTTCTTAAACGCATGCAGCAAGTGCGAATGACTGTTCTAATAATCTGAATTTTTTTCGAAATCAGATGGCCCGAAAAAACCCAAAAAATATGACGCAGCCATCACTGTTGGATTTGGGTTTAGGTTCTCATCAAAGCAAGGGAACCAAATAAAACCAGATCACATTACGGGAAATTCAGAGGGCACGCCAGTAAATGCAATCACAAAATAAATTTTATCCTAAAACATGGAGCTGCCCCTCTTCTTTCATAATTTTGGGTCGACCTCATCTTTAAAGAAACAGTGGACGTGCCTTCGGGTCATGCATTGCACAGTCACAAAAAGTACAAGCTTTAATCTAAATAACTTCTTTTTATACTCTACAGCACATGAGGGTTGTTAGGTCACTGGCTTGTCCTTAAAGTCCCGCCCCAAAAACGGAAGAACATTTTGACTCAACTCTTTAGAAAGGGTTTCCCCTTTTGAGAATGAAATTGGAAAGGTTTTAGAAACACATTTTTTCCTAAAGGCGCGTTCTTTTCTTTTAGAAAGGGAAAGGACATCAGGATTCCCATTTCCCGCATGCTCAAGATGCGGGGGAGAAGTTAGAGTGTAAAAACAATGGGAGACTATCATGATTCATACTTAAGGGCAGACGTATGTTTGTTGGCGGACGTCTTTGAAAATTATAGAAAGACCTGCATGAAACATTACAGCCTGGATCCCGCGCATTACATTTCTGCGCCCGGGATGAGTTGGGACGCTTTCTTAAAGTTACAGGAATACAGATTGATTTATTGTCTGACCTACCAATGATTCAGATGATTGAAAACGGATTGCGTGGAGGAATTAGTATGGCGTCGCACCATTACTGTAAAGCAAACAACAAATACTTGGACGACTATGATCCGAGTAAACGGTCTAACTATCTTATGTATTTAGATGCAAACAATCTGTATGGTTGGGCAATGGCGCAATCACTTCCATTACGTAACTTTAAAATGTACACAAGCGGCGATCCGAATAATATTCAAAAGGCATTAAAGTGGTTGGGCAGTTTAACGCCTGATCAACAGCGTGGTTTTTCATTCTAGAAGTTGACTTAGAATATCCTCAGGAACTCCATGACCTGCATAATGACTATCCATTAGCAGCAGAAAGTCTAAAGATGGATCCAAGAGAACCACCTAAACTTGTGCCTAATCTTCGCGGCAAAAAAAATTATGTCTGTCATTACAGACTTCTACAATTTTATTTAAGACATGGTTTGAAGTTGACAGCAGTTCATCGCATAATTGCTTTTTGATCAAGAACAGTTCATGAAACCATACATCATGAAGAACACTGATCTTAGAACTAAATCCACAGATGCTTCAGAAAAAGACTTTTCAAGCTGATGAACAACAGCTGTTTTGAAAAAGACTATGGAGAATCCGCACAAACGTAAAGACGTCAGATTGGTCACCAAAGAGAACGAAGCAATTAAGCTAACTTCAAAACCTAATTATCAGGACTTCAGAAGATTTCATGATCACCTTTTTGGCATAATGATGAAAAAAAAGAAAGTCAAATTGGACAAACCTGTATTTATTGGGTTTACTGTTTTAGAATTATCAAGCTTTTGATGTTAGAATTTCTTTATGACTACTTTAAGCCCTCGTATCCTGAGTCCAGAGTACTTTACACAGATACAGACAGTTTTGTTATAGATATCCCTACAGAAGATATTTATAAAGACATGGAATTAGAAGTAGCTAAAGGAGCGAGTGGATGGTATGACACGTCCGATTATCCTAAAGATTCGCCTTTGCATTCAATTATTAATAAGAAGGTTTTAGGAAAGATGAAGGATGAATTATCTGGAAAGGTGATCAAGGAGTTTGTTGGTTTAAGGTAAAAATGTACAGTATTTCGAGCCAGGAGAAATCATTAAGAAAGCAAAGGGAATATCTCGCAGCGTTGTGCAGTCAAACATATCACATGACAACTACAAAGAAGCATTGTTTGGCAATAAGACTTTTCATCATGACAACGTAAAACTGCGATCTAATCTACATGGGATCAACACAACAGTTGTAACAAAGAAGTCGTTAGATAGAACAAACACAAAACGAGTATTTGTTAATCCAGAGTTTTCATATGCAATCGGGCACTGGAGGACCGCATAAACAGGGGGTTTATATTTTTCATCAACTTTTGTTATAAGATCAATCATAGCTTCATCCAATTCATTTAAATCTTTCTCATGTTTGCTTGATGCGTTCGAATTTTTTTATTATTTCAAGATTTTTTTTTCCCCCAATTTTGGGGGGTTTGAGTTGTAGGTGATCTGGGTGTTTAGCATGCATTTATTTAAACCCCAAAATGTTTTTTTAATAGCATTACACGCATAAATGATTCCCGTATATTTTTAAAGGGCTCTTTCCTTTTTCCATTCTTTTTTCGTTCTGCGCTCCTTTGGCCTTCCATTTTAAAACCAAAAAAAGTTTACGTAAATTAATTAAGCGGGATGTGTCTGGGGGGATTATTTGCAGTTCTTCCTTCACAAAAATCTTTGGGAGCTGGTTGTTTTTTTGTGTTTTTTGAAATATAAGGGGGATTATTTTAAATTTTTTATTATAGGGGCAAAAAAAATGGATTTTGTGGGAGTTTTTGTTTAAAAAGGTATTTTTTAAAAAAGAATTTTTTTGGGGTGTAGGGTTTAGTTTTTGTTTTTTTTGATTGTTGAGGGTTTAGTTTAATTTAATTATTGGGAAAAGGAGGGAGAAATTTGTTTGGAGAATTTAATAGTTTGTGAAGGGTAGTAAAAAGTTTTGGATTTTTGAAAGTTTTTAAATGTGGATTGGAAAATTGGAAGTTTTTAATGGTAAAGGGGTTTTAAAAAAAATGTATTTTTAAATTTTTTTTTTAAAAAATTGGGAGGTTAAATTAAAGGGTGTTTTTTATTTGGGTTGTATGGAAAGAAAAGAGAAGATTTTTGGTTAAGGTTGATTTTATTTATATTAAAAAGGGGGGGGTTTAAATTTTTTTTTAAAATGATGGGGGTTTTGGAAGTATTTGAGGGGGGTGTTTGGGGTTTTTTTAAAAATGGGTTTGTAGGGGTTGGGGGGTAAATAAATTAGAAATGTGTTTAAAAAAATTTTTTTTGTGGTTATGAGGTTTGGGCAGTTTTTTAAAGCGTTGTTCCAACTCCTTTTGGGGCAAAATAGTTTTGTTTTTTTTTTATCACCAAAATTTTTGCGCAACAAAAACAAAAACGGTCATCCCAAGGGCAATAAACGCATTTCTTGCTCTTTTTTTTTTCTAGGGATATAAATCGCTAAATTTTTTGGGGGCAAGCCTCGTTTGGTTGCCTGTTACTAATAATATTGTTTTATTGCTTGATCAAATCTTTAAATGTGTAAGCTGCATGGCCCTTTTTTTTTGGATTCTTTAATAAAATCTAATGCTAAATTTTTCCCCCATGCGATCTTGTCTGGGGCTAGTTGCTCCAACTTTGTTATGTTTTTTTCTTCCCCTTTTCATCTCGCATTTACAAAATCGTAATTATTTCCGCTAAAGCGGCCATTCACCACAGCCCCGCCTATCGTATTACGATGAAGCCATTTTTTATAAATTAAATTTTTTATTTACTTTTGATACTGTCGGGAAATTTTATTCCTTGCTGACTAGAAAATCTTTCGGGGCAAACAAAGCTGAAATGATAGCAATTAGCTTGCTAAATCCTAAAAGTCTAGTTTGCCAAGTTTTGCTGGTTTAATTTTAACAAGCTTTTCCAAGCATTGAGTTCCAACTTAGACCCCCAAATAACACAGAATGGAAAAAGGGTTGGCAACTTTTTTTTTCGGTGCTCATTTTTAGAAAATAAAAATTTTTATTAATAAAAAACATGAACGTGATATCTACTACAGCACAAGGCAGCCAAACCTTTCCCCTGAATTATAAATAACCAAGTTGATGCCCAACTATTATGCCCAAAAAGGAGAGGCTGTATTTTTTTGGCAGCATGGGAAAAAAAAAAACAGTTCCCGGAACTAAATTCAGCATAGAAAGATTCAACAGATGTCGCCGCAAGACTTTTAAAAGTATCTAACAGGTAAAAGCGCAGTGGGGTCTAAAAGGGGAAAAAGTTGGGCAAACGGTTCTATTTTGTACATAAACTTCAGTAGATTTGCCCCCCTTTGTTCTGAAAAAGATCTTTTATGTTTTAAAACGCAAGACCCATTTTTTAAAAATCATTAGAGTCCTGGGGTGTGATCGATTAAGATTTGGACATTGTTATCGCCATTAATCAGGGATTAATTACTTTTAATTATAGACTTTTTTTCCCCTTCAAAATGAACGAGTGGGAAAATCACAGAATCAGGAAACCCTAAATCGAAAAATTAAATCAAGTCGAGAAAGTGACCATAAAACCCTCATCCGGGGGCTGTTTAAAGCAGGAAAAAGAAGGGGGGGCAAAAAAAAAAATTTAATTTAAAAAATATACTCATAATGAAAACAAAACGCCGCCAACCCCAAAAACAAGTTGATTCAATGCCACTATAAAAACCCCTGTGATTCAAGACCTCAGCGCCAAAGCTTCAGGGAAATATTGAACTTAAAAACGTTCCTTTTTTTGGCGCCCTTGCTGCGCGGGGGGCGGTTATTACGGTTATAAAATATATAAGAATGGCAGCCAAAACAAAAGAAATAAAAAAAATCGAACCGCAAAATAAAAAAAACAACAGCACCCCAGCCCCCGCCAATAAAAAAAGATATTTGACCCATTTCAGAGGGAAAAATATTTTAAGAATTTAAATTTTTAAAATTTTTTTTTATAAAAAAAATCAGGGCGTTTAAAAAAATGAAAAAGTCAATAAATAAAGACATGGAGTTAAAAAAGACATTTCCATAGACCAGAATTTTTAATCAATGGGGTTGCTTGGATGTAGAACTTCATTAAAAATCTATGCAGAGAACGCTGAGCAAATATTCCACGATGACGCGTTTTTTGAAGCGTGGTGTCATATAACATCTCTATTAAGAAAAAAACATAGATTGTATTTTTTTGAAAATTTATAAGAAAATTTAAATAAGAATTGGGTTGTACTTAGAGGATGATTTAGTTATGATTTTGGGTTAACTTATAAGAATTTGAGGATGACTTCAGTTAAGAACTTAAAATGACTTTGGGGTGACTTGGGGATGACTTAAGGACACTTGAAAATTTCTTAACAAGACTTGAGATGACTTAGAAGTGATTTGGATTTAATTTCATTTAAAGAACTTGGGGATGACTTGAGTGTGCATGTTGGTGGGGGTGGGGGGGGGGGGTGGGTGGGGGTTGCGTCGGGGGTGGGGGTGGGGGTGGGGGGGGGGGGGGGGGAGTGCTGCTGGGGGTGGGGTGGGGTGGGGGGACGTGCTGCGTGGGGGGGGGGTGGGGGGGGGGGACGTGCGGCGTGGGGGTAGGACAAAACACACCACACACAAACAAACAACAAACAAAAACAAAAAACAAAAAAAACACACATAGACAGTTAAAGAAATTTTTCAGAAAAATTTTCCCGGGCTTTTCAGCGTCCCCTTTTACTATTTTTAGAACCACGTAAACTATCGTCAGTAGCCCAACCACATATGTCATTGGCCTATTTGCTGTGCTCCCTTTTTCTAAACCAGGCTTCAACTGGAAATGTCATATGGCAGCAAACCGTACATGCATGACTTTACTATATTTGGGCCACGCTTTTATTTTTTTTAAAACCCTGAATGCATGATCGTTACTATATTTAGACCCCACGTCTTTTACTTTTTTTGAAACCGACATGCATGACTTTACTATTTTTTAGAGCCACGTCTTTTACTATTTTTAAAACCGTACTGCATGATCGTTTACTATTTTTGGGAGCCATTTCATTTACTTTTTTTGAAACCGTACATGCATGATCGTTACAATTTAAACACTTGCTAACCCAATGGATATTCTGTTGTTACGGCAAAAAAGACGATGCCCCCTTTTTTCCCTTCACCTTTTTTCTTTGAACAAATTTTCCATTTTCCCTTTTTGGTTTTTTTGGGTAGTCTCATTGGTCCTTCTGTTTTAGCCTTAACTGCTATTAAGGCCATCTGCTCAAAATATATTCTTTTCTTCTAGTACTGCTTTTCTTTTTCTTTCCAAAACGGAGTAGCTTGCTCTTGTTGATACATCCTTCAGGAAAAATTAAAGGAGTTTTTTTTTAAGAAAAAACTAAAAGTTTTTGATTAGTGTTGCGCTTCAAAAATTTCCTGTTTAATTCTTGTGAAGAAGGATACCAAATAATTCTGCTTCTTCACAAGAAAAACATATCCCCGACATAAAATCTTTTTACAAAACCCTTTTTTTACGGAAAAAAGCCGCGTCTTTCCACACAGTCCCAGTACGCATGATAATTGTTTTGCTTTGGCCCACTTTTAAAATGCACGCCATTTTTTTTTTTTAAAGGAAAACCCTCCATCGTAGCCAAACCGTAATTTTAAAATGGCTTTCTTTGTCAACAATATTGCCTTCACGTTTTCTTTTCCTTAAACCAACAAAACCCTTTTAAAATACACAATTCTGTTCTTCATAAACCGGTTATTAAATAACACACCCCCACACAGTAAACAGTCGTGCTTGCCACCCAGTGGAAGAATTTGGGGGGTTAAACCCATCATGTCGCCCCTGATTGGCCGGGGTGTAACAGCGCCCTCACGCGGGAGTGTTTGGGTGATGTATATTTGTAATCGAGCAGGTGGGCGGGGAAAGGGGGGGTAGGGGGTGCGGCGTTTTATTTTTTGGCCCCCCAGTTTTTTTGGCGGGTCGCTAAGCCTGCTAACTTGGAACCAGCAATTTATTATAGATAACTGTACAGCAAAAAAAAAAACCTTTTCAAAAATGGCTTTTGTGGGAAAACATCAGAGAACTAATAAATAGTGTGTTTGGGGGGTGTGGTTTGTGTGTGTGTCTGTTGCCCGCCTCTCTGTCTGCTGTCTGTCTCTCTTTCTCTTCTCTCTGTCTGTCTGTCTCCTGTCTGTCGTCTGTCTCTCTCTCTGTTTCGCGCGCCCCGCGCCGCGTGTTGTGTGTGTGTGTGTGTTTTTGGTGTGTGGGTGTGTGTGTGTGTGTGTTGTGTGTGTGGTGTGTGTTAGGCTCCAAGCTGGGGTTCTCCTCCGGTCAAAAAAGAAAATTATTTAAAACCCCCAACAATCCTTCATAAAAAGTTGTTCTGAGGGCAAATTGACCTTAACGGCTTTGGTCGGCCCTCTTTCGCGACACCCCCCCATGTAAATTTAAAACCCCGGTAATGGGTGGCAGTAAAAGCCACCGTGTTATGGGCGCTTTTAGCCCCACGCTGCTTTTTCCCTACGTTACTCTATGGGTCGTGTTCAGCCCCCGGGACTTCCCCCCACGTTATCTATGAAAACTTTAGTAAATTAGTATTAAAAACGGCAAACCACACAATAGTTTGTTTTAGGGATTATTTTTTGGTTATTGAAGTCTTAACAGTATGGTTGTTTTTAGATAATCGTTTTTTTTTTTGGTTAGAAGTTACTTGCCGAGAACTAATAAAAGCCGCTTTTAGGCCCCTTTCCCCAAAAACTTGGGGGGGAGCAAATGGGGGAGAAAAGACATTTATCGTTCCTGGCCCGGGGCCCCCCCCCCCCCCCCCCACACACACACAGACCCCCTGCAGCAAACGAAACCCGCACACACAGAGACAAGAAGGTCCCCCACGCCATAAAAAACCGTTGGGGTGCCAAAAAAAAAGACATCCTGAGGAGAGATATGTACACAGTATCTTTAAACAAGCTTGTAGATGAATTTTTAGCACTTCATTTTAAAATATTTTTAACAATTTGCTCCCCAAAGGGGTTGAGTTTTTCAGATTTTTTAAAGGGCGTTTCAATACGTTCAATATATATATTATATATTATAATATAATATATAAAATATATATATATATATATATATATAATATATTTATATATTTATATATATAATATATATATATATATATTTCGCCGCACACCACAGGACCCTGGGACACACCCAAAAACCCCACGGTGCCTCACTACACACACGTCAATGAAAACTGGCCAACCAAAAGTTATGTAGTAGCGGGTTTACCACGCGTTGGGGTAATGCTCGATCAGCACTGTAATCGTAGCCAGAGACCCTCTCTTAAATTATTCATCTTAGTTTTTTATTCATTTATCCTCCGCTTTTTAAACAGGCAGTGTGGTCTAGAAACTTAGGGGTGTGGTGTAGCCTATACGGACAGTCCGCACGCAGGACGCCTCCATGATAAACTGAAACTGAACGGAAAGTATGTGACTCCCCTATCCAAAAAAACTTCACGAAAGTATATGCATTGTATTTCCCAGTCATCCCTTTTGGTTGAGGAAAATGTCTCCTCTTAAGTGTTTTGAAAGGAAAGTCCATCATAACAGAAGTAAACGTTTTTTAACTATCCCCCCCCCCCAGTGTTTTCTGGATTGTGTAATTGTAGGCAGCAGAAATGTGAAATGGAAAATGATCACAAGAAATTTTTTTTTTCTATTTAAACGATCTCCCACCTTTTTATTAAAAAATCTCGGGGGGAAAAGAGAGAGAGAGAAGAGGGGAGAGAGAGAGAGAAGAGAGGAGAGAGAGAAGAGAGAGAGAGAAAGAGAGAGAGAGAGAGGAGAAAAGAGAGAGAGAGAGAGAAGAGAGAGAGAAGAGAGAGAGAGAGGAAAACAAAAAACAGACGAAAAAGAGACCAATCACCGGGGAAAAACCCTAAAGGGAAACAAAGGGGAAGCAAGGAAAAAAAAATCACTGAAGCCAACAGACCAAGTCTGCTGTTCCATGACCAGCCGGCAATTCAGGGAAAAAGCAGCATTTCACTGTTTTTAAACCCAAAAGAATCAAAAAACGTTTGTGGTTTTGGGGTTTTTCCGACTATCAAAAGCATCGTGGGGTTGGTTTTTTTACAGTGCTTCCACAGTTGGCAAACCACCAGAGGCACCCAACTGTACTCAAAAGATCGGTGACTACTGCCAGGGGACCCTTTTTGTGAAACAAAGCATCATAGGTTTGACAATTCTACAAGAAAAATGTCGACTGTGACCCCGAAAACTGGCGGTTCACAGCAAGCCAGGGGGTGGTTAAGGGATGTGTGAGAATTTTATCGATTTCTGAGCCGCACTGAAGGTGGCACATGGTTGTATTGCTTCAGTGCAACAGCTGGCATTTGGCATTTAGCGATTGAAGATACAGGGTATTCATATACTTTCAAAACCCAAAGGGTCTTAATATAGGATTGGCATATATTATTGTAGTCTGAAGATTGTTTTTTGATTCATTTGCAAATTTTGTGGATAATAACAGAACAAGTCAACAGCTGCCCTCAGCATTAGCAATAAATGCATAATAATTCATTCATTCAACACATCACAAAATACTCAAGAATCAACGTACCTATCCCCGGGGGTTTTAAGATTCCTTTCGAAAGGAACTGACATTGCATTCTACATTGTCAAATTTTTAAGTTTCTGCAGTCGTTATGTTTAAAAAACTGTCGTAAAAGAAATAACATACATGTGACTCAGGAATACGCTACATCCAAAACATGGTGCCGTTTGGTGCTGTTCTTTCCCGCCGCTTCCTTATTTATTCCTCCATCTCATAATTCACTTCACGCATGATCGTCATGAACTTTCTCAAAATGGCCTTTTCTATTTTCGTGTCTCTGGACTCCTTAAAACTGCCCAGTGGATTGTTTAACGTCAGTGACTACCTATCTAAATTCCCCCCCTTTTGCTGCAATTTGAAGAGGGTGTGAAATGGACGGATGAAAAAGAACACTGCCCTTCAGCAGTCCTGGCTGTCAGGGGTGGGGCCCCCAACTAACAAATGTTTCAAAATGTCCTTCGATGACCTTTTCATGGTGTTTTATGCCTCTCATAATGTGAGAAAAATGGCCATGTATGGGGTTTTGTAAAAAAAGAGAAAAGGGAATTGGGAAAAATCTTTACGGGTTTTTTAAAAAAACCCTTTTACATTCTGGGGACATGTTGGTTATAGTTTAGGTTGGTACATGGTTCCTTATATATATAGCAAGTTCAGAAAATGGTCTGACAAAACTGTTATTTACAATCTGAATCACATCGTAGGTGCACAGCGCCTACGATACATTTCAAGGACGGACAGGAGAGGACACTGGTGTTCCAGTGGCTTTCAAGAAACGTTTCCTAAAAAACACTTTGCATATGCCGCGCTTTGCGAGATGAAATTACAAGCATTTGATGTGTTTCCTCCTCAAGCTGTGCTGGCCCAGTCACACCTGCTCCATCAATCTTCACACACACAAGGCAGAGACTATTGGTTTGTTCACACAGTCACTTGATTCAGTCATTCCTGTATTGTGATTCTGACAGTCACTGTGGAAACTCCTATCATTCTGAAGGCTTTGTGTTTCTGAATGCAACTAATGAGCGGAATAACCAGTTTATCACCTGCTGAGAAAAAATGTTAAATGTGCACATGGTACCTTCACTTGTGATGATGACGTCACATCTCTGCATTACACTTCAGTGTGTGACTTCAGACAGGACTGTCCAGACAACAGTGATGAGTCATTTGTGAGCACCCTCCTTGTCAAGGCTTTGGGTGTTCTAATGGTCAGTGTGTGTTACACAGTCAACGTTGTAACGAGTATTCAGATTGTGTGGATGATTCTGATGAAACAAGTTGCACTCAACCAGGTACTTCATGTACATACTGCAAACAGCTCACAGATGTGAGCATGAAGCAGAGATTTCACATTGATTTGGATGGTACTGGATACTTTAGACAACATGTGATGGAAACTGAAGAACCTTGT
>CM031599.1:65199811-65212311 GCA_018398815.1 Conus ventricosus | reverse complement strand
AGAGACAAGCTGAGTATGAAGATCATGAATATCAGCCAAAACTGGATGTGACACTTCTCTTGTCGATAAAGCTGACAATGCCGACAATGAATCCGATAAAATAAGGAAATCATTCTGATCTGACCTGGACACCGCACTGAGGGCCAGATGTAAAGCCTTCAGTTCAGCAGTATAAACAGACGACCAACCCCACAATCTTAACAAAGTAGGCTCCTGAAAATTGTTATCACACACACTGGCAGCTGCAGCCCTCTCACCTTTTTAGAACCATCAGTAAAAATCTTGATAAAATCTTTATAAAGTTCACATTGCCCAAGATAAAGTTGTTTATATGCAGCACTCGAGGTGACCTCCTTTCGAAATTGAGTTAAATATAAATTAATCTCTGGATTGGCGACTTTCCAAGGAGGAAAATCAGTCTGTAATGGACCGTCATCAACAGCATCAAGATCAATGCCAGCTGCCCCGAAGTGGGGCAAAATACGAATACCTAGTGGAGGAATCTCATTTGGCTTTAAGTCATATTTGGCTCTAAAAGGCGGGTTCATAACAATATCATAGGCAGGGTTTTCTGGATTAGCCCTCAGTTTCAGGTAGTAATTCATGGAAAGACGCAACCTCCTTAGCTCCAGAGGGGTTCCACCAGATTCAACATACAAACTCTCTTTTGGAGATGTGCGAAGTGCTCCCAGAGCAATCCGCAGTCCTTGATGATGAATTGGATCAAGAGCTTTGAGGTAAGACTTTCGTGCAGGAACATATACCATCCACACTCCATAATCTAGCTTTGGTCTCACCAATGCCCGATACAATGCAACAAAAGTTCGCTGTCTGCACCCCAATCAGTGTGACTAAGAACCTTCAAAAACATTCAAACCTGACTGGCAAGGAATGTTTTAATGCATTTATGTGAGACCCAAAAAGAAAGCTTATCAAAATAACGCCCAAAAAAATTCACTGGTTTGGAAACTTTAATTACTGACCATTGAGACTGTTAGCCGGTTCTAGACATGAGTTCTTTTTCCTATGGGGAAAGGAAAGTGGAGAGAGAGTGTGTAGGAAGAGCTGGCGGGGGGGGGGGGGGGGAGAGAGAGAGAGCGAGAGAGAGAGGAGAGAGAGAACAGACAGACATGACAGACAGAACAGACAGACCGACAGGACAGACAGACAGAAAGGACAGACTGACAGACAAGCAGACAGACATACAGAGAAGGAAAAAGTAAAGAGAAGGCAGGACAGACGGCAGTAACTAAAGCAAGTGTTACAGACAGAGGCAATGAGAAGGAGAGAAGGAGAGAGAAGGGGAGGCAGGGGGGTATGGGAAGTCAATTTGCTGTGATTTTCATTGTATTCTTCAATGGATCCTGCATCACAGCAGCTTAAAGTTCTCCTGGTTATTCTTACTCTTCACATGATAATTCAAATTTTATAAAGAATTATCTAGCGAGTCCACCAAACAGCAAGGACAAACCAATCACAAAACAAAACCCACGACATGTATTCGACCTCTTTTGGTCTTCTTCAGGCAAGATAAGCCACATTCCGGACGGCAATGGAAACGAAGAACGTGCAGAAGAGCAGTCCTTTTAGGAGTTGAAATGGCCACGCATTAAACACTTAGTTTTAATTTTCCGCCTGCAGTCAATCTCATTTTGAAAACATACTAATGTTTCAGTTTTATGCAGTTATTTTCTATCACTATGGACTCCCTTCGCTGCGCTTTAGGGTTATTCGTTGAAATATGAAAGTGCACATGTTTCTCCAATGTACGCGTTCTCTCTCTCTACTCTCTCTCTCTTATCTCCTATTCTCTCTGCACTCATCTCTCTCACTCCTCTCTCTATCTCTCTCTCTCTCTCTTCCTCTCCCTCTCTCTTGCTCCCTCTCTTTCTCTCCCTCTTCTCTCCCTCTCTCGTATAGCATGTAGTTAGATCTTGATTGTTGTATGTTGTTTATTTTTGAGGTCTTATTTTTATTGCGGATGCTTGATGTTGGATGATTTGGCTAATTTCTGTCCTGAACGATTTGATCTCAACACCCCTTCATTAGGGGCCATGGCCGTATGAATAAAACATCCCATCTATCTATCTCTCTCTCTCTCTCTCTCTCTTCTCTCTCTCTCTCTCCTCTCTCTCTTCTCTCTCAATAGTTCTTTAACAAACGAATAACAGCAGTACAGGATCTGCATGCATCACTGTGTTGCACCTCTTGCACACATAGTGCATAGTCTGTAAACTAGCACCAGATCTTACCAACAGGCATTCAAACTACTTTACATACTCTTTCCTGCATGTATAGAGCTCTCACTGAATCCCATTTGTTGGAGAGTATTGACCAAAAGTAAACGATCTTTAATACAGAGTTCAAAGCTTTTCGGAATCAATGGAATGCAAGTATAATGTTACGGTTTTTGGGTGGCCTGCAATGATGATTGAAACTAAATAGCTCTCACGACTAGTATCACACAAACGAGTTTCCTCTAAACCACCAAGGACAATCAGTAGCACCCTTTTTCAAATGTGGCACCATTACGGACTCTTCGTTCTTGATGCATTCCATTGGTCAAACGTGTATTGAAAAGCGATGGGATAGGAAAACAGAGAAGGAAAGTACGCTGCAACATTGACTTCCGATTTTGTTGAATTGTTTATTTGTTAATAAGAGATGAATTGCCTTGTTATGAAACACGAGTGGTCTCAAGCACAACTGAATAACTTATGTTGATGTGCGTGCGTGTGCGTGCGTGCGTGCGTTGCGTGCGTGAGTGCGTGCAGTGGTTGTGTGTGTGGTGTGTGTTGGTGTGTGTGTGTGTGTGTGTGTGTGTGTGTGTGTGTGTGTGTGTGTGTGTGTGTGAGATAAAGTGAGCACGTTGCGTAGCTTGCATTTCTTTGTAACTTGTTACTGTAAACATATTTACCTTTAAAAGAAATTGCGGATTACAAATTATCTCGACCAGTGAGCATTTAATGAATGTGAAATACAGGTGGTAGGCACATTGTTGCCTCCCCGTCATTGAAAGCCTTTCTGTCATAAAGAAGCTTATTTGTCACGATCTCATTGAAGTCGATGCACCTGAATAGTGTAGTGTGTCTGCATTATGCAATTTAAAATCCCGTGAAGAGAGCCACCGTGACAGATTTTGAAGCGCACTCGCTTCAATCTGTGGCCACGGACTACAGTCACTCTAATGGACAGGGCTGCTTCATCCTCATCATCTTCTCTGGAAATTTCTCAGATAATTCGAAGGCCCCCCAGGGTATTATGATGATGATGATGGTGATGAGATGATAATGGTGATGATGTGATGGTTACGGATGCGAAGAGGTCGTGTCTGCGGGTGTCTGACTGTCCGACTTTCAAACAGACTATTATGGAGGATGCATGCACGATATTCCATGCACATACACACACCCACTCACCCAACATTGACAGCCAGGCAACAGGGACTACACCTTTTTTTTATGCTACCCGAGCCATTCAGACAAACATATATATAATGTGAAAACATCTATAGTTCGGCACGCCAAATCAATCAGCGTTCACACTAAATATATCTATATATGAGCTGGCTATCTACTAGCAAGGGTCAGGTCAGACAATGGTTGTACTGGTAAATAGCTGTGCCGTACGACCTGTCACAGTAGGAGATTGGAGAGGGGATGGCGCACCAAGGATTAAACTAAGCCCAAGAAAAAGTCATGAGAGATACAACCCTAGCAGCAACATACGGATCGGCCGGGCGGGTTTACCAAGACCGCTGCTTCCCACTGACCACGCACCAGGGTTGGAAGTGAAAAGTCAGCTACTGGGCAAAGACATCATAACAGCTGCCAACTGAGAAAATATACCATTGGAACCTGGGAATGTTCGTACCCTCCATCAGTGCGGCAAAGTAAATGAACTAGAGCACGAGCTGAGACGTTACAATGGGACATTGTGGGTATGTCGGAAGTAAGATGGACAGGCTTTGGAGAAGCAATCACAGAGGAAAGAGTGACACAAGTGTGGTACAGTGGCGAAGAGTCACTACATCAAAAAGGCGTTAGCTTATTCGTACGCAAGAATTCACTGGATGCATCATTGGCTGCACACCTTGTTAACAGCAGATCATCAGCATTCGTGTGTCAGCCCAAACCAAAGAAACATACTATCATACAGGAGTATGCTCCAAATACCAGAACGAAGATCAGGCGTGGAAGAATTCTACGAGAAAAGTTAGAAGAACCATCAGAAAAGCCAAGAAAGACATCATCATAGTTCGGGGGGACTTCAACGCAAAGTCGGCCCTGCTGCCTACAAAGATGGTCTGGAAACAGTGGGTCAATACTGCACAGGGAAACTAACGACAGGGGACTTCGCCTTCTTGGGGAGTTTGCCCTGCACCAAAAGCACACCAATTGCCCAACCCTTTACCCCCAAAACTGTCAAGAGAACAACCTGGCATGCGCCGAACGGAATGACTCCAACCAGATCGCCTTTGTCCTCACTCCGCGGCGCTTCAAATCAAGCATAATAAAGCAAGACGAGGACATACCCGGAGCTGGATACGGCAGCGACACGATCTCGTGCTGCTCACAATGAAGGATCACATTGGAGAACAGTACCAACCTGCGCAGACACGCATCAAGTTTGACCTGGAGAAGTTAAACGACCCATGAGTAGAAGAGGCTTCCAGCACAGCTCGGGGGCGGTTCGCGGCACTCAACCTCCTGGACAATGACATCATCGGACCTCACAACCAGCTTCAATGAGGCAGTCTGCGAAACAGCAGAGGATGGTCACTTGGGCGACAGAGGAAGAAACACAAGCATGGGTCTCAAACGACATCCTTGGACACTCTGCGACTAAAGAAGACACTGACGCCTCCCGAAACCATTCCAGCCCTGAACAAGCCGACCCACAGTATCGAAAAAACCAACAACTTGTAAAGAAGGAAAAGATGAAGCCAAAAAGAACAATGGCTCAATAATCAGTGCGAGAACATCGAGAAAGGCATGAAAAAGGGGAAACAAGCAAACATGCTTCACAATCCTCCCCCTCACCAAGAAGCAGCAAAACGATCGTCAGTCATCGAGGATAACTCAGGCGAGTGCTGACAGAAAGCTCGCTGTTTTGAAACAGATGGACACAGTACTGCAAGAACTTTTCAATACCCTATACAGCCAGGAGAGACGTCGTTTGAGGGGACTCAACACCAGTCAAGGGAATCTCACCAATACAGTGATGAGAGAAGAAGTGGCAGAAGCCAATGGCAGCTTCCGGCAGGGAAATCACCTGGAGCAGACATATTCCAGCAGAGCTGCTCAAACATGGAGGGAAGGAATTGGTCACTCTAGTACAGCGATTTTGTCGAAGATCTGGGAGACAAACAGTGGCCACAGTATGGACTCAATCATCATCATCCCTGCCCAAAGGGAAATCTACGCCAAAGCCGAACTACGAACCAATAAGTCTCATTAGCCACTCCAGTAAAATCTGCTCAGAGTTTCATCTTGATTTCGACTGAAGAAAGAGGCGGAAGAAACACCCCCTGGGGAGGGGGGTGGAAAGAACAAGCTGGATTCTGGGCGGCCGAAGCCCAGTGAACAGATCTTCACCTGCCGGATACTGATGGGAAAGCATCTGCCAACATCCAGGAGAACTGTTCCACAACTTCTTTAGACTTTAGCGAATGCGTTTGACAGGGTGTGGCCACAAGGGTCTGTGGCAAGTGCTCAGGAAAGTTTGGAATAGTAGGAGGGTCTCGTCCAACCCATCAGAGGCGCTTAGTATCCACCGACAGCAGCGCAGTTCCTCCTCAACAAACCGATAGGGGACTACTTTCAAGACCACAGTGGGTCCGTCAAGGCTGCCTGCTATCTCCCGTATGTTCAATCTCCTTCCAGGCATAATATCATTGCGTGAAACCCCTCATGACTTCACTCCACTGTCTCCATCGGAGGAAAGCATCATCACTAATCTGAGGTTCGCAGAAGACATCGACCCTGATGGGAGGCAGCAACGCAAGAATACAAGCCCTGACTAAGCGACTGGAAGATAAGGGCTGGTGCATCTGGAAAGGAAGGGGAATACAGCAAAAAAGCAAAGTCCTGGTCAACAGCACAACAACACCCATGCTGAAATCTACATGAAGGACAACAGCTTGAAGAAGTGGGCGCTTCAAATACCCTTGGCGCCACTCTCACAAAGACGGTCGCTCAACACAGAAATCAAGCAGACTAGCGATCGTCAACCAGCAGCAATGGCAAAGCTTAAAAAGATCTGGCCCAGAGCAGGGAGATTCAGCATTCCTACAAAGATGAAGCTGTACAAAGTCCCTGGTGCGGTTCATCCTGCTGTAATCGGCTGCGAAAGCTGGGACCATGACAGCAGAGACACCCAAGAGAATCCAGACGTTTGAAACTAAATGCTTCAGGCGCTGGCTCGGGATCTCTTGGCAAGACGGAAGACCAACGACCTTGTGAGGAGCAATAACAATCACTTGCAGGCCCCCAAGAACCCCTCTTGGCACAGTCAAGAAGAGGCAGCTGTCGATGGTTCGGGCATGTCATACGCCACAATTCACTGCCAAACAGTCATCCAGGGCACGCTGGAAGGCGGCAGACGAAAAAGGGGGACGACAAGGCCACATTGCAGGATGGACACATCAAAGAATGGACCAGGATGGCTGGGCCCTACGGCTGATGCGTCCGGCAGAAGGACAGGGCCCGGATGGCGGTTGCCTGGTCTTCGAGAGTTGTCTCTCATATCTCTCTACGCCATAATGGGCAGAGAATGATGTGATGATCTACTAGCGTGCTGGTTCCAGCGAACGCGTAGACGATGACGACGACGAAACGAGAACAGAGGACGAGACGGGCGTGAAGGTGACGACTACGCGTCAAGTCCGACATCAGGAATAAAGGAATTTCACAGAGCTGTGGCTCAAAATCATCTACCTCGCTCAACGTCGTCTCTGCCGACGACAAGGCAAACAGTCTCACACAGGAGCTGTGGCTCAACACAGAAACACTAGGAACGCAGGACGGCCTAGCCAACAGGTCGTGGTTCAAAATCAGGGAGCGGCGCTCTGGCTTTGCAGCGCGGACGTCTCCGGACCAACTGGTCCAGGGGTAGTCGGTCCCGGGAGCATTGGCAGGATAGGGTGGTAGTTCGGCACTCAGGCCGGCCTCCTCCACTCCGACACAAGGCGGAGAACAAGGGGGTAGAAAAGCCTACGGCCCCGACCCTCAGTAAAATGGCAGCGAGTCCCTTTAGTCAGGGTACACATCTACTGGGGAAACTAAATAATACTTGATTCTCATGGGCTACTAGTCCTTACAATCACGGACTACAAACCCCCCCCCCCCCCCCCCCCCCCCCCCCCCACCCCCCCCCTTCCTTAGCACATCCCAATTTCACTAGAACTTGGGACAGACATCAGCATATTCTTTCTTCAACATACAGCATTCCCTTTCCGGAATCTTAACACTACAACATTCCTTTTACGGAATGAACGCACTCACAGCAAGGATTTCAATTATAACCCTTTCAGAATTAGTTTTCCAAATTGGGGAAGGATCCAACTAGCCCTCTGCAATAACCATGAATACAATTCAATTACACTCAATTAATGATTATTTTTCATCCAACTATAAATACTTTCGTCATGACAAAATGTTCATTTCTTTCATTAAACACAACATTTTAGAACGGTTTCTGTAGTGAAGCCCACGGTTTCTGCACACGTAGGCGAGCTCAGCGGAAGTGCACCTCGCGTTGGAAGTGTTCACTGACACTCAGGTAAACAAGCAGACGAACTCCGGCAGTGCGACACGAGAGCCTGAAGAGTGCGGTCATTGCTACGTAATTGTTAGTTTAGCGACACAGGGCATGAGGCAGCGGACTAGCTAACTTGTTGTTAGCTAGGGAGGACGTCGTACACAGTACTTAACACTAGTGACAGCCAGTGTTTGGGCCTCCAGTTCAGGAGACAGTTTTGCCCTTAGCACTGCGCCAGTACAGCGTAGACTGACACAACGGCTAGGACGGTTATGACAGTACCCCTGTGGGCCCGGAGGTGGCACTGACAGAAAGACTGTACAGCTGCGTGACCCTCTGAGGAAAGCTGCAAGACTCGCTTGGACAGAGTGCGTCGCAGACTGTGTGTGACAGAGCCTTACTTGGAAGTTCCATGCCAGTGAAGGGCTTGGAAAGAATCTGACTAAACTCCCAACAGAGTCTGGAATGACCAGGTAAGGTAGAGTGAGTGTGTGTGTGAGTGCAGAAGTGCTAGGTATATAAACGAACTACTCTGAGTGCAGGGAAAAAACTTCATTGTTGTCAGAAGTGGGGATACGAACCCACGCCTGGAAAAACCAGACTGCGACGCACTCGTCCAAGCGAAGAGCTTGCGCTTTCCTCAGAGGGTCAAGCCGCTGTACATCTCCCATGGCAGGGTTTCCAAGTGCAGCCTTCGGTAAGGTCAAGGCAGTGGGAGCTATGGCAATAATCCACCCCATGATGCTAGTTGCTTCACCGCTGAAAGGACGAACCAGCCTCTGACAGTAAGCACTGGGGCGGAAGAACACTGCGAAGAACAAGCTGGATCAGGGCAGGCAGAAGCACAGTAGAACAGATCTTCACCTGCCGATACTGATGGAGAAACATCTGCAACATCAGAGAGACCTGTTCCACAACTTCTTGACTTAGGAAAGCGTTTGACAGGTGTGCACAAGGGTCTGTGGCAGTGCCAGAAAGTTGGCATAGAGGAGGTCTCGTCCAAACCATCCAGCGCTGTTAAACACCGCCACAGCGCAGTCCTCCTCAACAACCAGATAGGGGACTACTTCAAGACCACAGTTGGAGTCCGTCAAGGCTGCCTGCTAATCTCCCGTACTGTTCAATCTCTTCCTGGAAATATCATGCGTGAAACCCTCCATGAACTTCCACTCCAACTGTCTCCATCGAGGAAGAATCATCAATAATCTGAGGTTCGCAGATGACATCGACCTGATGGGAGGCAGCAACGAAGAACTACAAGACCTGACAAAGAGACTGGAAGAAAGGGCAGGTGCATATGGAATGGAAGTGAATACAGAAAAAAGCAAAGTCCTGGTCAACAGCACAACCAACACCCATGCTGAAATCTACATGAACGGACAACAGCTTGAAGAAGTGGGCGCTTTCAAATACCTTGGCGCCACTCTCACCAAAGACGGTCGCTCTACAACAGAAATCAAGACCAGACTAGCGATCGCAACAGCAGCAATGGCAAAGCTAAACAAGATCTGGAAGAGCAGGGAGATCAGCTTTCCTACAAAGATGAAGCTGTACAAGTCCCTGGTGCTGTCCATCCTGCTGTATGGCTGCGAAAGCTGGACCATGACAGCAGAGACCACCAAGAGAATCCAGACGTTTGAAACTAAATGCTTCAGGCGCTTGCTCGGGATCTCTTGGCAAGACCGGAAGACAAACGACCTTGTGAGGAGCCAAATAACATCACTTGCAGGCCCCCAAGAACCCCTCTTGGCAACAGTCAAGAAGAGGAAGCTGTCGTGGTTCGGGCATGTCATACGCCACAATTCACTGCCCAAAACAGTCATCCAGGGCACGCTGGAAGGCGGCAGACGAAGGGGACGACAAGCCAAATGCTGGATGGACAACATCAAAGAATGGACCAGGATGGATGGCCCTACGCTGATGCGACAGGCAGAGGACAGGGCCGGATGGCGGTGCCTGGCTTCGAGAGTGTCTCTCATCTCTCCTCTACGCCCATCATGGGCAAGAGAATGATGATGATGATCTACTAGCGCTGCTGGTTCCAGCGACGACGTAGACGATGACGACGACGAAACGATGAAGAGGACGAAGACGACGAAGGTGACGACTACAGCGTCAAGTCCGACACAGGACTATTGGAATTTCACAGAGCTGTGGCTCAAAATCACTACCACGCTCACGTCGTCTCTGCCGACGACAAGGCAACAGTCTCACACAGGAGCTGTGGCTCACACACAGAACACAGAACGCAGCGACGGCCTAGCCAACAGGTCGCTGGTTCAAAACTCGGGAGCGGCGCTCTGGCTTTGCAGCAGCGGCGTCTCCGGACCAACTGGCTCAGCGGGTAGTCGGTCCCGGGCGCATTGGCAGGTAGGGTGGTTGTCGGCACTCAGGCCGGCCCTCCACGCCGACACAAGGCGGAGAACAAGGGGGTAGAAACCAGCTACGGCCCCGACCCTCAGTAAAATGGCAGCCAGTCCCCTTTAGTCCAGGGTACACTTCTACCTGGGGGAAACAAATTTAAAACTACCTTGATTATCATGGCTACTATTCATTACAATCACGACTACATTCATAGTCATTAGCCACATCACATTTCACTAGAACTTGGGACAGACATCAGCATATTCTTTCTTCAACACTACAGCATTCCCTTTTCCGGAATCATAACACAAACAACATTCCCTTTTCCGGAATAACAGCACTACACAGCAAAGGATTTCAATATAAACCTTTCAGAATCTAGTTTTCCAAATTGGGGAAAGGTTCCCACCTAGCCCCTCTTCAATAAACCATGAATACAATTCATTACACTCAATTAATGATTATTTTTCATCAAACTATAAATACCTTTCGTCATGACAAAATTGTTCATTTCATTTCATATAATCACCACATTTAGAAGGTTTCTGTAGTGACGCACGGTTTCTGCACACGTAGGCGAGCTCAGCGGAAGTGCAACTCGCGTGAGAAGTGTTCACTGACACTCAGGTAAACAAGCAGACGAACTCCGGCAGTGCGACACGAGAGCCTGAAGAGTGCGGTCATTGCTAACTTATTGTTAGTTTAGCGACGCCAGGCCTTGAGGACAGCGGACTAGCTAACTTGTAGTTAGCTAGGGAGCTACGTCGTACCACAGTACTTAACACTAGTGACAGACCAGTGTTTGGGCCTCCAGTTACAGGAGACAGTTTTGCCCTAGCACTGCGACAGTACAGCGTAGACGGACACAACGGCTAGGACGGTTCTGACAGTACCACTGCTGGGCCCGGAGGTGGACACTGACAGAAAGACTGTACCAGCTGCTTGACCCTCTGAGGAAAGCTGCAAGCTCGGCTTGGACAGAGTGCGTCGCAGACTGTGTGTGACAGACCTTACTGGAAGTTCATGCCAGTGAAGGGCTTGGAAAGAATCCTGACCTAACTCCCAAGCCAGAGTCTGGACTGACCAGGTAAGGTAGAGTGCGTGTGTGTGAGTGCAGAAGTGCTAGGTATATAAACGAACTTCTCTTGAGTGCAGGGAAAACACTTCATTGGTGTCAGAAGTGGGATACGAACCCACGCCTGGAAAACCAGACTGCGACGCACTCTGTCCAAGCCGAGCTTGCAGCTTTCCTCAGAGGGTCAAGCAGCTGGTACATCTCCCATGGCAGGGTTTCCAAGGTGCAGCCTTCGGTACGGTCCAAGGCAGTGGGAGCTACTGGCAATAATCCACCACATATGCCTAGTGCTTCACCGCTGAAAGGACCGAACCAGCCTCTGACAGTAAGCACTCCATGCAAGAATTCGAAGGAACCATCGTCTGAGGTTATTCGAATTGCTAGGGTCAGGGCCGGTTCTAAGGTGAAAGTGACCATGAGTGAGAACAGGTCAGGATGCCAGAGTAAGGATTCAGGTACAGCTGGCAAATCAAGTTGCACTGGAAAAGTGTCAGCCAGGGTTACTCAGGGCAGTAGGGGTGTTGGGCAGTCTAGCCAGCGTCAGGAGGAACCCGAGACAGGCCTTATAGGATGTAGTGAAAGGGACAGGGAATCCTCCGACAAAGGGCCCAGAGAACAGTAAAATGTTCATTCTGGCTTAACTACCCTCAACCAGTTTCGGGTAGTTAAGCCAGAATAAACATTTTACTGTTCTCTGACAAGTAAGACTTCAACAATGAATTAAAAATGATAATCCATCACACATTTTTTCAATAAACAAAAATAACGATTTTTTACAAACAAACATACTGTGTAGGATTATCCGTTTTCAATACTAATTTACTAAACTTTTCAGATTTTAGTTTTTTCTTAATCCTTTGTTTTTCTTGTTTGTTTTCAATAACATCATTTTCGCGCATACATTCATCAAATGAGTCTCTGTCTTTCATGTGAAATAAAACTACAGTCTTTAACTGTTCTCTAAAGTCTTTTAAAACCGGAGTCTTTTCTCCGTCTTCGCAGACTCTGCTCCAGCGAGGAAGACTTCACTATACAAGCAGCCAAAATGTCACAATTTTTCACCAACCGTGGATACCCCAGTTCCATCATCAATGCAGCACTCCGCCGCACCATAGCTGTATCCTGAACATCTGCTCTGGAAACCCAGCATCCAACCAAGGCAGACAGACCCACAGCCTACCTCCTCTACCACCCGCACACCCTCCCATCTGTAGGATCCTCAAATCCAATTGGCACATTGTACATAACCACAAACCCGCCTTCCACACCAAACCCATGAACACATCAAAACACCACCCCC
>CM031599.1:65160935-65198811 GCA_018398815.1 Conus ventricosus | reverse complement strand
GAAAGCGTATGAATAAGTGTGAGGAAGACATATTAGAAAGTAGTAAGGCTCAGTCCCGCGGACGTTAATAGTGTTGGAAGTAGAAGAGCGTACTGTAAACCCTTAATTTTTATATCCCTGGAGAGAAGGTAAATATGTTTGTTCACGATCACCCTATATTATTTTGCACGGAAACCCCCCATTTTAAAATAACGATTACGTCGATTTTGCTGTTTTGGCGTGTTAATTTTGTTTGTGAAAGGGGGTTAATTTTGGAAAAACTAACATGAGAAGGACGTGATTTGTATGTGAAAGGGGGGTTTTCGTGCAAAATAAGATGGGTGGTCTTGAACGAACATATTTACCTTCTCTCACGTATGCTTGAGTAAGCTGTCTGACTTAGTGTGATGTGACTGGAGTACATTCACTTGGCTTGACAACGCGCTGAGAGAGAGAGAGAAAGAGAGAGAGAGAGAGAGAGAGAGAGAGAGAGAGAGAGAGAGAGAGAGAGAGGAGAGAGAGGAGAGAGAGAGAGAGAGAGAGAGAGGGGGGGGGGGAGGGGGAGTTCCAGTTGTCAGCATACAGTTGTTTGCAAAGAGAGACATACATTACTCCAGCATGCAGTATGCATTAATTCCTACTTGTGAAGAGTTCTCACTCTCTTAGGTTTGAAGAACAAGTAATGTTTTTTATCGCACGTCCCTGGACTTATTCAAGTGTGACACTTCTGTTTGGTGACCAAACATTAACCAGGGAAGAAAACGAAAAAATTTTCAAAACTGTGCTCCAGTTCATCGCCCAAAGTAAACGTTTTTAATGTTTTTAATGTTATAGCGACTTAGTGTTCTTCCGCATCTTCCTGTTCTTCTTCAGGTACTTGTTCTTCCTGATCTCCTCATGCTTGTTCATCTTCTTGTTTCTCCTCTTCTTTTTCTTCTTCTTGTCGTCGATGTTGCTGCCAGGTTGGCCCTCGGACGGCTGTATATGGTGGTTTAGTATTCCCTCAGTTTACGATTTGCATTAGACCCACTGCGACACGGGGCTGGGCTCTTTGGTCTTTTGGGAAACGGACGCATCTCTCTCTCCTCTCTCTCTCTCTCTTCTCTCTCTCTCTCTCTCTCTCTCTCTCTCTCTCTCTCTCTCTCTCTCTCTCTCTCTTCAAATTTGTGTAAGTTCGGTGCATTGGGAATCATGGTATTTGTTGTGTAGATTGCCTGTTTGCATCCCTGTTAGATTCTTCTGATCTGTTCTATCTTCTTTCCTGTATTTTAATTTAAGCTAAGATTTCTACGTATTTTCCCATTTTGATATTCAGCATTTTTCTTTCTGTCTTACTTGTCAATGTTGATCATGCAATCCGCCGATGTGTTTTTTGTTGTTAAATTTTCCGTCACTGAGCACATTATAAGCATTTGCTTGTTGTTGCTTCAGTTCAATAAGTTGTTTATGTACACACCTGTTCATTAAAGAAATGTTTTTAAAAAAATGATGCAGTAGTTTGATCGTAGGGAAAAAGTCGTATCTTTTACCTGAAACATGCCCCCTTCTCCTCTCTCCACGTTACCTGCGGCAATGATGCGGTAGTTTGATCGTAGGGAAAAAGTGTATCTTTTACCTGAAACATGCCCCCCCCCCCCCCCCCCCTTTACGTTACCTGCGGCAATGATGCAGTAGTTTGATCGTAGGGAAAAAGTCGTATCTTTTACCTGAAACATGCTCCCCCCCCCCCCCCCCCCCCAGCTATGACGTCAGTATCCATCCGGGAATACCTTCCAGCAGAAAAAAAAGTGACAAGAAGGCCAAAGATCTCAATTGCACCTAAATAAATTGTTTCCTACCTTATCTAGAAAATCCATTCTTTTTTCGTCTTCTTTCTGCCCTTCTGAGCTCTGAAAGACCACGTTCCCAGATATCACGGGCCTTCCCAGATATCACGTAGAGAAGGTAAATATGCGGGTTCAAGACCACCCATCTTATTTTGCACGAAAACCCCCCTTTTCACAAACAAATCACGTCCTTCTCATGTCACTTTTTGCCAAAATTAACACCTGTTTCTAAACAGAATTAACACACCAAAACAGCAAAAATCGACGTAATCGTCAATTTAAAATGGGGGCTTACGTGCAAGATAAGATTTGGTGATCGTGAACCCGTATATTTACATTCTCTCCCATAATATAAAAATCTAATGGCTTACAGTACGTTCTTCTACTTCCAGCACTATTAATAAATCAGAACAAACAACTAGTCTTCCATCTTGGCTAGTTATCTTTATATTTAATGAATTTATGTCTACGTTAACTAATTCTTTAAATTGACTATTTCCGTCAAACCTGTATAACTGATAATCGCAAAACCCTGCCTTAGTTGACGGTAGTGCCTGTAGAACTGTAGATGGATTGCCATTAAACAAATTGCGCTCTGTTTTTAACTCTTCTAAATAGATCTAGTTGCAAAGCGAGACGACTGCAGGCGGAAATCTAAACAAATCTTAAATAAATGTTAGCGAACCGCCCAGAGAACGTGGACAAACGAGTCACAAGACAAAACACAACGCGTTTCGACCTCTTAGGTCTTCGTCAGGTGATATGTAAACGAATAAAACAACGAAAATTCACTAGCTTTGATCGCTTCAGATCACTTTGGGTTCAGCGCAAGGAAGAAGGCCTTCTTCCTTGCGCTGAACCCAAAGTGATCTGAAGCGATCAAAGCTAAGTGAATTTTCGTTGTTTTATTCGTTTACATATCACCTGACGAAGACCTAAGAGGTCGAAACGCGTTGTGTTTTGTCTTGTGACTCGTTTGTCCACGTTCTCTGGGCGGTTCGCTAACATTATTTAAGATTTCTTCTAAATAGACATACAAACATCGGGTACATGAGAAAATCGGCTGGTCTACTGCCTAGATACTCATAAAGACCGCTTTTTAAGTGCATATGTGTTTTTAAAATGATATGTTTCACCACTGCCCTAAAAGCCTAAAATTCGAGCAAGGCTTCTAGGAAAAACGTACTCCTTTTTCTTCAAGTTCTGGAAAATTCATAGTAATTATAAGATTTGCCTCATTAATTTTTAACTTGATGCCAAATTCGCTAAATACTTCTCTTAAAGAACAAAAGCTGTAGTAGCCATCGGGTATTTTTAAATGTTTTAATAGATCGCCTGTGTTCGTTCTTAACATCCACCCAGTTATTCTTAGCTCTTTCAAATATGTTAATCCATTTTACTTTAAAACAATTTCTTAAGGGCAACCCTATAATCACCTCGCCTATTGTCAATTGGGTGCGTTAAGAACACACGTTTGTTTGTTGGGTTATATAGATGTACATCTTTTTTTATAACTATTTTAAAAACTATTTAAAAATGGAACCTTTTAAATATAACGAAAGTGCTACTACGATGTAGGAAGCGTTTTATAACCCCAAATCTTTGGACTTCAGTTTACTAACCCATTGCAGTAGATGAATCATATGGCTTTCAAGTCAGGCTTGTAAACCCACTACCAAATATTTACATCCGCCAATAAAGAGTGACAGAGTGCCATCAGCATGGTCATCCCGCCCTATGGCTTTTTTCCAGAATCAGTTAAATTTGCCATTTACTGCGCAACTACTGGCTGCGGTGTTTCATATGCAAACCATTTAAACCTCCCAATCTTTAGTAAGGTCAGTATATAACTTTCATGTTTATTACCAGTACAGACGAATACTAACTGAACTGCAAGTACCCCTCCCTAACGACAACGCGTTTAATCCATTTAAAAGCCCAATGGACACTAATGCATATGAAAGAATTTGCAACGAATTTAACATTAATCCTTTAACTGATTTTAACAAAAGTTAGACCGCAATCATGGGCTAGGGACATTGTATTTGTGGGCGAACGTAGAGAATATAATTATGACTACTGGCCTGCCACACTTCTTTTCAACCAGACAAACAAGTTCGATTGATGTCACTAGAACAAAAACGCCCTAATGCCTGGACAACATTTATTTTAGATGAAAGTAAAGGCCTAACAATGCCAGGAGTGCAAGACTTAATGACTCTATACGGACATACGTTTGGTGTTTAATTAGGAGCGCAAGCACAGACCAAGTCTAGCAAGTAGATCAATCTACAGGCTTTGATGCCAGAAAACAATTTCTAGCCAATTAGAGATGCTATTAACTCTGCTGTTGATTTGCCTGCCAGCATACAAAGGTATCAAGACGTTCTTGCACATGCTAGGTCAAAGGTTGACTTTGTTGTGGTCATGGATTATACATGCTACCCTCTGACCTTAGACTACAGATTGGCATGATACAGAATTATAATAACGAAATCCTCATAGCTGGAGACGACCAAAACTTAGGGCACAATCAAGGCTTAAACACAAGGCCCGCTCCATCCATTTAAAAAAAAGTACCCAGCCTGAAGAAAGCGATCCAGTTATAAGCGCTCCACAGCCAGAAAGCAGTCCAGAAAGCACTCCACCTGTTGATCTGCCTTACACTGACAGTCACACTAGCGAAAAGACAGCCCTTGTTGTATTTTTAACTTTTACTGGATTAGCCATACTTTATTCACTAAAAATTAATCCAGCAGCTAGCACTCCTAGCGTCCACAGATAGTCAGCCATATAACCAGCCACCTTACCTATAGTAGACAAAACCCAACTAACAACACTGCCTATTATGCCAGGCAGAGCATCAAGCGCTTTGGCTGCTAACTTCTTTAATAAGTTTGCTAGATGATGCAATTGTTTTCCTCATCCAACTTTTACCAGGCTGGGGTGCCGGAGGCGCTACTGACCCTGTTGGCGCACTACCTGTTAAAGCATAAACGAGTGTAGAGATAGCAAACCCAACAGCCGTTAATATACTAACTATTGTAATCCCTTGTTCTCTGAACAGTGTCCTTATTCTTTCAGCTAGCGTAGTGTTTTCATAAAGTATTCTGTTTATAGTTTCTCTTATTCTGCTTGTTTGTGATGCTAGCTGCGCTCTGTTAGTAGACAGCGCTTCTAACCTAGCCGCCCTTTCTATCATTAAATCCTGTATTTTCTGCTGTATTCTAGCCTTTTCTTCTTGCCCCAAATTTGTTATCATCTGCATCAGCGAGTTTATTTTTTTCTTCTTCTATCTCTCTCTCTATCTCGCCAAGTTTTCCTAGATTGAGCGCTAGTTCCTCCCTTACAGTTGTAAGAGCATTCTTAATACCCTCAAGTTCGCGCCTAAGCTTATCGTTTTCACTCCCAAGAGCCTCAATTTCACCAGTGGGTTCAGAATCGTCAATTGTTTCTAATGTTTTTCTGACTGTCTCCTCACTTAAACTCGTTTCAATTTCTGCTATTAGTTCATCTGCTTCTTGAGTTAAATCTTTAAGAGGTATGTTTTGTATTTTAGATTGTGTTGGCAACTCTTGCCTAAAGTTTTGTAAAAAAACTAACGGCTTCGGCTTTATTCTCTAAAAGGTGTAATTATTGTTCTACCTTAGCAGCAGGGAGGTCTCGTCTAATTGTTCTTAGACTTAAAAACTTGGTTGTGTCTGGTTTTAGTAACTCTTACACGGGCTCCTGCACCAGTTCTTATATACAAATGCCCACCATCTTCCTCAAAATCGTTAGGATCAACTACTTCTGGTAGCTCTCGCCCTATGCTTCTATAGAAATGATTGAATTCTTTCTCGCAATAGTTCTCTGACGTTGTCTAGGGAGTAAAGAACCCGCTTCTTTAAACTCTTCTCGCAATGACGGGCGCAGTTCTGTTTCATCTTCTTCTTCTTCAACAGGATCAATCGCGTCATAATCTTTAGACATATTTTTTATTATATTCTTTTTTTGTTTATAAAAAATGAACTCATACGGTTGTGACCTCGACCCATCCAGAAGAGAGAAGGAACCATGTGGCGTAAAAGGTATAAGGCAGACCATAATTAGTGTAAATACCCCATCAACAGTTCAGCCTGGACAAACTTTAATAGTTAAGTTCCCTGATCTTGGCGCTGGCGATGTTATAATGCCAGGCACTGCTAACTATCATTCAAAATAAATATTACATCGACGATCCTAATGCTACTGTTGTTGCAAAATTTGGGCAGGGCCATCGTTAAACATATGGCAATAAACTGAAGGGCAGAGAAGTCTTTGTACTAAGCGAGGCAGACATTTTTGCCCTCTATTCTGATTTATGGCTGCCTAAAAAAGAAAGAAAAGAGAAAGTTTATCAGGGAATACAGAGCCCAAACGGTCTCAAGCACAGGCTTAAAGTGGAGGATGCAAAGGATGATGTTAAAGATGAGCAGTAGCAGAAGCATTTGGCAACAGCTTCTGCATCCCTCTAGATTTTGAGCTGTTAAAGACGCATATGCCATATTACCAAGGTGCGCTAAAAGAAAAACTTACTTATGAACTGACATTTAATCCTAGCGATTCTGTCGGTTCTGTCTGAAGGACCCTTTATCCAAATACACAGTTCGGGACATTTCTCTTGAGTTTGTGTTGTTACTAACCCTGAACTGGCCAGAACAATCTTAACCCGGTATAAAAGTAAAACGTTATTTATTATGAAAGGGTTATACACTCCATTACAGAAAATAGAAACAAGCAAGACACTCTTTGGAACATACATCTTAATCAGTCTCTGAAGTCTTTAAAAGGAATTTGTTCTTGTTTACTGAAGGAACAACTCCTTTCAGAGAGAATCAGAAGCGTTTTATGATCCAAAAATTGAGAGGTTGACTGTGCAATAATGGCAAGCCTGATCAGTTGTATTCAGGCCACGGGCTTTTACCTCACCAACACTTTGATGAAATAAGAAAGTTGTTTGCTGGAGTAGGCAAAAGAGATCCTGAAGTTGATCGAGTGTGTAAAAAACTTCGCCTTTATGATGTAAGAATCGAAGACTACTTAATAACCAAATATGGGCTGTGGTTAGATTTTAGATCTACATTTGACAACAGATTGTTTGGAAGTGGAAAAAAGGTAGGGCAAGATGGTATAAAAATAAATATTCACAAGAAAGCAGACGGAAACGCACCAATACAAATGCATGTTTTTAATGGTTTGTGATGCTCAGCTAAACATTGAAGAAAACGGGCTAAAGACGTGGCTATTAAAATGCAGAAGAAATAACCTATTAAAAACAGATGGATAGCTTGATGTTTCTGCCTAAAGATCCGCACTGTTCTCTTATTTCCGGGATTACTGGGTGTGGGAAAACTGTCTTTGTTACAAACAATATACAGGTTTCATTACGAGTACATTGTTATATTCTGCACAACCATTAAGCACAACAAGTCTTACAAGAAAGGAAGTTTATTTGGACAGACGATAATATATTTTTAGTTGATCCTAGCGACAAACTGAGCGACTGTTTAGAACATTACTATAGACTATTTGAGGGAACTGAACCCTGTTTATTATTGATGACTGTTCGGCTGAACAAGACATTGTTAAAAAAAAGAAAAGCTCTGTCAAAGCTAGCCTTTAGTGGGCGCCACGCCTTAGTTTCTGTGTGGCTCTTAACTCAAAAATACAATGCTGTCTTAAAAGACTTTCGATCGCAGTTAAAATCGGTTGTATTATTTTACACTAAGGACAAAGATAGTTTTGAAGAATATTTAAGTGAAAATTATATAATAAGGGACAAAGATGAGTTAAAAAAAAATAAAAGAGCAGTTAGAAAAATCTAAGCACGCTAAGCTGTGCTTACGGACTGACCCCCCAGTTCAATACGTTTGTTTATTTTAATTTTAATATTAAAAATGTCTCGAGGGCCAGAATCAAAAGCGCAGCTAGCTCCTAAATGCGTTGCAGTAGAGCTAAAAGACCAAGTAGACACAGCTGAGTTTGATCTGATAGGGGTGATAGGAACTGTTTATGGATTTGAATACACAGATGATGGGATTTACAAACGACAGAAATTGAAGACAAAAAACGACAGCAATATCCTTAACTAGAACAAATAAGAAATCTAGAAACAACTGATTACGGCAACATGAATACAGGCTTTATAGACAAGACAATAACTGGGTCTTGCGTCCTGAAATAAACTGGGATTTTAAATTTGACTTGCAAAGCCCCAATGTATACTTTGATAAAAAAAACACAATTTTTAGAAAAGCTTTGAATGCAGGCCCCTTTCTTGCTAGTCTTGTGCCAGGAACACAACAGAAAAAGCAGATTGTAATTGATAAATATGAGCGTGAATATGTGCTGAGCAGAAAGAAGTCCTTAGTTGAAGTGGGGGATGACACAGTAACCCTAGAATTTATCCAAAACCGACAATGCCTAGCACTGCTACTTTGATTTCTGTTTTATTAATTACTCCTGGAGAGTCTAATTCTAGTTTGCTAGAACATGTGTTAGCACGGGAGTACAATTATCGTCTGGAAACTTGGATGGTCTCTTAAGCTTGTTATTGCCATTACTAAAAACGGGGATGAAATAAACACTTTCTTATCATCTGACAAGGTTACTGTGATGGTTACAAAGACACACTAACAGTACTCGACTTTATTTTCATTAAGTATGTTGATTTTATTGTTTTACTCTGTTGGTGAAGTGCTACCAGAAGGATTAATAAGAACATTTTTGCAAAATTAATTTGATTAAAAATGGAGCTTCAACAGTTTTAGGTTAGAGCAAATAACTGAACTTCAAAAGGAAATAGAAAGTGACTTGGATAAGTATAGGCTACCAGAAAAATATGCTAAAGCTTTAAATACTCTTTTATGTAATTACTGGCTCCTCAGCTGTAGCTAGCGTAAGTGCTGGGTCTAGTGTTGCCGTTTTAGCTACTGGGGTTGGAGCGCCAGCCTCTTTAGCATTAGGGGGCCTTGTTTAGGTTTAGGCGCCATGTCTATGATTGTAAGTGCTGTTTAAAAAAAAATTAACTCCTAAATTACAAAAGCACACTGCAATTGTTGCCCTAGCATCAGCAAAGCTTTGTTCATTAAAATTAAGAATAAGCAAATCATTGCAGGATGAAAACATTACGGACGAAGAATTTCAGAAACTTATGGCTGATGGTGAGGATTATAGACGACAAAAAATTGAACTTCAAAAGGAGTGGAGAAAGACGTTTACTTCACAACAGGTAGACACTGATGCAATTAAACAGAACATTGAAAAAAACAAACACATGATCGGCTAAACCCAAAATAAGGCCCAAAAAAAAGTTTAACAAAAAAATAAATTATAAGTTTAGCAAATACTAATTTTTTTGTTTGTTAACTCACTGTGTTTGGCGGACAACGTGCAGCTCTTCACGAACAAAGATCGTTTAGGGGCAGGCTTTTTAGAAGAGGAGTCTCTCTTAAAATAATACACGGGAGGGGTTGTTTTCATGATTCTTTCAACTTCATATACATCTACGCTCCATATAGGATCTGTAGCTCTAATTCTAACATCGCCTTCTCCCTCTCCAGGAGCATACAAGTATCTACTTTTAGTCCAAACGGCAAGAGTTTTTGAGTCCCCTGCACATCTTCAGTAATGCTAATTTTTTTAATTTGATTGCGTTTACTGTTTAAGGCCTGTTGCTTTAAATTCTTCATTGTTCATGGTGCGTAAGACTGCTGGCAATCTCCTAACCCTTCTGCGCTGCGTTCTCTGTACTTCGTAGTGTCCACAATTTCTCTGTGATATTGATAGGTAAACAGACGTTCAGCTAGATTCTTATTAAAGTTTTTTACTAAGGCTTGTGATCGATGGTTGCCTGGGATCCCTCTCTTAACTGTAACATGGTGTTTTAAAAACAGCTAGTTTACAGAGCCTTTAAACTCTTTTCCATCATCAACTTGAATCATCCTAGGATACTTTAATGGGCCTCGCATGTATATTTGTTGTAAAGCCACAGCCACAGCAGTTGAGCTTATATCTGTTAAAGGCTCAGCGTCTTTGTATCTTGAAGCCATGTCAACAACTGTCAGAGCATCCTTAAACTTTTTTCTTCTAACTTTGTCATGTGGAAGATACAGCAAGTCCATCTGGTGGGTGTCATTTGAACTGAATTAACAAATCTAGGCCTTATTATTCTTTTGGGGCGGGCAGATATATTTGCCAAATTGCCTTGTTTTGAAAGCCAGTCTTTCGCATCTGATTCAGACAACTCTAGCAGCTTTACTCAGTTTTTCAATAGCAGTCTTTCCTTTCCAAACCCTTTAGAGAATAATATATTTTGTACTCGTATTGTCCATATTTTAAATGCATTTTATTTTACACAAGAAAGTGAGCAACAAGATAGACTGAGGTCATGCCAACTGCAATATAAAAACTATCTCTGCAGTCTTCTGTTCCTCAGATAGTTAATAAAGTCAGACAGTTCTGGCTGTGGCGATGTTAGAAACTTCTTTCCCGTTACTAAGTAATACTCATTCATTGCGTCATCAACGTCTGTAAATGTGTTGCTCTGCATGTCCCCTGTTCTCTAACTTTTTATTAATAAAGTCTAAGTGGCAATTCGTCTTTTCTCATAAGCGTCTCTTGCCTTAGCTAAATCTTCTATTGCCTTGTGATGACGTTCTCTCTCTTTATCGGACCGCAATTTACTAAACATATAATTGCTTCAGAGAAGGCCAAAGCGTTAACAATAGCTCCTCCCACATCAGAACCAATCCAGACATCTTTTATAAATCAATATTTTCAGATTAATCTTTCTATGTATTAATATTTTCTGGATAATCCCTGTGTAACAAGAAAGTCTTTTGACGCAATCCCTGCAGTAAATTACAACTATAACCTTAACAACATCCTCAATGTCTAACCTTCCTAGATCCGCCGGCTTCATTTTAAACATGTTTTTTTTTTCTAACACGCTATAGCCTATACTAAACCGCTAATTACAGCAGAGTGGTAAATCGTATTGATAATCTTTTTTTCACTCATCTTTTTACAAACTAAAACAATAATTAAAATAATCATAATACGAAAGACTGTCTATGTCTTTTAATCAGATAATCTTTTGTTGTTAAAGCTAAAAATAAGTTGCAACTAGTTTTTGCGAATTTCTATCTTTTCCATGTTTGGCGGTTTTATTCCTACAAACATTTTGCAAGAGTTGAATAGACTATAACACCAACGATAGGCACTGCATAATTAACCAACGTTAAACTCATGGTTTTAAAAGTATTATATTATTTTTTATTGCTTTTTAAAAATGGATTGTGACGAACTATTAAAGTGTGAGGACAAGCAGACTACTCCGTAGGCTACTCAGCAGACCACTGCCATAAAGAAAGATTATACTCTCTGGCTGCATGTGGAAAAACTAGACAGTATTTAGGCACTGAACTAAGTGTCGAACAGATTCAGCAATTGTCTACTTCAGACGTTGAGAAGTACTGCGCTAGGTACGAAGCACAGCTAGGTCAAAAATGGTTAGATCGTGGGCAGACAATAATTAGTTTATATGCTAAGTTAGTAAGTAAGATGGCGCCGGTTGATTCAGAAGAAGATTTAAAATATGACTTATCACAAGATCCAGTTTTAAACAGGTCACTAGAAACTCTTGCATGTGACATGTATTACAGATTTGGGACATTTTTATGGACATTCATCATGGATTAATACTTTTAATCATATTAATTTTGATCATATGAAATTTAATCACAAAAAAAGAGCGAGAAGACGCCGCAGAACAGTCTGCAGGAGCAGAATGTACCACAAGTGAGCCCACAAGTAAATGTACCACAAGTGAATGTACCACAAGTGAGAGTGTTACTAAGTCTAAAAGTCTTGGACGTGTTGAGGCTGGGCGTAAACTAGCTGAATGGAACAGACTTAAAAAGCAAACCAATCAGCAAAACAAAAATGTTAGATAGTAATACAACATCACCACCAACAACAGCACAATTAACAACAACACAATCAACGATAAGATTTATTATTATGTATTGGGAGCTGCTGTTGTTGGTGGTTTTTTAGCATACAAATACCTAACACCATACCTAGCAACAAAGTTACAAGCCCCCACAGTAAAAGAAAGAAGAACCAACTTCTGCAAAAAAAAGTACAACCTCCTGCTGTAGACCCATTTTCTATGGAATAGTTTTAAGAACTAGATAAAGTACAAGTTAAGAACTAGATAAGTACAAGTTAAGTTAGTTAATAGAAAGTACTTTTTAAGTTAAGTGCAAGTAAATTACAAGTTAAGTGCAAAAAAATTAAGTTAGTTTTAAGTACTAGTTAGGTTCTTAAGTAAGTACTAGTTGGTTCTTAAGTTAAGTACAGGCCAAGTCAGTCAAGTTAATCTTTAAAGTCTCCAATGCCCTACAGCATTGAAAACTCAGGATTGACGTAAGTTCTCTTGTATTGTTAGAGACTAGTGATTTCTTGTTAACAGCAGTTGTGTTTACTTGATGAAGAGTAGAGCGCAGATTAACATTTGTGTGATAAAATACTTGTTTTCAAAGAGAGCTTGCTTGTAGTTGTCGTGAGTTATATTTTGTTTACAACTTCTTTACTTATGCATTAGCCTTCTTCATTACAGAAGTCTGGCTGGCAACGCTATACTCTTGACTGCAAACCAACATATTCTTTTATAACTGTCCCATTAAGTCATCTTCATCTTTCCAATTACTTTCTTGTTTACAGTTGAATGTAAAGGACTGTCTTTTTGATAGTCCATGTGTCGTACCATCCATCAGTTCCTTTAGCCACTTCTGTTTCTAAGTCTTTGTAAAGTCTTCTGTGGGACGTCTAGAATAAAAGAGTCAGTGTCTGTGTAAAGGACTCTTACTTCTGGGTACAGTGGTTTAAAGTAGTTGTACAGAAATTCTAACATCAATAACTTTGACAACTCTAATACGGTAAAGCCGATAAACACCGGCTTGTCCAACTTAACATCCTTTTTCTTCATCATAATGCCAACCAGGCTGTCGTTAAATCTTCTAAAGTCTTGATAGTTGGTTTAGAGGCCAACTTAATTGCTTGTTTTTTTTTGTAACTATTTCACATCTTTACGTTTGTGTGGGTTCTCCATAGTTTTGCCAAAACAGCTGTTGTTCATCAGTTTAAAGAAGTCTTTTTCTGAAGCGTCAGTAGCTTGGCTTCTAAGATCGGTGTTCTTCTTGATGTATGGTCTCATAAAAGGCTCTTGATCACAAGTAATTATTGTGTGAACAGCTGTTAGCTTTAATCCATGCTTTAGGTAAAACTTTAGGAGTCTGTAATGGCATACATATTTAGTTTTATGTCGAAGATTAGGCACAAGTTTAGGAGGTTCGATGGACTCATCTTTAATCTTTCTGCGGCTAGGGGTAATCGTTGTGGGAGATCGTGTAATTCTTTAGAATATTCTAAGTCTACTTCCAAGATTAGTCCTATTGGATTATCAGGTGTAAGCTGTGACAGCATCCTAACACAATATTAACATCATGAGGCCCTTTTATCATTGTAAAGTTTCTCAGTGGAAGTGGTTGACTCATGGCCCATCCATACAGATTGTTGGCATCTAAGTACATTAGATAGTTGGATGGTTTGGTGGGATCATAGTCGTCTAAATACTTGTTGTTGGCTTTGCAGTAAGGATGTGAGGCCATGCTAATACCTCCCCTCAGCCCGTCTTCAATCATCTGAAGGTGGGTTAGATCAGAAATTAAGTCAATCTTGATGTTTGTAGACTTTAAGAAGGCGTCCCAAGAAAGGCCTGGGGCAGAGATGTAATGTGATGAGTCTAAGCTGTAATGCTTCATGCATGTAGATCTGTAATTCTGAAAGTCGTCTGCTAATAAACACACGTCAGCCATTAGATACTGATCGTGATAGTCGCCATCGTTCGACAGTGTAATTCTGTCCAGGCTTTCTGCGCGTATTCATATTCAGATCGGTTATGTCTTTGCCTCTAAGACTAGAAAAGAAAGCGCCTTTAGGAGGAAGCGAGTCTTCATCAAACCTTTCCCATGAGTTCATGTATTCATAAGGGTAAACTCCTTTACGCACCAAAGATGGATCAAATATTGTTTAGTGATTGGAAAGTCTTGTAGAGATCCCGCTAACTTATCCCAAACTAGCCATCAGATGTTGGGCTGAGTCATAAAAGGATAAACAGTCAAGAGTAAAAGTCATGTACTTTTCTGAAGACTGTGCAATGCAGGTAACCCTCTTATATTCAGAAGTCACTGCTGAATCACTACAGTCAATGTTCATCACTTTGATTGCTTCGTTAAATAGTTCACTATGATCTTTTATTATATTGTTTACATCATCTCAAAACCAAATTCACTAAAATCAATGTTTAACACTTTCATTGTTTCGTCAAATAGTTCATTACAATTTTTTAATCAGATTCACTGAGTTCGGCAGCCATTTTTAAATCTAAAATAAATAAAAAAATAATTGTAAATTCAGCTGTTATTCATAGTCTCTTCTAATCGTAAAACCTGATCTTCATTAAAGTGAATAGCTACTCCTTCAGGCTAGTAGAAACAGTCAGATTAACATCTTCAGGAGCCATATTATCAACTAAAATGGCAAACAACTTTATAACTGGTTGGGGCCAAGAATCTGGTATTTTACTGATGGCCTGCTTCACGCTTTCTCGTAATTAATTCTTCAAACCTGCTCTTTAACTGATCTTTATTGGCCTCCCGCTCCCAATCCAACTCGTACAGTATATTAATAAGCTCTGTAGCTACTTCAGCCTTCATTTTTTAAACCAGAATAAAAACAACAATTAAAAAATAATTAACTAGCCGTTCCTCTTGTTTGCGCAAGAATCAGAAGAGAAATCAATAACAGGTATCTGACTAAGTGCTGCCTGCTGCACGCTTGGGTCGCCTCACAGTTGTTTTGGCGTGACTCATGTGTAACGCGACCGTGTGCAATCATTCTAGAAAAATCTATTGTCGCAATGCGCATGTGCCGCTGCAGAGGTAGATTTCATCATTCTCTCACTGACTGTCGTGCGAGAGGTTGTGTTTGACTATGCCCCTACCAACTACTGTGTTTGGCTGTTATTTTAACAATGGTTAGTAGTACATCTGTCATTGTATATTTGAAGCATTTATAATGAAGATAGTACTAGCCTGTTCTTCAGTAAACTCTCTCCTACTAGCCATTGTTAAAATAACAGCCAAAAAAGCTCGGTTACAGGCAGTTACTGCCTGTAACTCTGCCAAAGCCAGTTGGTTGCCCTGTTGGAAAAAGGGGGCGCAGCACGGGCGAGCAATTCTTGAGAGAGCGCTTGGCCTAGTTTACAGAGCTGGGCAATAGGCCAAGCATTCACACAAGAACGCTCGGGCCAAGAGAGATGAGAGAGATAGCGAGGGAGGCAGACAGCTTGTCTGGGGGAGAGAATGAGTGGACAGGGCAGCGTGCCGTAGAGACTAGCAAAAACGTTCTTGGAGAACGCTCTGTCAGCTGATTATAGGCTTAACTTGAGCCGAGGAGAGAAGGTAAATATGTTGTGTTCACGATAACCTAACTATCTTGCACATAAGCCCCCCATTTTTAAATTACGATTAACGTTCGATTTTTGCCGTTTTTGGTGTTGGTTTTTGTAATTTTGTTTAGAGAACAGGAGTTTATTTTGTCAAAAAAGTGACATGAGAAGGACGTGATTTGTTTGTTAAAAGGTGGTTTTTCGGGCAAAATATATGTGGTCTTGAACCCTGCATATTTTACCTTCTCCGTCACGTTCCCAGATTTCACGCGACATCGGTACGAGTCATTTTCCAGTCCAGCTCTTTTTTTTCTTCTTCATTCATTCAGCCGCCCGTGCCTTAATTATGTAAACGTGAAAGGGGCATCCTTCCTGTACTCCTTTTTCTCCGCACACACGAAAGAAGACTGTGTGCTGGGATTTCATACACATATAAGAAGGCAAAAGCCATGCTTGTCATTCAATAAACATCATTTTTTTCAAAAGTCTGCAAAAATGCACACCATATTTTTTATCATGTCATCATGGGTTTCTTTCAGTGTCCCAGCTTTTGGCAACATCTCCCCCAATATTCAGTTTTTCTGCATTTTATAAATTTTGGAAAAGAAAGTTGTCTCAGTTACTGTGGCCACTATTGTAAAGGGATCTAAGTCCTTCAAAAACTGGCCGAGAACAAATCATCTCTCTCTCATCCTCTCTCTCTCATTCTCTCTCATCTCCTCTCCTTCTCTCTCCTCTCGTCGCTCAGTCCACTCTCTCTCTCTCTCTCTCTCCTCGTCACACAAACACACACACACACACACACACTCAACACACACACACACACACACACCACACGACACAGCACGACACCCCACACACAACAGCAACACACCCACACACACACACCGGCACCACACCCACAGCGGGAGACGCAACGCACGCGACGCACGCACGTCCCGCATTCACCACGACGCGAGAGGGGGGGAGGGTGAGAGGGTAAGAAAGTGGGGAGATAAGTGACAAATATCACTATGTACGTAAAATTTTTTGTATTGGCTTCGCTAACATCTGGGAGAGAAAAAGGAGAAAAAGGTTTGGCAAGATAAGAAATTAGTGTGAGAATCACATGGGCATTTTGAGAAAGTGAGGGGGGGGGGGCTGTTATTGTACAATTTGGTACAAGAGGGTGGCTGCTTGGGACGAACGATGAATTTGTCAAGTGACATAGTCCAGGTGTGGGGGTGTGTCGTGTCCAGACAAAAAACGAAAGTCGCCCCCAAACCAGAAACACACATCACATGTTACAAGAAAATTCAGGACACGTGACTACTTCACAGAACCCAATAATATGGAGAGGAAAGAAATCTAACCTGACAATTCTTGATCTGCACGTTAGGTAAGAAACGCACTACACACACACACACCCACCACACACGACAGGGCACACCCACACACACCCACACACACACACACACACACACACACACACACACACATTTCGAAAAAAAAAAAATCTATATATGAATAACGATGCATGGTGGTAGCGGAGGTGCGGGGGAGGGGTGGTGTGGTGTGTGGATTCATTCTGGTGATATGACAGAATAACTCCCCTCGAGTCAAACTGAAACACAGAAGGAGTTATTTATTCTATATTTCCTAGTTTAACATCAGGGATTAAAATTGGACAAATGAACATATTACCTCCTATGAGTTAAAACCAATCGGGGAGATAAACTTTTCGTTACACCGACATCGGCAATCCACAGGGAGCATAGTGATGTTCCAAGTCGTAAAGAGGCAACCATCGGAGGAGAGACTGCACTGCTGCCGAGTGTCACTAAGGGTGTGTGTTCATTGGATGCTCTTTCATGATCCCAACATACTCATTACCTACCTACTCTAACCCTTAAATGTGATATATATATATATATTGAATTGGGTTATAGCAGCCTTCCGATCACACGTTATTTAAACAAACAGTTCACACACAGTTCCAATGGTTAGATAAGAAAAGGACAACGGTGGAATGGTATCCAATATATATGTGGTGGTGTCTCTGTTTGACCTACGGGGTACCAGTCACACAGACACAATCATCCGGTGTCTCCCTGATGAAGTCCCGATCCAGCCAGACGAAAGTCCTGAGGAGCAGCAATACAAATCAATCTGCCTTCAAGAGGGATTACGAAGGTTCCTTCAGGCAGCAAGTTGAAGGGGCTTCTCATATATAAAATAGTCTCCCCCCCCCCCCACGCCCCCATTTTCTCCATCTTCCAATTATTTTTTTTTGAATGAAATTCAAATCTTTGCCAAGTCATTACTATAACGACTGTGAAAAGTTGTTAAGCCTGCAACCTTGTTTTGCCCCACTACTTAATTGTTCCTCATTTATCTAAATATATATATAAAATATCTAAATATATAATATAAATAAAAATATATATAGATATATAAATAATATATACGAGAAAGAGAGAAGAGAGAGAGAGAGAGAGAGAAGAGAGATAGAGAGAGATATAGTAGAGAGAGAGAGAGAGAGAGAGAGAGAGATGGTGTGGCGACATCGCAAACGGCACGGACTTCGCCAAATTCACCGAATGCAACAAACAGTGCCGGACCAGCTATGGGTCTAACCTCACCGGATTGGTCAAACGACCCTTCGTGCCCATTTGACATGTTTTCACAGAGGAATGTGTTGAGAATGACGGATTTTAAGTGTCCGGTCCCTACAAAGTGGATGGTTACTGATCCCATTTCACGTGTCCTTTCATCCATGCCATCTGTCCTCTTGTCCTAGTCGCCCGGAGTTCGTCCGACTGCACTTTCTACATTCCTTGGCGCAAATTTGGTCATATTGATTACCCGCGAAGTTTACGAAGTGGGTTATATAGTTTTTGTTGTGTAAGTGGCTATGTGTGTGTGTGTGGTGTGTGAGTGAGTGTGGTGGGTGTGTGTGTGTTGTGTGTGTGGTGTGTGTGGGTTTGTAGTGTGTGTGTGTGGTGTGTGAATACATATCATCATGAAGAAATAAATCTTGACACACAAGTAGGATAGGTACTGTAATGTGCCTTTTGGGTTTTTGTGCAGGTCAAGGTCACGACCATTGACTTTATGACCTTGACATTGAAAATCTAATTTTTTAGCCATATATCAAGCATCATTCCAACATAAGATGTTGAAACGTGGTGTGCAGTTCTTTGGCTAAGCTTCTTTTTTCCGACATACTGTTCACTGATTCACAGTGAGTAGTGTTTTTTTTTTACTAAGTCTAAAAGTCCTGGACGATGTTGAGGTCCGGGGTAAACTAGCTGAAGGGAACAGACTGAAAAAAAGCAAACCAATCAGCAAAACAAAAATTGTTAGATAGTATACATCATCACCACCTAACAACAGCACAATTAACACCAACACAATCAAACGATAAAGTATTAAAATGTATTGGGAGCTGCTGTTGGTGCACGCAGTTCTTGACAGCTACATTTAGTCGCTGGAGTCAGTCTTCACAAAGCGTGATACGGAAAAGTCAGAAGAAACAAATGTGAGCAGTCTTGTAACTGACACCCTAGAGTGATCGAGATAAGGCCCCGAAACGGTTTGCATGCAGGGCTTCGAGTAAGCGTGGAGAATAGCGAAGTCAACACATTGCTATTGTCTGTCTGTATCGCGCCTAGGTACACAACACAACACACAGCGCGAGCAGCTTAAAAACCGCGAGAAAAGCGGAATTGTCTCTGTCCACAACAACCCTGTGAGCTATTTTTCTTGTCCAAGTGCGTCAACTGCAAGACAGATTCACCATCCTTGCTTGCCGGAACAAGTTTCTGATTTCCAGAACGCGCTTGAATTCTTACACATACACAAGTGACTCACACACGTACGCGTGCGGCGCGCACGCACACACAGCCCACCACACACACACAACACACAACACACACACCCACACACACACACCCACACACACAACACACACACACATGCGCACGAAACGCTGCACGCATGCGAGCGCACGTCACAATATGTACATAAAAGCAGAAACTTACCGTCAATACCCTCATTATGATTATTAACATTACAGATGTGGGGTTTTAGGTATGAACTTTTTAAACAGCCTGAATAATGGAAAAAAAAAAAAAAAAAAAGAAAAACAATACCAGCGCATGAAAACTTCTGCAAGCCCCAAAGTCGAGTGTTGTGTGTGTGTGGTGTGTGTGGTGTGTGTGTGTGTGGTGTGTGGTGTGTGTGTGTGTGTGTGTGTGTGTGTGTGTGTGTGAAGAGAGAGAGAGAGAGAGAGAGAGAGAGAGAGAGAGAGAGAGAGAGAAGTAGAAACGAATATAAGGAGAGTGAGAGAAGGAATGGTTGAGTAAACATGACTACACAAACACTGCACGCAAATTTACCACTTATAAAAATCAATAGGAAGAAAAGAAACATGCACAGTGTATACCGTCGCGCATGCAAAAAACTGAGAAGAGAGAGAGAATGTGAGAGAGAGAGAGAGAGAGAGGAGAGTCTGACATAGAGAGAAGGGAGGGAGAGATTGGGGGGGTGGGTAGATGACTGATTTGGAAAGACATACATAAAGAAACAGACATGCTCACGGATACCTTTGTAACACACAAAATCAAATAAACGCATGCAGAGAGAGAGAGAGAGGGAGGAGAGGGACGTGTGAGCCCTGGAGGACTGATTAATAATACATATTATGAAGTGTGAACTTGACATGCACAGATAGCTTTGTACATACAAATCCATAAAAGCATGATCAGAGAGAAAATGTTTCACATGACAAGGCTTGCACACATAACTGAACATCTCTCTCTCTCTCTCTCTCTCTCACACTCACTGCCTCCCGTCTCTCGTCTCTCTCTCGTCTCTCTCTCTCACTCTCACACATACACACACACACACACACACACACTCACAGTCACACTCTCTCTCGTCACTCAGTCTCTCTCACTCTCTCTCTCTCACACACACAGCACACGAACACACACACACACACACACACACACACACACTAAAAATTACATTATACACGGCACACAGGCATACGAGGCGGGAGGGGAGGAGAGAGCGACAGAGAGAGAAGAAAAAGGGGAGAGAATAGAGAGAGAGAGAGAGAGAGAGAGAGGAGAGAGAGAGAAGATAGAGAAGAGAGAGAGGAGAGAAACAGAACTGAAACTGGACGTGCATGCATGACTTCACATACTACGCAACAGATATCAAACACACACACAGGGTAACACACACACAGCACACATCCCACACCACACACCACACACGACACACACACACACACGAGCCACACACACACAACATATACACGGCACACGGCATCGAGACTGAGGTGGGCGGGGAGGGAGGGAGGGAGAGAGAGAGAGACAGAGAGAGAGAGAGGGGGGGAGGAAGAAGAGAGAGAGAGAGAGAGAGAGAGAAGAGAAAAGAGAGAGAAGATAGAGAGAGAGAGAGGAGAGAGAGAGAATCTGAATTGAAACTGACGTGCAAGCATGACTAACAGAACAACACACAGATCACACACACACACACACACACACCCAGCACACACACACACACACACGACGACACACCCACAACACACACACACCAGAACACACCACGACACTGACTCACCACACACACACACACACCCATCACACACACACACACCACAGCCCACACACACACACACACAACAAACGCACACACGACACGCACGCACGCACGCACCGCACGCACGGCCACAGCACACACACACACACACCACATGTGTACTCACGAACCTTGAAGGTAAAGCCCTGGTTCTGTGTCAATATCCACTTCTCATCACATAACTGATCACTATACACTTTTAACACAACGACAATCTGTCTTGACTGCCATGGTCTCGTGGTGTGTCCTAACACTCTCAGGATCAGCGTGGCTTGTTGTTTACATAAGAGTGTTACACTGACAGTGCTTTTGCTGTTGACATGTTACGAGTTCATTTTATCACAGACTGGAGAGCTTAATGCGGGAGCAAGTTTTTGTGAAATACTCTTCTTCTTGGTGGTTTGTCAAGTGGTGCCTACAGCTTGACTCAAAGGCCTGAGATTCTTTACTGAACGGAGACTAATGCTATGTCAATGGCATTTGAACGGTCTGCACTGAAGTCGCCTCTGAATCTTTGGGTGGAGTTGATGTGGCATCAGATGTGACACAAAAGGAAACTTGTTTTTTGACTGAGATATTCTTCATGATGGCAGCTGGGGTGAGCATTCCTGCCTGATACAGGTTCTAGGGACTTTTGCCGGAGTTGATGTGGCTTTTCATATTAGAACATAAAATGAAATACACTATCAAGATCAGAGTTGAATTGTCACTTTCGTTTGCTGGTGGGAAAAACTGTATGAGAACGCAGATTTCGTTTATTATCTTTTTTCTCTGGTCTCCCACCATTACTCTGCTGTTTGAAAGTGAAGTGCAAATCGCACACTGACTGCCAGATAAACTGGGTCAAAACGAGGTGGCCATAATTTTGAGGCTTTTTCAAATTCTTTCTGTTCTGCCATGCACGGCCTCTTTGCGTAGTTGATGTTTGCGGTTTTGTCAGATTTTACAAAGTTTTGCACAAAACACAACAAACTCATTTTGAATGTCCTTCCTCCCTATCTTTCCATAACATTCACATTGAAGATTACGTTTATTTCAAAGCAACACTCAAATAACATTACTACAGATTTTTTTATATCTTTCTTTGATCTCTTAGCGCTATTTCCCACACAGTCCTACACAAGACCTTTAAAAACGATATCAAATGTCCATGAGAGAATGACCGTTTTGTTCCATAATCCTTTCCGCCATCCCCTCTCTCGTCTCTCTCCGTCCTCTCCCCGGGTCGTCTCACTCTCACGTCTCCTCACTCTCTCACTCGTCCCGTCCGGTCTCCTCCTCTCTCTCTCTCTCTCACACAGATCACACACACTCCACACCACAACACACACACGCACCATGACTCACGCACGCACGCATGGCACGCACGCACGCAACGCACGCACACACACACATCCACACACACACACCACACACACACACACACACACACAGGGATTACAACACACACTACACACACACACAAAACCCCCTAATGTAACTACCAGACAACGACACTAAATTTTAATTTGGCCGAAGAAATATTAGTAGTGATTGGAAATGAAGTATTAATTTTAATATAGATAATTATTCACTTATTATTGTTATGCCTACAACCATTACTGTTTATGCCGTAAGTATTATTTTGCAGTAGTATTATGTTTATCCTCTACGTTTCCCTTTAATTAGTCCTAGTTTGCTCACATGCAACCATTGTACATATAAAAGACAACACTGGAAGAAAAATTATATATACAACATTGTAAAGACGGCCGCCTATATAACAAATGCTAACTAACTTTGTCATTCACAAAGATTTTTGCCAACCGCTGGCCAACATCGGCTCACAAGCACGAATCATCAGGCCAGGCACAACAAAAAAGGCAGGCCAACTACGCACGCCGCGCGCCCAGGCTACCGGGCTTATATGTTTATGCCGTCAAAGTTCTGTCCAGAAAAGTTTTCCAAAACACACGAACTAAATTATGGGACTCACAGAGAAGATCGAAATTTGCCAGCTTTGTCACACTCTCAAGTACTAAATGCGCTATTGCTCTGTACAGAAATTATAGTCTAAAAACCTCTGTCAGTAAATATAACTTAATGATGTTGCACCAGTCTCGAAGTGTCCAAACACACAAAGCGTGTTCGTTTGAGGAAAGAATGCGCGTCTGGTAGTGCGGTGGCTGACTCGTTACGGGCCTAGCTGGGTCAAAAGGCAAAGCGTTGAGTGAACTAATGCTGTGGCTCTGAGTGGGCTGGCGCGGCCGTGGGTGTTTTTTAAACAACAAATACCTAACACCATACCTAGCAACAAAGTTACAACCCCCCACAGTAAAAGAAGAAGAACCAACTTCTGCAAAAAAAGTACAACCTCCTGCTGTAGACCCATTTTCTATGGAATAGTTTTTAAGAACTAGATAAAGTACAAGTTAAAAAACTAGATAAGAAACAAGTTAAGTTAGTTAATAGAAAGTACTTTTTAAGTGAAGCGCCCCATTTGAAATTGACGATTACGTCGATTTTTTTACTTTTTTTGGTGTGTTAATTTTGTTTAGAAACAGGTGTTAATTTTGGCAAAAAGTGACATGAGAAGGACGTGATTTGTTTGTGAAAGGGGGGTTTTCGTGCAAAATAAGATGGGTGGTCTTGAACCCGCATATTTACCTTCTCTCACGTTCCCAGATTTCACGCGACATCGGTACGAAGTTCATTTTCCAGGCTCTTTTTTCTTCTTCATTCAGCCGCCGTGTCCTTTATTGTCAAACGTTGAAAGGGCATCCTTCCTGTACTCTTTTTCCGCACATGTCTTAATCAAGTAATGTAAGGCTTAGTATGCACAGAAAGAAGACTGTGTGCTGGGATTTTCATACAAATATAAGAGGCATAGCCATGCTTTGGCATTCATAAACTTCATTTTTTTTAAAGTGCAAAAAGGCACTCCCATATTTTTTATCATGTCATCAGGGGTTCTTTCAGTGTCCAGCTTTTTTGCAACATCTCCCCCAATATTCGTTTTCTGCATTTTTAAATTTTGGAAAAGAAAGTTGTCTCAGTTACTTGTGCCAACTTTTGTAAAGGGATCTTAAGTCCTTTTAAAAATGGCCGAGAAGAATCATCTCTCCTTCTCTCTCTCTCTCTCTCTCTCCCCTCTCTCTCTCTCTCTCTCTCTCTCTCTCTCTCTCTCTCTCTCTCTCTCACACACACACCACACACACCTCACACACACACACACACACACACACAACCCCACACACACACACACCAACAACCCCAAAACACACACACACACACACACAACACACACGCAAGCACGCACGCACGCGGGGGGGGGGAGGGAGGGGGTGAGACTGTAAGAAAGTGTGGAGAGAAAGACCAATAGTCACGATGGACGTAAAATTGTTTGTATTGGGTCGCTACATCGGGAGAAAGAAGGAGAAAAAGGTTTTGGCATAGATTAGAAATTTGGTGTGAGAACAGGGGATTGAGAAAGGGAGGGGGGGGGGGGCTGTTTTTGTACAATTTGTACAAGAGGGTGGCTGCTTGGGACCGAATGATGAAGTTGTCAAGTGACTCGTCACAGGTGTGGGGGTGTGCGTTTTGGGCCCGACTAAAAACGAAAGTCGGCCCCCAATCAGAAAAAAAAAACACCATTTTTCAATAAAAATTTAGGACACGTGTCTACTTCACAGAAACCAATAATATCGAAGGAAAGAAAATTTAACTGACAAGGCTTTATCTGGCAAGTTGATGTAGAAACACACACACCCCACACAACACCCCCACACCACACACACCACACACACACACACACACACACACACACACATTTCGAAAAAAAAAAATTATATATGAATATAAGATGCATGGGTGGTAGCGAGGTGCGGGGAGTGGGTGGTGGGTGGTGGGTGGGAGTCATTCTGGTGATATGTCAGAATAACTCCCCCGGGGTCAAACTGAAACACAGAAGGGAGTTAGTTTTCTATTTCTAGTTTAACATTCCCGGGAGTTAAAATTGACAAATGAACCCCGGGGTTTTAAATTTTCCCCCTAGGGTTAGGTTAAAAACCAAAATTCGGGGGCTCCCCCCCCCCCCCCCCTTTTTTTTTTTTTCCCCCCCCCCCCCCCAAAAAAAACCCCCCCCAAAAACCAAAACCCCCCCCAAAAAACACAAAAAAAAAACCCACAAAACACCAGAAGAAGGAAAGGGGGGGGGGGGGGGGTTAAAAATGGGAAAATGAAAAAGCACGTTTACAAAAATTTTTTTGTAGGCTGAAAAAAGGGGGAGAGGAGAAAAGGTTTGGTGTTAGAAATTGTGGGCCGGGGGGTTTTTAAAAGGGGGGGGGGGGTTTTTTTTTAAATTTTAAAATTTTTTTAAATATAATTAATTTTTAAAAATTTTTTTTAAAAAAAAAATTTTTTTTAATAAAAAAAAAAAATTTTTAATAAAATTAAACCCCTTTTATTAAAAAACCCAAAAATATAAAAAATTTAATGAAATTATTGGAATTTTTTAAAAAAAAAAACCCCCCCCCAAAAAAAAAAAAAAAAAAAAAAAAAAAATTTTTAAAAAAAAAATTATTTTATAATATAAATGATTTTTAAAATTAAAGGGGGGTTTTTTTTATATTTTATATTAATAATTAAAAAAAAAAAAATTTTATTTTTTATATTTTTTTAAAAATTTGGGTTTAAAATTAAATAATTTTTAAATTTTAAATTAAAATTCTTTTTTTAAAATTTTCTTTAAGGGGAATAAAAATTTTTATTAATCTAAAAAAAAAAAAAATTTTAATATTTTTTTATTTTTTTATAAAATAATAATAAAAAAATTTTTATTTTTTTATTTATTTATATTATTTTTATTATTATTTTTTATATATATTATATATATTTTTTTAAAAAAACATCCAAGAAAAAACCAACAAAATACTTTGAATTTTTCCCTAATATTTGGGACCTCCTGGCTTTCCCAGGGATTTTAATGATTGAAGGGGGTTTCAGCCTCTTCCCTTTTAAACAAAAAGTTCACCAGTTCCAATGGTTTGAGAAAGGAAACGGTGGAAAGGGGGAAATATATATGTGGGTTTTTCTATTTGCCCGGAGCACGCACAAACAGCCCTGTCTCCCTGATGAGTCCCATCCAGGGGACGAAAGGCCTAGGGCAGGCAATCAAATAATCTGCCCTTCAAGGGGCGGATTACGATGGTTCCTTCAGGGAGTAGTGAAGGGGCTTTTCTATTTATAATCTCCCCCCCCCCCCCCCCCCCCCCCCCCCCCCCCCCCCCCCCCCCCCCCCCCCCTTTCCAAAAAACAAACCCAAGCCCGGGACAAAAACCCCCCCCCCCCCCCCCCCCCCCCAACTTAATTTTCACATTTTTTTTTTATTTTATTTTTTATATATTATATTTTATATTTTATATATTTTTTTAAAATATATATTTTAATATATATAACACAACAGAGAGGAGAGAGAGAGAGAGAGAGGGGGGAGAGAGGAGAGGAGAGAGAGAGAGGAGAGAGAGAGGAGAGGGGGTTTGGTGAATCGCACGGACGGACTGTCGCAAATTCACGAATGCGACAATCTGTGCGGACTGCTATGTCTACCGGAGGATTGTCGTAACGACAATTCGTGCCGATGTGTACATGTTTTCACAGGAATGTTTGAGGAATGACGGATTTTTGTGTCGGTTACAATGTGGGATGGTGACTGATCCCATTTCACGTGTCCTTTCATCCATCCATCTGTCTCTCGGCCTGTCGGCCCGTTTGTCCACTGCACTTTCTACTTTCCTGGCGCAATTTTGGTCATATTGATAACCCGCGAAGTTTACGAAGTGGGTTATATTGCTTTTGTTGTGTAAGTGGCTATGTGTGTGTGTTTGTGAGTGTGTGTGTGTGTGTGTGTGTGTGTGTGTGTGTGTGTGTGTGTGTGTGTGTGTGTGTGTGTGTGGTGTGTGAATAGCATATCATCATGAAGAAATAAAGCTTGACACACATGTACGATAGGTACTGTGGATGTGCCTTTTGGGGTTTAGGTGAAGGTCAAGGTCACGACCTTGACTTTATGACCTTGACATTGAAAATCTATTTTTAGCCATATATCAAGCATCAGTCAACATAAGATGTTGAAACGTGGTGTGGCAGGTTCTTTGGCTAAGCTTCTTCGAATATTGTTCACTGATTCACAGGTGAGTAGTGTTACTAAGTCTAAAAGTCTGGACGTGTTGAGGCCGGGCGTAAACTAGCTGAATGGAACAGACTGAAAAAGCAAACCAATCAGCAAAACAAAAATTGTTAGATAGTAATACAACATCACCACCAACAACAGCACAATTAACAACAACACAATCAAACGATAAGATGTATTATTATGTATTGGGAGCTGCTGTTGTTGGTGGTTTTTTAGCATACAATACCTAACACCATACCTAGCAACAAAGTACAAGCCCCCAAAGTAAAGAAGAAGAACCAACTTCTGCAAAAAAAGTACAACCTCCTGCTGTAGACCATTTTCTGTGGAATAGTTTTTCAGAACTAGATAAAGTACAAGTTAAGAACTAGATAAGTACAAGTTAAGTTAGTTAATAGAAAGCACTTTTTAAGTAAAGTGCAAGTAAATTACAAGTTAAGTGCAAAAAAATTACGTTCTAGTTTTAAGTACTAGTTAGGTTCTTAAGTAAGTACTAGTTAGGTTCTTAAGTTAAGTACAGGCCAGTCAGTCAAGTTAATCTTTTAAAGTTCTCCCAATGCCCTACAGCATATGAAAACTCAGGATTGACGTAAGTTCTCTTTTTTATTGTTAGAGACTAGTGATTTCTTGTTACAGCAGTTGTGTTTACTTGATGAGAGTAGAGCGCAGATTAACATTTGTGTGATAAAATACTTTGTTTTCAAAGAGAGCTTGCTGTAGTTGTCGTGAGTTATATTTTGTTTTACAACTTCTTTACTTATGCCCTTAGCCTTCTTCATTACAGAAGTCTGGTTGGCAACGCTATACATCTTTGGGCTGCAAACCAACATATTCTTTATAACTGTCCCATTAAGTTATCCTTCATCTTTCCAATTACTTTCTTGTTTACAGTTGAATGTAAAGGACTGTCTTTTTGATAGTCGCATGTGTCGTACCATCCATCAGTTCCTTTAGCCACTTCTGTTTCTAAGTCTTTGTAAAAGTCTTCTGTGGGGACGTCTAGAATAAAAGAGTCAGTGTCTGTGTAAAGGACTCTTGCTTCTGGGTACAGTGGTTTAAAGTAGTTGTACAGAAATTCTAACATCAATAACTTTGGTTAGACCAGTACTGGAATATGGTTGCTCAGTTTGGGATCCTTACCATCTAAAGGACTTTAATAACCTTGAAAAGATTCAGAAGAGAGCAGCACGGTTCGTAACAGGGAACCACATCAGAGAAAAGGGGAATACTAGGAAGAACATGAGGAAATTAGAATGGAAATCCTTAGAAGAGAGAAGAGCTTTTATTAAACTTAACACCTTTTTCAAAGGCAGAGCTAAAGTAATTGATATTCCAATGGAACAACTAGTATTGAATTAAAAGTAGCACCCGGAGTGGCGGTCAATGTTATACCATACCTGCATCAAATATTGACAGCCATTACATTCTTTTTATCCAGTTCTGTACGGCTGTGGAACTCACTGCGGGTGCCATCAAGATTGCCACAGGTGCAATCTCATTCAAAAAACAAATTGATTCGACAGTTTTGAGATCTGCATATTGACGTTTTTCTATTTATACTTCCCCAGATATTTTGAATATCGAGTGCGACCCCTTGTTGCCAAGTTTGCTCCAGGGCCCAACAGTCTGAGTCGCACTGTTTTATGTTATTTTATTCTACTTTTTAACATGCGCGCTGGTGACCTACTCGTTTTTGAGTGAACCAGTATTTTAGGAAGAAGAAGAAGAAGAAGAAGAACTTTGACAACTCTAATATGGTAAAGCCGATAAACACCGGCTTGTCCAACTTAACATCCTTTTTCTTCATCATTTAAAGCCAAACAGGCTGTCGTTAAATCTTCTAAAGTCTTGATAGTTGGGTTTAGAGGCCAACTTAATTGCTTGGTTTTCTTTTGTAACTAATTTCACATCTTTACGTTTGTGTGGGTTCTCCATAGTTTTGCCAAAACAGCTGTTGTTCATCAGTTTAAAGAAGTCTTTTTCTGAAGCGTCAGTAGCTTGGCTTCTAAGATCGGTGTTCTTCTTTGATGTATGGTCTCATAAAAGGCTCTTGATCACAAGTAATTATTCCGTGAACAGCTGTTAGCTTTAATCCATGCTTTAGGTAAAACTTTAGGAGTCTGTAATGGCATACCATATTTCGTTTTATGTCGAAGATTAGGCACAAGTTTAGGAGGTTCGATGGGACTCTTCTTTATCTTTCTGCGGATAGGGGTAATCGTTGTGGAGATCGTTGTAATTCTTAGGCATATTCTAAGTATACTTCACATGATTAGTCCTATTGGATTATCAGTGTAGCTGTGACAGCATTCTCACCACAATATTAACATCATGAGGCCCTTTTATTCATTGTATAGTTTCTCAGTGGAAGTGAGTTGACTAATGGCCCATCCTACAGATTGTTGGGCATCTAAGTACATAGATAGTTGGTCTGGTTTGGTGGGATCATAGTCGTCTAAATATTGATGTTGGGCTCTTTGCAGTAAGGATGTGAGGCCATGCTAATAACGACCCTCAGCCCGTCTCATCATCTGAAAAGTTGTGGGTAGATCAGAAATTAAGTCTATCTGATGTTTTTGACTTTAAGATGGGCGTCCCAGAAAGGCTGGGGCAGAGATGTAATGTGATGGTCTAGCTGTATTGTTTCAGGCTTTGTAGATCTGTAAATTCTTGAAAGTCGTTGCTAATAATCCACGTCAGCCAATTAGATACTGCATCGTGATAGTCGCCCATCGTCGACAGTGTAATTCTGTCCAGGCTTTCGCGCGGTTTTATTCATATTCAGAGTCGGTTGTCTATGTCTTTGCTCTAAGGACTAGAAAGAAGCGCTTTAGGAGGAAGCGGTCTTCATCCAAACTTTCCCAGAGTTCATGTTTTCATAATGGGTAAACTCCTTTACGCACAAAGATGGATTCAAAATCTTGTTAGTGATTGGAAAGTCTTGGAAGAGATCGCTAAACTTATCAAACTGCATAGATGTTGGGAAGAGCATAAAAAGGATAAACAGTCAAGAGTAAAAGTCATGTACTTTCTGTAAGACTGTGCAATGCAGGTAACCTCTTATATTCAGAAAGTCACTGCCTTGCATGATAAAATGAGATCGTAGCCTCGTAGGTCAGAAAGGATGATATGGCAATTTCATTTTTGGGGTCAACCTAATGTTGAAGATTACAACTTGTGTGCAGCTCTCTGAATTTGCCAGTAATGTGATCGTGGTCTCTTACAGCGTCACCTAATAATTCTTTATTGATTATCCAAACAGGGCGTAGATGAGTCATAGCGTTCTTGGTCTTCAGAATGTCATAACAATGTCTGAAAGATTTAGTTGGTTGGAGTAGTAAATTGCAAAGTTGTTTCTTCTGCTCTAAAAATCTTCTTAGCTGCATTGGGGCCTCTGTAAATCTGGGGGGGGGGGGGGGGGGGGGGGGGGGGGTGTGCTCCATCTGACCTAACAACAATAAAAACCGCTTAAGTACAGTTTGAATGGCGGGTAATTAGGTTGTTTTTTGTTCATGCTGTTGTGGACCTTAGTTATGCGGTAACATTGATTTCAATGTCGGAATAAACCACGTATGGACTCCATTACATGTTGTGTACATCTTAAAACTATATTTAGACCCGGGTTTAGGTGTGAGGTGTTCAGGTTTCACAGTCTACAAAAAACTTTTTTACAAATGTTGCTTTTGACTGGCAGACTGCTTCTATAGTAGGGAATTCTAACCTAATAACACCTTATACAAAAGCTCTGTTTAGATTTATGCTTTGATGTATATTCTAACGTCTGCTTATTGTTCTGATTTATAAATAACGGCTCTTAGAACGTCTGTAATCAGTATAAAGTCTACTTGTTTGGAAGTGATTCAACCTAAAGTAGGGGCATTTGGGAGAAATCCTTTGAGGAACTACCTAGATGTCTACTACAGACCATGTGTATACGTTTTCAGTGATTGGGTTGTTTTGATCTTTCAAACTTTGAGATATTATTCTATATCCACTGGAAAGTTTATGTTATCAAAGTTCAGCTTCTTGCTTATATTGTTCATTATTAGATACTCTGTTTGGCATGATTTTTAACAGGATGTAAATGTTGCTAAATCTCACACATAATACACATGACATGCTGTTTTATGTATGTTTAACGGCTAATGCTCGTTTTACTCTAACTCTTTTGGTATAGGTAGGTAAGAATTACCAACTATAGATAGAATAGAACTTTGTTTGTTCTCAATCTGATTTCAAATGACTGTCCTTCAGACCCAGCCCAGAATCCTTAACTTTTGCTCCACACTTGCATGGTTAAACTGGGTAAGCATGTAGTCAGCCCATCAGTCAGAATGAAGGTTGCGATAGCTATTACTTCTTCTGGTTTAGTTGAAACCGAACTTACTGTTACTATCATAAGCGTTATATTAATCAATCAGAACGGCCATCAGCACTTTGACAGGCGGCCCCATCTGAAGAAACTGGAATTTTAGAGATAGAGTTGTGTTACGCTTTCATGAACGTTTGTAGGGTTAATGATGTCCATGTCTGCTTCATAAACGTATTGCTTAATTGGTTTGTCACTACAAAATATTTCTTCCAGCGTATATAGTTTTCTATCCTCGAATTTACTTGTGGCCATCATTTTTAAAGCCACAATTATTTATGTAAATAAAAAAAAATAAATGTAAATAAAAGTAAGTAAAACGCGCTTTTATTCTTCGCCCAAGCGTTGCAACACTTCAAGCCACGTTAACCTTACAATAACACCGCCAATATTTTAGCTTTTTCTGAATCACTACAGTCAATGTTCATCACTTTGATTGCTTCGTTAATAGTTCACTATGATCTTTTATTATATTGTTTACATCATTCTCAAAACCAAATTCACTAAAATCAATGTTTAACACTTTCATTGTTTCGTCAAATAGTTCATTACAATTTTTTAAATCAGATTCACTGAGTTCGGCAGCCATTTTTAAATCTAAAATAAATAAAAAAAATAATTGTAAATTCAGCTGTTATTCATAGTCTCTTCTAATCGTAAAACCTGATCTTCATTAAAGTGAATAGCTACTCCTTCAGGGCTAGTAGAAACAGTCAGATTAACATCTCAGGAGCCATATTATCAACTAAATGGCAAACAACTTTATAACTGGTTGGGGCCAAGAATCTGTATTTACTGATGGCTGCTTCACGCTTTCTCGTATATTTATGCGCCTCAAAAAGATCAGTAATTAATTCTTTCAAACCTGCTCTTTAACTGATCTTTATTGGCCTCCCGCTCCCAATCCAACTCGTACAGTATATTAATAAGCTCTGTAGCTACTTCAGCCTTCATTTTTTAAACCAGAATAAAAACAACAATTAAAAAATAATTAACTAGCCGTTCCTCTGTTTGCGCAAGAATCAGAAGAGAAATCAATAACAGGTATCTGACTACGTGCTTGCCTGCTGCACGCTTGGGTCGCCTCACAGTTGTTTTGGCGTGACTCATGTGTAACGCGACTGTGTGCAATCATTCTAGAAAAATCTATTGTCACAATGCGCATGTGCCGCCGCAGAGGTAGATTATCATTCTCTCATGACTGTCGTGCGAGAAGGTTTTGTGTTTGGACTATGCCCCTACCAACTACTGTGTTTGGCTGTTATTTTAACAATGGTTAGTAGTACATCTGTCATTGTATATTTGAAGCATTTATAATGAAGATAGTACTAGCCTGTTCTTCAGTAAACTCTCTCCTACTAGCCATTGTTAAAATAACAGCCAATAAAGTCGGTTACAGCAGTTACTGCTGTAACTCTGCCAAAGCCAGTTGGTTGCCTGGTTGGAAAAAGGGGGGCGCAGCAGCGGCGAGCATTCTTGTGAGAGCGCTTGGCCTAGTTTACAGAGCTGGCAATTAGGCCAAGCATTCTCACAAGAACGCTCGGGCAGGAGAGAGAGATAGCGAGGGAGCAGCAAGCTTGCTGGGGTGAGAATGAGTGACAGGGCAGCGTGCAGTAAACTAGGCCAAACGTTCTTGTGAGAACGCTCTGTCTAGCTGATTAAAGGCTTTACTTAGCGAGGGAGAGAAGGTAAATATGCGGGTTCACGATAACCATATCTTATCTTGCACATAAGCCCCCATTTTAAATTGACGATTACGTCGATTTTTGCTGTTTTGGTGTGTTAATTTGTTTAGAAAAGGTGTTAATTTTGGCAAAAAGTGACATGAGAAGGACGTGATTTGTTTGTGAAAAGGGGGGGTTCTCGTGCAAAATAAGATGGGTGGTCTTGAACCTGCATATTTACCTTCTCTCACGTTCCCAGATTTCACGCGACATCGTACGAAGTTCATTTTCCAGGCTCTTTTTTCTTCTTCATTCAGCCGCCGTGCCTTTATGTCAAACGTGAAAGAGGCATCCTTCCTGTACTCTTTTTCCGCACACACGAAAGAAGACTGGTGTGCTGGGATTTTCATAACATATAAGAGGCAAAGCCATGCTTGGCATTCATAAACATTCATTTTTTTAAAAGTGCAAAAAGGCACTCCCGTATTTTTTATCATGTCATCATGGGTTCTTTCAGTGTCCAGCTTTTTTGCAACATCTCCCCCAATATTCAGTTTTCTGCATTTTTAAATTTTGGAAAGAAAGTTGTCTCAGTTACTTGTGCAACTTTTGTAAAGGGATCTTAAGTCCTTCAAAACTGGCCGAGAACGAATCATTCTCTTCTCTCTCTCTCTCTCCTCTCTCTCTCTCTCTCTCACACACACACAACACACACACTTACACACACACACCACACCACACCACACACACACACACACACACACACACACACACACACCACAAAACACACAACGCACGCACGCACGCATGCACGCACGCACAGCGAGGTGGGGAGAGGGGTGGAGAGGTAAGAAGTGGGGAGAGAATGACAAATAGTCACGATGTGACGTAAAAATTGTTTATTGGCTCGCTACATCTGGGAGAGAAAGAAGGAGGAAAAAGGTTTGGCATAGATTTAGAAATTGTGTGTGAGGACACAGGGATTGAGAAAGGGAGGGGGGGGGGGGGGGGGGGTGTTTTTGTACAATTTGTACAGAGGGTGGTGCTTGGGACCGAACTGATGAAGTTGTCAAGTGACTTGTCACAGGTGTGGGGGTGTGCGTGTGCCAGACTAAAAAACGAAAGTCGGCCCCCAATCAGAAAAACACACACATTTTTCAATAAAATTTGGACACGTGACTACTTCACAGAAACCAATAATATGGAAGGAAAGAATTCTACCTGACAAGTCTTGATCTGGCACGTTAGTGTAGAACGCCACACACACACACACACACACACACACACACACAACACACACACACACACACACACACACACATTCGAAAAAAAATCTATATATGAATATAAGATGCATGGGTGGTAGCGAGGTGCGGGGAGTGGGTGGTGGGTGGTGGGTGGGAGTCATTCTGGTGATATGTCAGAATAACTCCCCTCGAGTCAAACTGAAACACAGAAGGAGTTAGTTTTTCTATATTCTAGTTTAACATCCAGGGAGTTAAAATTGACAAATGAACAGTTTAACTCCCTAGGAGTTAACATTCGGGGAGTTAAAACTTTTCGTTACACCGACATCGGCAATCCACAGGGGCATTTGATGTCAAGTCGTAAAGAGGCAACCCATCGGAGGAGAGACTGCACTGCTGCCGAGTCACTTGGGTGGTGTTCATTGGTGCTCGTTCTGATCCAACATACGCATGACACTACCTACTAAGCCCTTATATATGACATATTATATATATATCTCCAAGAAAAGAACTCAACAACAAATACGTTGAATTTTTCCTATATTTCGACCTCTCTGGTCTTCCTCAAGGGACTTTAATGATTGAATTGGGTGTAGCAGCCTCCGTTCACACTTAATTAAACAAAACAGTTCACCACAGTTCCAATGGTAGAGAAAGGACAACGGTGGAAGGGTAGCAATATATATTGGTGTGTCTCTATTTGACACCAGGAGCACAGACACAATCAGCCGTGTCTCCCTGATGAGTCCGATCAGGGACGAAAGGCCTAGGAGCAGGCAATACAAATAAATCTGCCTTCAAGAGGGATTACGATGGTTCCTTCAGGCAGCTAGTGAAGGGGCTTCTCATATTTATAATATATCCCCCCCCCCCCCCCCCATTTTCTCCCATCTTCAATTTTTTTTTTTTGAATAGAAAGTTCAAATCTTTGCCAAGTCATTACTATAACGACTGAAAAGTTGTTAACTGCACTTGTTTTTTGCCCCACTACTTAATGTTCAGCATTCTATATATATATATATATATATATATATATATAATATATATATATATAATATATATATTGAACAACATTAAAAACGCACCGCTTGCCAAAAGACCAGACAACGTTGGTAGTACAGAATTATTTAATGAAAGTAAGTATATTTGATTACGCATCCATTTTTCAATTAAACAAATGTCTGTTCTTGACAAGAATGGCCGAATTCATCTGAAATTAGCTGTTGACTTCACTAGGGTCCCTGTCAAAAAGTACACCACGACGAGCATGTCCGTCCACGAGCTCTAATACCGAGTGTGTCCGCCATTTGCCCGATGCACGCTTGGCAGCGCCTCCTCATGGAGTAGACAAGGTTGTTGCAAGAACGCCTGTGGCAGTCCATCCCACTCCTCGGTCAGTGCGCGCTCAATGATCGAGAGTCTGTGGACGTCTTCCACGGGCCACAAGACGCCCAGCTCATCCCAGACGTGTTCAATGGGAGCCATGTCAGGGGACAGAGATGGCCAGGGCAACACGGCAATGTTGTTCGCCTGGAGAAACCAGCGTGGTCTGCGGTGTGGGGTCGGCATTATCATGCGGAAGAACTGCAGCTCCAGGTGTGGCCAAACAGTGGGACGTACGTGGTTCTGCAGCACTGCTGGTACGTGTTGGCATTCACATGGTTGTCAAAAAGTACAGAGGTGTCGGTAGTCAGACTGAATGCCCCCAAACCAGTCGACTGCCCCCTCCCATCATTGGTTCAAACACCAGCAGTGGCGTAGCGTTCCCGACTCGCCTCCAGACTCTCATTCTCTCCGTCAGCATGAGATAACGCGAAGGACTTTCGTCAGAGAACAGCACAGCTCTCCACTGACGTCGGTTCCATGGCAGATGCTGGTTGGCCCACTGCAGGCGTTGCTGACGGTGTCTACGGGTGAGGACTGGGCCAACATGAGGGCGTCTTGCATTGAGCCCTGATTCTTGCAATCGACGTCGAACGGTTGTCCAGACACTGGACCCCGTCGACCAATCACCTGGCGACATGTTTCTGCTGCTGTAAGGAATCGATTACGAAGTTTGAAGCTGTCGAATGTATCGATCCTGCGCTGGTGTGGTAACACGGGGTTTGGGCCCCGTTCGGCGCCGATCAGTGGTGGAAACAGTCGCTGCCAAACGTTGTGATAGCCTTACAATTGTAGAGTGACTGCAGTTCAGTGGTCTGGCTGTCTCTCTCGATGACATACCGACCATCAACATTCCAATGGCTCGCTCGCGTTCTTGCATAGACAGTCGCGGCATTGTTTTCGGACCACTTCCCCTGGTCGAATGACAACTGATACCGTTTTCCAGTCGGCATGACTTCAAACTCACCTTTTGAGACAAAGAAACAGATGAGCTACGTTCAGTCTCGGCCCCAGTGGCAAAAAAAGTGTTTTGGGCGAGTTGCACGTGGGCGTCACACGAATGTCGGCAAGCGCGGAGAAACCGAGGCAGTGTGAATCTGTGTCCTTAAAAATTGTGTTAACATACCAAATCCAAATACACATTTTTTCCAAATGGGAAATCGGCAAATCAAAACGGTGCGTTTTTAATGTTGTTCAGTATATATATATATATATATAATGTGTGTTGTGTGTGTGTGTGTGTGTATGTATATATATATATATATATATATATATATATATATAGAGAGAGAGAGAGAGAGAGAGAGAGAGAGAGGGGAGAGAGGTGTGGCGACACGGATTGTCGCAACGGCACGGACTGTCGCAAATTCACGAATGCGACAATCTGTGCCGGCCCTGCTATGGGTCTACCGGCACGGATTGCCCGTAACGACAATTCGTGCCGCATGTGTACATGTTTTCACGGGGAATGTTTGAGGAATGACGGATTTTTGTGTCCGGTCTACAATGTGGGATGGTGACCGATCCCATTTCACGTGTCCTTTCATCCATCCATCTGTCTCTCGGCCTGTGGGCCGTTTGTCCACTGCCTTTCTACTTTCCTGGCGCAATTTTGGTCATATTGATAACCCCGAAGTTTACGAAGTGGGTTATATTGTTTTTGTTGTGTAAGTGGCTATGTGTGTGTGTGTGTGTGTGTGTGTGTGTGTGTGTTGTGTGTGTGTGTGTGTGTGTAGAGTGTGTGTGTGTGAATGCATATCAATCATGAAGAGAATAAAGCTTGCCTAACACATGTAGGATAGGTAACTGTGGATGTGCGTTTTGGGTTTCGGTATGTAAGTGATTAAGGTCAGGCCTGACTGTTATGACCTTGACATGAAAATCTATTGTTAGCCAATATCATAGCACAGTCAACATAGATGTTGAAACGTTGGTGTGCATGGTTCTTTGGCTATGCTCTTCCGATATTGTTCCATATAAGTCAAGGTCAAGGTCGTATGACCTTGAACACTGAAAAATTATTTTTTAGCATATCTCAGCACCATTCACAGAGGATGTTTGAAACTTG
>CM031599.1:65120935-65158435 GCA_018398815.1 Conus ventricosus | reverse complement strand
AGATAAATACAAAATAAGTAAAGCAGTAAACAAAATAGCAGAGTGTGAAAAACCGTGTGAAGGAGAAGAGTGGAAGGAGAGCTGTACAGAGAAAAACGGAATGAAAGGATTTTAAGGAAAGAAGAGCGTATTAAGATAAAAAGGAGTGAAGAAAAGAGTGAAGCAGAAAGAAAAATACATAAAACAGACTGAAGGAACGATAGGAAAGAAGAGTAGAACAAGGAACAACGAAGTAAAAGAGTGTGGAGGTACGGGGAGAAATGATTATTTAAAAACAGTGAAAACATTGTGGGCATGAAGGGGAGGGGGGCAGACGAGGACAAACTAAAAGCCGATCAGTTTTAAGTAAAGGAGCAAAAGAAGTAGAGGAGAACAGAGGGAAGAAAGCCACTGAGAATCAAACAGAACAAAGTCTGTCATCCCAGGACTAACAGGCAGTTCAAGAAACAGCAGCACTGCAGTCTGTTTTGTACCTAAAAGAATAAACAAAGGCCAACAAACGTTGTTCTTGCTGTAGATTTCCCTGATCTGTCAAATGCTGGTCTTGTTTCTGTACAGTGTTTACCACAGAGGCAAAACCACCAGAGACACCACAACTGTATCTCAAACGATTGGTGGCTATTGTCCAGGGGGTGCGCCTTCTCATAAAACAAAACAACACAGGTGCAACATTTCTACACAGAAATATATCCGACTGTGACCCCTCTATGTGACACAGTTTACAGCTCTTCAGGGAGTGGTATATGGGATGTGTGGGAATTCAATTGATTTCTGCAGCCTGCACGTGAAGGTGAAGCATGGTATTGTATGTGCGTGCTCATGTTCAACAGCTGGCATTTGGGAAAGTTAGCGACTTGAAGATACAGGGTATTCTTATCCTGTACAGAAAACCAAATCTTTATTAATGTAGGTTTGGCAATGATTATTGTGGTCTTAAAGACATGTTTTTTGATTCATTGGCAAATTCAATGTGGATATGATCAGAAACAAACCATCAGCTGATGTCAATATTCGAGCGATAAAATTCAGTTCATTTGTACGACGTATCACAAAACATTTTGAATATATAACTGTACCATACTTGCTTGGAAATATTCCTTTCAGAACCGAAACTGACACTGCAGTCTACTGTGTGATAATGGGCAGTGTTCAGCAGTCGTATGGTTCTCTGAACTGTCGTAAAAGAAGTAAAATACATGTGACATATAGGAAACACGCTAATCTCAGGAACACAGCGCTCGTTTGTGTGCTGATTCTTCCACGCCAGCTTCCTTATTTATTGCCTCATATCTCAGAATTCACTTCACTCATGATTTGTCCATGAACTTTCTCAAAATGGCCTTTGCTGTTTTCTGTGTATCTGAACACCCATATAAACTGCCCAGTGGATTGTTCAACTGCTCCGTGTCTAGTACTCTACATTTCATCCCTTTTTGAAGTGCAATTTGAAGACAGAGTGTGAAAATGGACGGGATGAAACAGAACACTGTCCTTCAGCAGTCCGGTTGTCAGGGAATGGTAGCTTCAATAAAAAAATGTTTCAACTTGTCCCGTCAGAGTTAAGTATATTTGGTGTTTATGCCTCTCATGAATGTGTGAAAAATGGCCATGTATTGGGTTCTGTGAAAAAGAGAAAGGAATTAGAAGAATCCCTTACGGGTTTTCGCAAATTATTTTGAAATTCGAGTACATTTTGGTTTCAGTTCAGGTAGGTACATGGTACCTTTTATGTATTCACAGTTTAGAAAATGGTCTGACAAAACTGTTATCTACAATATGAATCACATATAAGCGAGTCCGACCAGCCAACATTTCAAGGAGGATAGGAGAGGGCAGTGGTATTCCAGTGGCTTTGAAACACGTTTTCCTAAAATACTTTTGCATTTGCCACGCTGTGCGAAATGAAATTCACAAGCATTTGATGTAATTTCTCCTCAGTCTGTTCTGTACCAGTCCAAGCCCACTCCATCCATCTTCACAATTACTCGGCAGAGATTATGGTTTGTTCACACAGTCACATGATCCACTCATTTCTGTATTGTGACTCTGACAGTTACTGTGGAAACTCTATTATTCTGACGGTTTTGTATTTCTGAATGCAAGTCATGAACAGGACATGTTTTTATTTGCTGAGAGAAATGCTAATGTGCACATGGTATGTTCAATTGTGATGATGATGTCACATTCTGCATTACACTTCAGTGTGGGGACTTCGACAGGACTGTCCAGACAACAGTGATGAGTCATTCTGTGAGCACCCTCCTTGTCAAGGCTTTGGGTGTTTAATGGTCAGTGTGTTTTACACACCCAACGTTGTAATGAGTACTCGGATTGTGTGGATGATTCTGATGAGGATAAACTGCCAGCAATTAGATTACACTTCGTGTACATACTGTCTAGTCCTCACAGATGTAAACATGAAGCAGCGATTTTACATTGATTTGGATGGTATGGATACTTTACACAACATGTGATAGGAAAGTGAGAACTTTGTCCTTACACTCATTATCATTGTACGTCTGAGTGGCTATACTGTCTTCCTGTCTACACTCGATGCAATGGATTCTCTGACTGTGTTAATGGAGAGGATGAAAAAGACTGTAACAAAGTTCAATGTTCTGGATTGTTTCGTGTCGAGCGTTACGATTTGTCTCCATGGAGATCATCTGTGTGATGGCTGGGGTCAGTGTCCACAGAAGATGATGAACTGATGTGCGACATGACTTGTCCTGAAGGTTGTCTGTGTCAGGGTCACTCCTTCCTGTGCAGAAACACGTTTCCTGTTGATCTCTTCTCACAGCTCCGGTATGTGGACCCACAGGATCAGGGGTGTCACTGGGTGATTTTTAACACAAACATTTTTTCTTATTCATCTTACCCTAGCTCGATGCAAAATTTCCAATATATCTCGCTTAAGCTTTTCAACTTACATTAAATTGATCTTGGAAACATTGATCTAGAACAGCTCGATATTTATATTCCCTTGAGCTCCAGAAATTTGAAAACCCTACAATTAGAGAAACATTCCATTGGCTGGAAAACGACAAAAAATCAAAGGTATTCATTATCACTAAAGCAATGGTTTTCTGAACAAAGCTTCATTACTGAACACAGTGTTGTTTATTTCCTTTCCCTATATGATCATTTAAATTTATCTTTTTTGCTGTTATATCTTGGATCTTTGGGCTTCAAAAACATGCGTATCCATGTAGTGACATCAGATTTAACCCCGTTGAACATTTCCCCTTTTGGGTTTGCTTTCACGGTCTGATCATTTACAAAACTCTTTGCTCCAGTTTACAGGTTCTGCTTGTGAAAATTTTTCTTCCAGACCAGTCAGGTACACTAAAGTGCTCAGCTCCCCACACTGTACTTCCTTCATGCACAAAGCTGATGCCAACTGAACTGTACAGAATTTTCTTCTGGGTGGTCAGTGTGTGCGCCACATTAGGAAACCTGGCTACCTTCATTTGTTTACTGGCAGTGAAAGGCGAGTTTGAAACCAATTTGTTGCGGGATGGTAATTTGCTGTTTCTCAGTTTTGTACGGGATGCCACGTCAGTATTGTTGCAGTAGCTAATGAGATGTTTTATGATCGTTACATTCACTGTGAAAAAATGTGGATCAACAGTTTGCCTTGTAAGACGGCCGAGTTTCTTTTTTATGTGTCCAGTGAAGTGTCCCTTTTGATCATGGGCTCACCACTATGGATCAATCATTGTCGTTTGCTTTGGTAAGGACTCGTGTACACTGAAGAGGCTTCCGCTGACTGCAGCTTCCATATTACCATGGTGTGCTGGAGCTTTCATATCTTTGATACCATCTTTTTCTGGGTTGTCACAGTGGCAACGTCAAGAACAATCAGGTCTGTGTCGTATGGCATTATTAAATCAATATCAGTCTAATCAAGAATTCCAATGGTCAAATGTCATCGTGATCTTTAACTTTGTAATCTCCTTTACAATAATGGTCGGCCAGTTTGTAATCTACAAAAGTATGCCTGCATTCCGAACTATGCTGAATTCCTCAACAAGGTCTGTGTATTCTGCGGTGCACCTGATGAGGAAAGTGGCAACCCCAAACAGTGCAAGCTGGCTTACTCTCGGCTTTTTTATGGTCATGGCTACAAATGGTGTTCCAGTATTTAAGAACACCCATGACGCCTTGGTTGTATTTGGGTTACCACTCAGCTCTGCTCTCTGTCCATTTCTCTACCTGTGGACTGTGGTCATGCAGGGACGACAGAAAGCACTAGAGGGGAAAGTTATCAACATGTTGAAATCACGACTGGCTGCGTCAGGGAAAAGGGTCATCAAAGAACGAGAAAATGAAATAAATCAAAGTGCTTCAGCAGATTACTGAACAGGTTGAGCCTGACTGTTGGATCAGGCAGTCATAAAGGAAGAGATACATGAACAGATCTTTTCTTCTTCGTATTTCCATGTCTTGCTTTACCTGTATCTTTACCCTGGTATGACGTTGATGTGACAGCAGTGGCGACTCACAAACAAAAACCTTTCATTTGTTGTTTTATCTGTGTGACAGCTGCGAAGGGCAGGCCTGTCCATTCCCTCGTATTGGTCTCAAACTTCTTATTCACCTCCTCAGCAAAGTGCCCAGTGGCTGATGTCTACCAGTCTGGTTGACCTTGAAAATAGCCAGTCACTTCCTGACAATGCTGTATAGGTGACCATTTGATCCAGTGGCTCATCCAATTACAAAATGTTCCAGATCTAGTGAAAAGATGTCATCTCAATTGGATTCATCTCCAAAGATCTGCAGTATTGGTTTTAAGTATTACATAGATACAGAAACGTGCAAACGACCAATGCTTGCATCGGGTGTGTTGTGACACGACAGCATTGCTGAAGTCTCACATAATGGTCTCCACTTATGTTAGTGCTGTCAATGCATGCTCTCTCTCTCTCTACATACGAATGTGCGCGCGCACACACACACACACACACACACACACACACACACACACACACACACACCCACCACGCCGCACATGCATGCACCATGGTATTTGTTACGGATGAGTGCTTGGTGCATATATATATATATATATATATATATATATATAGATAGTATATTTATATTATAAATATTTTTATATATAATCAGAGTTAAAAAGCATTAAAAACTTTAAAAGTGTCTACATGTAGGGAGCGCTCGTTTAAATAGTTTTTAAATAAAATATAATAAAACTACTAAACTTGTTTCAGAGTTAAAAAGTTGTAGGTTTTAAAATTTATTGCCATTTTAAAACTATTTTAAATGGAAAAATATATATACTAAATTTTAATTGTATGTGTGTGTGTGTGTGTGGTGTGTGTGTGTGTGTGTGTGTGTGTGTGTGTGTGTGTGTGGTGCATACACCAACAGTCTGACACAGGCACTGTCTGGCCTAAGGGAGCGCAGTCTCCAAGTAGGGGTAGACGCAGGTGAAGACAAAGTCGATGCGACGATGTGTGTGTGTGTGTGACTGCGTGCACCTTTGATTGTGATAAAGGAATGTTTAAAAGATTACTTAGGAACTAGAACAAGAAAAGAAATAACATAACCAGCCGCCGTTGCGAAGTGGTTAGCGTCGCGGACTCCTGGCTGAGAGGTCGTGGGTTCGAATCCCATCAGAGTCATGTGGGTTTTTCTGCCCGACCGCTCCTACCCAGAGTTGAGTTTGCTGCGGACTCAGTTGGGAAGACTGGGACCACACAGTCGAGTTTCATCCACTTAATGGATGCGTTTCTGAGAGTGTTGCTCAAATTTCCTGACCAACACTGCAGGTGCCTGTATCTCTCGGGCCTGGTTGACGCCTGGATATATTATGAAAGGAAGCGTAGAGTACAGCCCTGTCATGTAGTCTCAGACCAAAATGGAAATCCGTAGCATCATCTTAATCATCCTCATCCTCATCGATCAGCATTAAAAAAAGTCTCAAATTCTGCGGCCCTTCATGCCCTGCTCTCATGGTGACCTCGTTTCGATGTCCACTCCACGTCTGTGGCCTTGGTTTGGTTCCGTCGGGGTCACCGGTATCGGCGGGTCCATGGGGGCTGTCGTTGGACGGACGTGGTGGCGCCCTCCGGAGGGAGAGCTCACTCACGCTGGCTCGGCGACTAAGCAATTATTGTCGTCAGTAGGGGCTTAGTAGGTGGTGTCCTGCGTATGTTAGATCAGAACAGGTGCCACTGAACACCACCGAAGTGACTCAGCGGCAGTGCAGTGTCTCCTCGGTGGGTTGCATCTTGACGACTTGACATTGACTGCTCCCTGTGGATTGCCGTTGCCGGGGCTGCGGTGGGCCCGACCTGGCTGTGGCTTGGACGGGGTGTCGGGATGAACGGCGTGGGTGCGCTGCCTCTGAGGTGGCGTAGAGGTTGGGACAGCAAAAAAAAAAAAAGTCGATGCGACGACACTGCGACTGTCAGGAGGGGTAGTGACGAAGTGACGACGGAACGATGTAGTGACGTCTCTGTCCACAAGGAAGTAAACACTTCCTACATCAAAAAGAAAAAAAAAGCCCCAATGATTCAGCCCAATCACACTGAAGTAGCACTCCGCTACTTTTGAGGCACCAACCTCGCACTTCCAAGAGCTGTGGCTCTGTTACTGCACAGCAACAAGGGTCTCACAATGCTCAAGATCGACGACTCGAAGGGTCTCACGACGTGCAGGAACGACGCTGACGCTGCAGGTCGTTGTCAACACAGGCGGTGGTTCTGTCTGGGCAGGACCAGCGCAGGGCACAGCTGGCGAACAGGACTTTGGGTCTCGAACCCAAGGCTACGACTTCTCTCGCAGAAGAAGCGCTGGCTCAGCTGGCCTTGTCGTGTCTATACTGGCATGCACCAGCTCTCGAACACCCGGCACGGTGGAGAATGGGGACACAAACAGGCCCCGGACCCAAGGTAAGAACAACCAGTTCACATGGACACCAGGGTCAAACTCTGCCTGGGAGAACTGAGAAAACTTCTTTTATTATCTAGCCTATTATCCATAGTCTTTTTTTTTAATCACACTCACAGTTAATAATGGCTTCATATTTCTATCGTAAGCAGAGCACTTCATCTACAGCCAAAAATCGACAAGGTTTCAATAAAAAGAGACACTTTACTTCTTTAAAAATTACTATCTCAAAAGTTCAACACGCTGTGACGTCATCTTTCTTCAAAATCATAACCTTTGCATTAGCGAGGAAAGACTACCATATAGACCTTCACAATAAGCGAAATTATAATTAGTGTATCATTACCTTCCCTCATCTTGTTGATATACAACAGGTTTTGATCATTTCACAAGATTATAACATAATGTTTTAACATTTTACAAGATTCCTACCTCTCAAGAGAAAACGTGCTCATTCATCTTTCTTCTTTCATTTTCATCAAAAGCAACTATTCCCCATTATCAATATTCACCTTACATACATAACACAATCTTTGCGCATTCTTGTTTAGCACCAGGTAAACGTTCACTCTACATCACATAACATAACATACCATAAGCTGGCTTTACATAACTCTCAACATGATTTCCATATATTCTCTTCATCAGTAATAAATACATAAGAGAAAGATTGTTCATCAGCAATACATACACATGAAAAGGTTTGCATTTAGCTTCCCACCACAGTATAAATCAGCATAATTCGGGAACACCATGAACACACGACAGTTTCCAATGCTCACCTCCGGAGCTTACCATCGTAACCCTTTGAAGAATAAACAACACCTTTGTGTTTTTCCTCTTTGAAACAATAATAAAGCATATTAAGAGCAAAGCAACGCCATAAATGTTTTCTGTCTTTCTTTAAAAAAAAACAACTTCACTGGCACTGACAAAGTTACAAACGCCTAACCGTGGGGAGAAACGATTTCGATTTCGACTCTCAATTTGTTAACTAACTCAACATACCTGGCTGTCACAACAACTAACTGAGTCCCTCGTCGGCTGGACTGGGTATGCAAACTAGCCGGAATTTCTTCAGAGACTGGTTAGCTACCCGCGCTCACTCGGCTCATATGGTGTGCAGGTGAACACCAGTTAAACAACCGTTTTTTTCGGTAAACTTTGCTTTTGTAAGCAGAGTTATTGTAAAAACTGTGATCAGACCAAAAATGGTCAGTCACAGTATTCTCTCTCTCTCTCTCTCTCTCTCTCTCTCTCTCTCTCTCTCTCTCTCTCTCGCACACACACCACACACACACACACACACACACACACACACACACACACACACACACACAAACTCACTGTGATGTGACAATTGCCAGCCACACATCCTCTACAACCCTCCCCTTCCTGTTCCCCCCTTCTGCTCTCTGTCTTCTTCTCCCTCTCTTTGTCTCTTGATTGGCCATCCAGTTTTTAATCTATGTTACTCCCCCCTCCCCTCAGTCCCCTCTTACCTTCGCACCCTTGCCCCATCTGTCAGGCTTATGTTTGATGTAAGCACAACAGTGATGGTGGAGACAATGAGATGCAGAATGGAGGATGGAGCAACATTGTACGAGTCACCCTCTTCCGCCTTTTCTGGCCGTTTCTTATCTGATAGTGTAGCACTAAGGCCAGACACCTCTCTCCTTCTCTCCACCCTCCACCCTCTCTCTCTGCTCCCTTCCTCCTTCAGCATTGTCACAGGAACGATGGCAACTTGTGCACGTGTGACACACATGCAGGCCATGTAGCTTTGTTCATTCACATAAAGGCTAAATATAACGCCAACAGCTAAAAGACAATGTTTTCGAATCTTCTATACATTTGTTCACACTGTAGGTGCTGGGGGATGATCACCCCCCACCACACACACACACACACACACACACACACACACACTTGCTTACTATCACCTCCCCCTTTCTTTATGTGCAGTGACACGATCGGCTGTCATGTGAAACTGACAGCTTGTCAATCAAACAGGAAACGGAGACTGAATGTGTAGCATAGGCCGCAAAAAATCGAAACAAAGTCTCCCCACTTCACTGCTCCACAGAAAGCTGTAAGACTGATCACCCCTAGTGTAGCCACAAAGACAACAGGTGTAAATCAGAGAAGGGAACGATCATTTCCGTATCCTCTGAATATCCTGTGTAGTAATGTTTCACTGTTTCCCCAAAGAACTGTAAGTTGAAACTATGTTTCAGATTTTGAGACTATGCATTGCTTGTATGTATGCAATGTTTTTTAACAGTATAACTTTTTGCCAATACTTGGTGACATCTATCAATATGAGGAATGAGTATTCTATTGTAACTATTTGTTTCCCACAACTAGGAAAAAATGGCTAAGATGCCTGATTGACATTCTGTGTTAACAATATGACTTCTTGCCAGTATTCACTACTATCTGTAAATATGATCAGTGAACAATACATTCTGACAGGAAAAGCAGTATGCCTGTACTGGGTGAAAACTGTTAAGTTGATTTACGAATACTGTCGATTATCATAATGCCATGTAGTAGGTGGATTCTAAGTCTACTCCACATGTGTATCTGGGCTAGGGTTATTCCAACTTACGTCAAGTTAATGTACAGGGAAAAAAGAAGAACTGTTTGACTTCAAGTGTTTAACCTTATATTACTGTCTTGTTAAAATTCATTCAAAATCTGAGTAAAAGTGGAGACTGATAATTATGGCAGGTATATTTAGGCCAGTCTAATCCTTTGTCAGCCAAGATCTCATACGTTTACTGAAAGCCAGACGGCAAGTGTGAGAACTTGACAAGCCAATCCCTCAGATACTTGACTACAGACGGGTTATGTTTTTAGCAGAGCCTGGGTTCATACCTACCCCGGGTGTGTCTGTCATCAGCCCAGCTTAGACAGCACCCCAACCGGACCAGTCGGCCAAAGAGAAGGTGGACCAGTCACAAGCAACTACAGAAGAATCAACTATCCTCGCCAACAGCAGATAAGTTCTGATATTCCAAGTGGACTCCACCTCAACTCATCCAGAACTTCCCCTATCTTAATATGAGAAAAAGTGGGGAAAAGTCATATTGAACTGAATTCGTTAAACTGATGTGAATATTTCACCCGTGTATAAACATTTAAATCGATGTGTGAAAGTACACTTAACTTGTGTCAGTTCTTTGTTGTTCATTCAGTATGAATGTTTGAATGTGTCTAATTCTGCCTCTCGGATTTTAACATGCAATTTTTTAAGTTGCAAGCCAAAGGAAAATTATTCCTGAGTCACGTCCGGTATTTGGCAGTCCCGAGAAGAATGAATATATCTTTCGATGACTAGTACCGAAAAGTGACTCCTTCCACAACGAGTAAGAGAGAGGGTGGAGGCAACATTTCAACACAGTTCTATTACAGAAAATATTTCCAGTCCTTCCCCTACAGAAAAACACCGACTCACCCCCAACTCTCTACACACACCACACACGCACACACGCACACACACACACATTCAGATACACGCACACACTCAGTTACACGCACATAGACGTATCAGATTGCTCTCTCTCTCTCTCTCTCTCTCTCTCTCTCTCTCTCTCTCTCTCTCTCTCTCTCTCTCTCTCTCTTTGTGTCTCTCTCTCTTGTCTGTCTGTCTGTCTATAATAACGGCAAGTATGAAAAATGGCTAAGCCAATACGTTTACCGTTATGAAATAAAGAACCATTGTCATTGTAATTGCCTCTCTCTGTCTCTCTCTGTCTCTCAGTCTCTCTCTCTCTCTCTCTCTCTCTCTCTCTCTCTCTCTCTCTCTCTCTCTCTCTCTCTCTCTCTCCATGTGCACGCGAGTGTATCTAGGGAGAGAGAGAGAGAGAGAACGAACTAACGAATGAACTGATTTAATGAATAGGCCATTTGCCCATGTCATAGCAGGGACAGGTGGGGTAGGGGAAGTCATCCAAAACTTATAGATATGTCAGTTAAATACAATCAACTTTAGAGAAGTGCAAGCAAAAGACATAAGTTGCACGCATGTACACAATCAGCGCGCACATTATATACGTCCCTCACTTTGCGCGGCACGCACCCACCCACGCACACAACACACACACACCCCACACACAACACCCCACACACACACACACAACACACCACTCTCTCCCCTCTCTCCTCTTTCTCTCTCTCTCTTCTCTCTCTTCTCCCCCCCCCTTCTCTCTCTCTTTTCTCCCCCTCCCTCCTCCTCTCTCTCTCTCTCCTCTCTCTCTCTCTCTGTCTCCCTTCTTTTGAGTCATAAACAGTTTTCTCCATCGGGTTTAAAGTTTGATGCATTATGTCGTTTTTCTGATTTGAACGCTTTTGGGACAAAAACAAGGCAGGGGGTATACAATTCTTGAGATGGTTTGAAAACAGAGTTATTTAAAAATAGGGGGTTTTTTAAATAATTTTTTTTGGGTTTTGTAAAAAGTGACGCAGAGCTTTGATTGTTGCATATGAAAATTTAAATGGGATTCCGTTTTTTCTTTATGAAAAATTTGGGAAATAAGTAGTTCAGCCCCACTACGTGGAAATTTTACCATTTTTCAAAACAATTATCAAAAAGTTTGCAAAAACAAAAAAATGTTGGTGAACATATTTACAGAACTAAACAAAATTCATCAGGTCCAGACCTTTTTTCTCCGTTTTTAAAGCTTTGAATCATCTGTTACCTCGGGTTACCCGTAATTTCTACATCTATTTATGGGCTACAAATTTGGAATATCAAACCCTCTTCCTTGAACATCAACATCCAAATAAACTTTATTCGACCCTTTTCCTTAACCCAAAACCTTTGTCAAAATTTTGAACACTTTTTGGAAAAGGGTTCGTACCAGTCTTTTTTGGAAAAATTAGTAGTAGTAGTAGTAGTAGTAGTAGAAGGGGGGGGAAAGGGTGATATACTTCCCTTTTTTCTCGGGGGCCCTTTCCCTTGAACCCCACCCAAATGTATTTTTTTTGTATTCTGAAAAAGGTTTTGTTGCGGGCATGTGACTTTAGCCTCACATCGGGGGCTGTGACGCCCCATCCATGTATTTAGTAAATATAAATTTCTTTTCCCCCCAAGCCCAACTAAAAAGGAAGAATATTCATGTGGCTTAAATGGGTGTAGTGGGCCCCCCAAAAATAAGGGTTTGAGAATGACTCTTAAAAGAAAAAAGGGGTGGTCATTGGGTGAAAGGGGCCACTGAGAGATATTTTAAATAAGGGGGGGTTAGGTTTCGGTCATGTGTTTTGAACCCCCTGAGTATGCATCACTGGGAGGGGGGAGGAAAAAATCAGTTTTGGGCCCAGCAAGGGCCCTAGAAATTCAAACCCGTCAGGACGCTGGTCCCCACTGTGCCCAGTCATTACCAGGTGAGCCATAATATTTGGGGAAAGCTACGGGGGGAAAACCAAAAGAAAAGAGAAAAAAAGGAATTCAAAATTAAAATTTGGGGAAGGGGGGTTACTTACACAAAAACCTTATTCTTTTGTTTCAGCCCTTCCCCCTTCCCCCTTCCCCTTTCGCCCTTCCCCTTTTCCCTTTCACCCCGTAAAGGTGGTTAAAAAGGCCCAGGGTGTGGGGGAACACCGGTAGTTAACCCCCAGCAAATAAGGACTCCGGGAAAAGGGAGGAGTGGGAACTCATATATACCCATTTGACGGGAGAATTCAAGGGGGCGATCCCAATGTTTAGATAGACAAGGAATCATGAAAGAAATGGAGCGAGTTTATCTCTGAGGGCAGGCATGGCATCGTAAAGGCAGGAATTGTTTTTTCCCTCCGGGCGGGAAATTTTGGGGTTTTGGGGTTTTTGTAAAGGGCCCAAGGGACTTTATGGGAATCTTGAATAAATTAAATTTTATCTCTCGTGTTTAAAAAAATACGTATAAAACGGGTTTAGGGAATTTTTTGGAAGTGATTTAGAAAAACCTTTTTTCCCCCCGAAGGAGGGGGGAAAGAAAAAACATTCGGTAGGGGCCCCTTTTTGGTTTTTTGATTGGAAAGATTGCGTGTGCGTATGGAGAAAATGCTGCCCATAAAATGCGGTGGGCAAAAGTACGTGTGACAGGGGGGGCCCCCCGACGTACTGCCTTTTTTTTTGTTTCCCCCGGGAAAAAAAAAAAGAAAGATTTCTTTTTTGTCCCCTGGGGGCCTGGTAAAAGGATTTTGATTTGTACCCTCAAAGGAAGGATTTCTGTTTGTGTCCTGGGGGTTTTTGGAAAAAAAGAAGATTTTAAATTTTCTTTAAAAAAGAAAAATTTTTTGGATTTGTACCCTCAAGGTTTTAGGGAAGGGAAAAAAAGAAATTTTAATTATTTATTGTGAATTTGCTTTTTGTTTTCTTTCTGGGTATGGGGTTGGGGAGGGAATTTTATTTTCTTTCGAGTGAGGACTTCTCTCTTTTTTTCTGATTTCTGGTTTTGCTAGTGTTTTTTGTTTGTTTTTTTGTTCCAAATTTTTTTTCCCCATCGGTGGGCCCCACCGTTCTCGTTACTTTAAAGCTTTAGTTAAAGAGTGGGAGCACCCGTGATCCCCCTTATTAGGTTATTTTGTTTTTTTTTTCTTTCTCTGTTTTTTCGTTTTTTTTCCCAAATAGCCCCCTTTTTTCCAGATTTTTAACCGCCCTTGTCTCCTTAACAGGCAGAGGTTGACAAGTGGGGGGGAAAACCCCCCCAAATAAAATTTTCTATTTTTTTTTTTTTGTGTTTTTGATATTCTTTGCGTTTGGGTGAATTTTTCATTTTTTATTGATTTTTTCATTTTTTTTATTTTAATGTAGTGTTTTGTAAAATTGTGCTGATTTGTTTTTCCCGTTCCCAGTTTCCCCGGGAGAAAAGTGGCCCACTAGGGTGCTGTCTGGGGGCTTTTTTTGCTGTTCTTTTTTCTTCCCCTTTTTTTTGACCCTGTGTATCCTTTCTTTTTCCTTTTCCCCCCCCTTTTTCAAAACCTTTTAAAAACTTTCCTCCAAAAGCTCCTATCTAGTTTTTTTTTCAAAAACTTTTTTTATAAATTTAAACGTAGATTTTCCCTATTTTGTTTTTTTCCCCTCTTTTTAATTGTTTTTTTGTTTCCCAGGGGGTTTTGAAAATTTATTTTTTCTTTTTTGTATAAGGTGATACATCTTTTTTTGTAAATTTTTTTTGGAAATTAAGTGGGAAAAGACGGGACAATAAGAACATTTAAAACTAAAATTTATAAAGAATTTTTTTTCCCAAATTTTGTTTTTTTTTCCCCCTTTTCTTAGGAAAAAACAATTCTTTGAAACGAAATTTTTTTTTTTAAAATTCAAATTGATCCCTTTTTTTGAAAAAAAAAAAATTTTAAAGGGAAAAAAAATACATTCCTTGTGTTTCATTTTAACCTTTTTTTTGGGAAAGCCGTTTTCTGTTTTAAAAAACCGGAAAAATTGAATTTTTATTTTGTATTTTTTTTTAATTACTTTTTGTAAAAACTTTTTAACACATCAAAATATCGCCTTTTTTTTTTTCTTTTTTTTAAAAATTGTTTTGTTTTTAAATATCTGTTGACGGTTCAAAAGGATGTTTTTGATAAATAGGTTCAACAACAAAAACGTTTTGGGTTTTGATGGAAAAAAACTTCCAACTATTGCAAAAAAATCATAGATAGGGCCAGACGGGCTAAAGAAGAGAAAAAATTCAAAGGAAACGGGAAAAGGGTGAAGGAAAACCCAAAGGGGGGGGGAAACTAGAGTTTGAAAAATAAAAGCTCAGGGAGGGGAAGGGGGAAGGCGGGAAGAAAAAAGGGTTTTCGGGGGAAGGGGAAAAAGGGTTTGGAATGTTAAAGAAACTTAAATTTAAGTTGGCCCAGTTAGAACTAGAGACTGATGCGAAATTTAAAAGTTACAGGCATGGAGAACCCCCCGTTCCCCCAGTGGTTTTCGCAAGCGGCCTAAACCCAAAAAAACGGCATTTTTTCCCAAAATTTACCCCCTTTTTCGGGGAAAAAAACCGGATGCACGATAGTTTTTTTTTCCGATTTGAAAGTCACGAAACGTTTGGGGTTTTGGGCCCCAAAAGGAAAAGGGGACATTGTTTATTCCCGCCCGTTTTTTTAAGGGTAGTGCTTTGGGGTTTACCAACACTGCGGCAAAAAAAATTTAAACCCTTTGGGATCAGTTAAAAGGAAGAACCCCTCAAGAAATTTCAATGTTCTGCTAAACGTTTTCGCAAGTTTTCCTTTCTGTGCGCCCTGAAAAAGGATTTTTTTTTCCGTCTTTTTTAAATTGTATGAGTCATTTTTAGATCGATGGTTTGTTTTAAACAAAAACGAACAAGGGGTTTTCAAACACTGCGGGGATCTTCCCTTTTAGAGAACAACTTTTCCAGAGGGGTGAGCAAAGATCTGGCCCCTTTCCTTAAAGAAAAGGGAATTTTAAAACGTTGGGGGAAATGTGTCAAAATGGTGATTTAGTATTGTATCGTAAACCCCGATAAGGGGGTGGCCCAGGGAAAAGGGGAATTTTTTATCTTTGAGTCTCATGCATCATGGAAATCCAATCGGGAAAGGGAAAAATTTCAGAAAAAGGAAAAAACGTGGGTCATTTTTTGGTTTCCCCAAGGGTATACTTATCCCCAGGAACGGGACCCGGGATCTTTCCGCGGTTTTGAGTGACTTTCGTCAGTACCAGTACTCACCGCCCGGGGAAAAAAACCCCTTGCTCCTTTAGCAAACGTTCCGAGGTCGTGGGGGAAAGACCAAACCCCTTTGACCTTTTGGGCCGTTCCCTGGACAAACAGAAATTACAAAATTTAGTCAGTCCGCCGATCAGACAAAGGATGTTTTTTTTTGGGGATGGCAAATTCCATTGGGAAAAGAATTGCCCTTTCAAACCAAATTTATTCAAAATCCGCATTAAATCTCCACTGATTGGAAAAAGGCCTTTTTTTGCACCAGATCAAACGGGTTTATGGCTGGGGTTAGAAACGGGCCACAACGGATTGCAGGCTTTGGTTTTTCGAGACACGGGGGGCACCCCGTGGGTTTAAAAAAATCTTTTTGTGCTTCAAAACCGTATCTCCCAAAAATGGCCAAAAGTTTTAGGTCGTTTTTGGGGGCAAGATTGAACGTTTCCGCTGGCGAAAATTTCCGTCGATACCCGTCTCTCCGGTTTCTCACCCCCTGTGTTATCGAACCCATCTGCGACCTTTATCTTGGGCATTTGCCAGGGGGCGCTTCAGTACATGGTGGTGCTGGGGGGAAACGTTTCATTTTTTTTTTCTTGTGAGTACCCAGATCGACATCATAGCGCAGGGGAAAAAAATAAAAAACCCCTAAAAGTCTCAAAACTGGTGAATCCAGATTACCCCCGATGATCTAAAAGAAATGCGGGAAAAGAGAACCTGAAAGACAATTTCTTTCTCTTTTCTAAACGACTGCACTGACATACCAAAGGAACAGTCAGCTGATAGAAAAACAAATTTTACCCCAAAGGGGTTTGCAGATAAAAGAAGCAAAAAGGACGTTCCTTCAGTGTAGGGGATAAAAACCTTGTAAATAAATCACTGATGAACAAACAAGCTTGTGTTTTGTGGAAGGGTCCCTTTCAGGTGGTCGGAAAAACTTTCCGCAGTTTAAATTTTAAGATCAAAAAGGCAAACAATGAGAAGGTATTTCACGTGAAAAAATGTTGAAGGGAAATTTTGTTGGGAACGTACAAAAGTTGCCATAAAAAATCGTTGAATGGATATGTCCTATGTCAGAAACTGGGTGTCAACAAGACAGTTATTATCAGGATGGGTTTTGTACCCAAATTTTTAAAGTTCCCGGGAAATAGGGTTTTGAAACAGCCAAAGTTTGGAGTGTTAACTTCTACCAATGCAGTTGATTTTTGTACCCCTTTTCCCACTCGTCTACAAAGGGGAAACCTATGGTTATGTGGTTTTTGTGAAAAGGGTTTGTCTTTCAAGTCAAACAGAACAGCTCAAAGACATTTTGAAAAGACTTTCCGGATTGTTGACAGATACCCTAGGGACATGACCCGGATTGAAACCCCCTAGTTTCAGTTTTACTACTGAAATACCATTTCGAAACCCGACCATCCCCCCCCCGGTTTTCCAAAAAAAAAGGTTGTCGAGAGAAAAAATCAAAGTAATGCTGGATTTTAAAAGGTATAGAACCTTTACATCTCCGTTTCAGCCCCACCCGTTGTATTGGGGGGCAAACCTTTATGGCTCGGTGCGGTTCTGCATCGATTTTCAGGAAAAAAATTTAAAAAAGACACTGTGTTCGATTTCCCAGCCTATCCCAGACATTTAAGAAATTCTGTGTCGCTCTCAAAGGAATTTTTTTTGTGAAAGTATTAAATTGACTAAAGGGAAATTTTAATTTTTCCCTTGAACCAGTGCCTGGAACACAAAATGTTATTGGGAACCCTTTTTGTCACGTGTATGAATATTTTATGGGCAAAAGTTTAAATGTTTCAAGGGGAAAAACTCCCTTTCCCGTTTTTTGTCCCTTTTTTTAAAGATTTCGTGGTTTTACATTTGACAGGCATTGGGGGTTTCTCCTGACGATTTTAAAACAATTTGGGAAATTTTGCTTAATTTTCTTGTTAAAATGACTTTAGTTTTACAAGCAAAAAACACTTGGAAATTTTTATGCTTTTCATATCTATTCTTTGTTTATTCTTTTGTAACCAAAGAAAAAAACACATGTTTTTTTTTTTGGGCCCAAATTGCTTGTGAAATTAATATTTTGTATGTGTGATGAGCAAATAAAATCTTTAGAAATGGGAAAATACACATGGGTTTTTATTTTTTCAGTTGGGGACAAACCCATTGTTTTCATTAGTTTTTTTTTTAACAAAAGGGAAAAATAAGGTTTTTTCTTGGGTATAACATTTCCCTGTGGGGGGGAAAAAATATGTTTAAAAATTTGTTTTTTTTTGTTTACATGTTTTATTGAGAAACATTTTCACTTAGAAATATTTTTCTTTTTTATGGGGGTTTTTAAAAATTTTGATGTGAGACAAAGATAAAAGGGAAAAAAAAAAGGGGGTTTAAAATTTTAAAATTTAAAAACAATTTGTAATTTGGGAAATTTTTAATATCCCTAATTTTTTGTCTATGTTTTTTTGTGAAAAGTATTTGGAGATGTGGTGATCAGGTTTTTGGGAAATTTTTTTTTTAGAAAGACTGAAAGTTTGAAATATGCTATTTATGGTGATCATGATGATTGATTCTGTACGTTGATTATTAATTTGGTGATCATGTGTGATGGATACACATTTTGAGATTCATGGCTGAAGATGTGAGTTGTATATCCTTAAAAAACAATTTTCTGGAGAACATTTTTTCACCCCAGGATGGGGGGTGTCATGTGACGTAGCCTCACATCAAGGCATGGACGCTCCATCACATGTAGTTAGTGAATGAATCATTTCCCCATGCCACTACTAAAAAGGAAGAATATTCATGTGCTTGACTAGTGTAGCGGGCGTCCCCAAATAATGGTGAGAATGACTCATTAAAGAAAGAAGGGTGGTCATTGGTGAAAGTGGAGAGATAGTTTAATAAGGCTGGTAAGGTGCTGTCATGTGTTTTGAACACTGAGTATGCACTCACTAGGAGAGGGAGGAAAGAATCAGTTTTAGCCCAGCAGATGGTCTAGAGACTCGAACCTGTCAGACGCTGGTCCTCACTGCTGACCAGTCATTACCAGGTGAGCCATAGATAGTTGGGGAAAGCTACAGGGGAAAACCTAAAGAAAAGAGAAAGAAAGAATTCATAATTAAATTGGGAAGCAGGTTACTTACACGAACCTTATTCGTGTTTCAGCCCTTCGCCCTTCACCCTTCACCTTTCGCCCTTCACCTTTCACTCTTCACCCCGTGAGGTGGTTAAAGATGCCATGGTGTGCGGAACACACCGGTAGTTCAGCCCCAGCAAATAAGGATTCCAGGGAGAAGAGTCGGAACTCATCATATATCCAGTGACGGGAGAATTCAAGGGGGCGATACAATGTCTGAGAGAGACAAGGAATCATGACAGTATGGGGCGAGTCTTATCTCTGATGCAGGCATGGCATCATTGATTGCAGGAATGATTTATTCTCCTGGTCTGGATCTTGGGCCAGTGTTATGTGAAGGCCATGACTTTTAGGAATCTTGAATGAATTAATTTATCTCTCAGTGAAGGAAAAGAGAGATACATGTATAAAATCTGTTTATGAATTGTTTGATGTGATTTAGTAAACTGTTTTCCCCGAAGGAGAGGGGGAGAAGAAAAAACATTCGGTAGTGTCGCCTTTTGGTTGATTGGAAAGATTGCGTGTGCGTATGGAGTAAATGCTGTCATGAATGCGGGTGTGCAAAAGTGACGGTGTGACAGTTGCGTGTGCACATATTGGTTTATTAATCAAATTCAAATAACAATTTAGTGAATTTATGATCCGCATCAAGGAGATTTTTAAATGATAGTAGATTGTGCAAACTTGATGTTAGTTGGTAGATCATTCCAAAGATGTGTTATTCTTTTTCCAAAAAAACATTTACGTTTATTAGTCTGACACTGTTCAATGAAGATTTTCCTATCTGGCTTCCTTGTAACACTATCAGTATATAATTTGAAAACATCCTCTATTTGTACATGCACCAAATCGTTAAATATTTTATAGACTTCGATCAGATCACCGTGGATACGTCTAACTTTTAATGAGTGTAAGTTTAAGGATCTTAGCCGTTGTTCATAATTCATATTTTCGCATTCCGTAGTAGCTTTGTAGCCCTTCTTTGTACTTTCTCAACTGCCTTTGACTGCCTTTTGAGTAAGGGATACCATATGATTTTTTCCATATTCTAAGTGCGTTCGTACCAGATTTTTGTACAATTTTAATAATATATCTTTATTCAAGTATGTGAAAGTTCTCTTTATTAATCTTATCATTTGGTTTTTGCTTATTGATGATTTTATTGATATGTACATAGAAAGAAAGTAGTGGGTCAAAAATAACACCAAGATCTTTTTCTTCCTCACACTCATTTATTTCATTTTCTTGTCCATTTACCTTCATATAATATTTATGATTTGGGTTTGTTTTACCATAGTGCATAACACTACATTTGGATACGTTGAAATGTATGTTCCATTCATTAGACCATTCTTGTAATGAGTATACATCCCTTTGTATTTTTGTATGATTGGTAGCATTTCCATACAGTTTCGTGTCATCAGCAAAAAACTTACAATTGCTTTGGACAGATTCTGGAAGATCGTTTATGAAATAGTGAAAAGTATGGGTCCTAGGATACTGCCTTGAGGTATACCACTTAGTACATCTGATCTTTGTGTAGTGGCGTCATTTATCCTTACTTTTTGTGTTGGTCCAGACAAAAAGCCTGGATCCAATTCGGTACATTTCCTGTAATCCCATATCCTTTCAACTTCTCCAGAAGCCTACAATGCGGTACAGTGTCGAAAGCTTTTCTGAAGTCTAATTAGAAAACCCATCAAATGATGCTTTTTGCTCAATATATTCTGTAAAATCTTCCATTGTTAAAAGAAGCTGTGTCATACAAGACCTTTTTTTTCTAAACCCGTGTTGACGATCTGAATACCGATCATTGTCCTGAAAATGATTGACAATACAGTCTCTATTATAGTTTCTAGAACTTTACACACTACACATGTCAGACTAACGGGTCTATATTTTCCAGGCTTATTTTTTGATCCCTTTTTAAAAATAGCTGTAACTTCTGCAGTTTTCCAGTCTTCTGGTAAGACTCCTTCTTCTAAAGTTTTATTAAATAAGTGACAAAGTGGTTTTTGATATTTCTTTACATATTTCCTTTAAGACCCTGGGGGGAATGCCATCAGGTCCTTGAGCCTTATTTGGGTTCAGTCCTTTTAGTAAGTTCTCTACAGCCAATGGAGTTATCACAACGTCAGCAACAGCAGCTCCCCTATCCCCTAGATTTTGAACATTCGGTCTATATTGGGTACAGGGGATGTGTCCTCTCTGGTAAAGACACTGGAAAAGAATGTGTTTAAGGTATTAGCCTTAAGTTCATCTGTGTTTGACAATGACCATCGGTATTCTTTAGAACCTGTACACCTGTGTTCATTTTAGTTTGTTCTTGGACATACTTCCAAAAAGCTTTTAGGGTTATCCTTGGCTCCATTTGCTATATTTTTTTCGTGTTTTTACGAGCTCTTTTCATTTCTTTATTACAGTTATTCCTGGCTTTAATATAGTTTTTGTATGATTGATTAGTTTTTTCTCTGTAAATATTGTTTAAAATACTTATATTTTATTTTTATTTTCCTAAGTATTTTAAGTGTCATCGAAATTGGTTTAGTTCTCTTGTTTCGTTCTTGTTTTATTTTTGGGAATACAGTTATCCATAGCATTCATACTTTCTCCTTAATGAAGGACCATTCATCATTTATATTATTATTTTCCACCTTTTCCCACTCAACATCATTGATCATCTCTCTCAGCCTGTTATATTCCCTTTATTCAGATTGAATCTATACTTATTATTTTCTCTTTGTTTTTTGTTATTACTGTAGAGTTGAAATAAAAGTATATCATGATCGCTTTTTCCCAAGTGAGGCAACGTGTTCAATCTCTGAGATCCATTGGCTGTCATTTACCAGTATCAGATCTAGTATACTGGGCGTTTCTCCTTGTCTGTGTCTAGTTGGATTTTTAACCTTCTGAATCAGAAATGAATCTCGGATACATTCTACAAATTCATTGTTTTCCTCGCCTTCCCACCGGCCATCCCACCTGATAGAAGGAAAGTTGAAGTCACCTACAATGCATACCTTGTCAAAACCATGAAGTTCTTTAGATTTCAGAATTTGAAATAACTTGTTTTTATTGTCATTTCCTGAGCTACCGCTTCTATATATGCACCCAATTAAAATTTTCTCCCCCATTTTCACTCGGAACTGACACCATACACTCTCTTCAAACCCAACAGAATCAAAAATATCACATTCAAAAGCTTTAAGATTTTTGTTTAAATATAGGGCTACCCCCCTTTTATTAATCCTTATTATAAAAACATCATAATTTGGTATAAACATTTCCTTTTCGCATTATTTTTGGTATTCTTCGGCCAAATCTCAGTCAGGCCAATAATATCTGGCTTATACTGTTCTAACCTTATCATAAACTCATCTTTTTTGTTTCTAGAAGCATCCACATTACTGTATAAAAAGGTCACACCATTAAAATAATTTTACCAGACTTATTTACACTAGATTTACAAGTATTTACATTAAAAGAAGCTGGTCTATGTACATGCTAGGTCTAGATCTTGATTGTCAGTGGTTATTGCTTACGTTTGGTGTTGCCTTGCCATTCCTCAGATCGCTCATCTTCCTTTTCACGAAGACTGCCTGCCCTTTTCGGTATTGGATGAACAGATCTGATTCTCCATTTTTCATCCTTTCCCTTCTCTCTTCCCTCAATTCCTCTCTCTCTCTCTCTCTCTCTCTCTCTCTCTCCCCCTCTCTCTCTCTCTCTCTCTCTCTCTCTCTCTCTCTCCTGCTCTTTGGCTGTTTTAATCGTGGTTGATGTAGATTCTCCTTTTGGGGTCAGAGATGTCCTTGTTCAGATTTTTTGCTTGGTTATGATGTCCTTTTTCAGATCTTCTGATCTGACAGTCAACTTGAGGGGGCTTGGTTTGTTTCCTTCCTCTTTTCCCAGTCTAACCGGGTTGCACAGGTCTGTTTTCTAGATCGGGACAATCTTGTCCACCCCGCTCCTTCACTTTTTTCATCTCATCTTCTTTCTCTCCACTGTGTCCGTCTTCTTGCTTTCACTTAGGTTGACTAGATGATGTTCTTTTTCCTTTCTCCTTCTCTTCCTTTTCCTCCAGAACTTCAGCCAGCTTTTTGTCCACCATCTCTTCTATTTTCTCCTCAAGATTTTAAGTACCAGTCTGCCTTTTTTCAAGAGTGTCTGGTCTGGCTGTCAGTGAAGAGACCAGCTGTATCAGCATGTTTAGCTTTGCTTCTGCTCTTGTTTGTTTTTCACAGTTTCCCTCTGTGCAGTCGTGACAAGTCCACTGTAAGTAGGGACTTTCACTCAGGGAGTCAAATAGAGAGTCACTGAGCTGTGCACACTCCTGGTGGCCATACTTTTTGCATGTGAAGCACTCGATGGATCTCCGTTTTTTGTTTGACACATTGTCCTCGCATGACACATCACAGTATATGCACCGCCATGATCCTAATGTTGTGTGGAAGCTTTTGTCCTTTGAGGACGATTGCTTGCCTTTGCCGGTCTTGGGGGCCCCTACATTCGAATTGGCACCTTTGCCTTTGATTTTGGGGGAGCGGTCGTTTGTCATGATGAAATCTAGAGTGACATGCAATACACGTTTTTACATCATATAAATGTTAGTGAACCACAAAATATAACGAAAAATGTACCTTTGTGTGCTCCGTATTATACATTATTTGCAAGAGAGAGTAAAACAAATCAAAAAGGTGCACTTTTCACAGTGAGTACTCCCTGTTACTGTCAACACAGCGATCAGCTGAGTAGCCCTAGCAATCGCACTGAACAAGAAGAAAAAAACCAGTCTGTGCAAGGTGTTGGAGGAAAAAAACTCTGTAGAAAAAGCTCCTTGTGTACCAGCACTATCTAACTGCAGCCAATTATACTGTGGACTTGCACTCTCCCTGCTAATATTCGATCCAAAACAATAAAATTTTGAAAATTTTCAGGAGAGGCTTGCTGAACATGTCTTCCTCCAAGCGCATGCGCAAACATCGTAATAGATTACGATGTAGATCTTGTAGTATTGTCTACCAACGTTTTGCTGAATCTAGATTTAATTGTTCCCCAAATTTGGGTCAATTTTGTTTGCTTCAAAGACCCTCAAGTGTACATTTCTTGTCTTCTAATCTCTTTAATTCTAAGAATTTTTTATACTGTCGCCTATCTTCATTATATGTGTTTCTGAGTTCTTTTTATTTCACTGTCGTTACATCTGTAAAAAGTCCTAAGAGAGAGAGGCACCTTTGACTTCATAGTTCTACATTCAGCATCAAACCATGGTTTATTAGAAGGCATACCTTTTGTAATATACTTTTTCATACATTTGCTAGCAAGTGTTAGATCTTCATTGAATTTGTTAATGGCAAGATCTACATCGTAATCTATTAATAACAATGGATAAATCAAGGATGGATGTTACTTCTTCTGATACAAGGCCTCCTTATATCATTCACTTTGTCTTGGTCCCAGATAAGTTTCTCAATAATAGTCTTACTAGGTAAGTCATAGGTCGTTATCAAGTTGTTTTGAGCATTAAAAGTCATTGTCACAAGCATGTGTTTGGCTTCAATTCTAGGTAAAACACGCAATCCATTAACACATTAAAAAAAAAAGACGCTGACACCAAGATATAATCAATGACGCTTGAACCATTATGTGAAAAATATGTATACTCACCTTTCATATCTCCATAAACTGACAAATTTAGTATTAATAAGGAACATTGTTCGCACAAATTCATCAAATAACGACCAAAATCATTTATGATACAATCTTCAGAGTTTCTTGGATATTGGACCTCTGGTACATTGTTTTCGTCAATGTGAAAAAACAAATCAGAAAAGAAGTCAGTTGCGTTGGAATTAACAGTCCTGGCATTGAAATCTCCCATAATTATCAAAGGTAGATCTCTGAACTCTTCATGAATATGAAGAATAGCTTGTTCAAACATAATTATACCATTGACAATCTCAGTTTCCGCATAACAAGGGCTTTGTGAGGAGGAATGTATACGCCTATGATTATTACATCCACGTTTAAACCTGTACATAGCTTAAATAATCTCAACACAACAGAATTATCGCATTCTATGGGGACACGTTTAACGTATCTTGAAAATACTTTCCTTGTCAACAAAGCCACGCCACCTGATAGTCGTGATGAAACATTATCTGATAACTTTAACCCAGGTGAAATAAAAACATCAAATGATGGAAAGAGGTGAACAGGGAAATCAACTGTACATGTTTCTGTAAGGAAAACTGCATCATGACTGGTAAGAAAAGATCTGATAACTGGATCATAAATTGTGCGTAAACCTTCAGTATTATAGATAGGAAATGAACTAAGTGTCTTGTTTGTAATGCTAAGACAAACAAGGGACGATGATTCTATGACATGGGCAGGGCCGAGTCCCTAGGTGATTACCGGTTTTTGTATATAGTCAGTGTGTACAGAGCCAGGGGGAAGCATTCAGTAACATGCCGTTGTCTGGTTTTGATGTCCACTGACTGGTTTTGTTGTCTTTGTTGTCGCTGCCTACTTTTAACTCTACTTTGTAGCAGTCTACCCTGAAGTATAGGAGTGTCGAAGACTAGTGAAAAATCATCTTTGATTGCTTTTTTCCCCCGATCATGGAAAGCTTTGTGATTTTGGCTGCCTTCAGGAGTTATCTTGTCTGTCTCATCTGTCTGATTTATAGAGGACTGGTTCTCAATCCCATCAGGACTGGACCAAGGATCAATCAATTGTTTAACAAATGTTTGACTGGAGTTTATTTCTGACTCATTGATAGGAGGGGAACAAGGGGAATAGGGAGTGGCTGGATCAGCTACTGACAACGAAGCGGTATTAGACACATCGCAAGGTAAGTGCTGTGAAAACGCACTGAGTTCATCATATCATTCGATGTCTTAAAGTCACTATGAATATCAGCTACATCAGGTGTGTTCAAAGCGTCAAACAGACCACAAACACCAAGGGCAGTGTGGACACCGGGAGCCCCATGGACGATAGTGGCACCACTGTGGACATAACGGACACCACCGTAAACTCCACAGGCACCAGCGTGGACACCAGGAGTAGACTGAACGTCGTGTGCCCCAGCGTGAACACCAGGAGAAGATTGAGCATCATGGGCACCAGTGTGAACATCAGAAGCACCAGTGTGGACACCAGTGTGGACACCAGCGTTGACACCTGGAGTAGACTGAGCATCATGGGCATCAGTGTGGATGTTGGAAGCACTAGCGTGGACACCAGTGTGTACACTGGTGTGGATTCCGGGAACATCAGAGATACTATACTGCTCAAAACAATTTAAGAGCCAACTGCATTTTTCACATGGTTTAGATAACGCATCGTAGTGTGTAGAATTCAAAGCTTTTGTCCAATTTTTGCGCTGAAAGTGCCACAACTGCTTCAATGCAAAACTGGTTTTGGCATGTGTTCAGTTGATTCTGAGTCTAGTGGGTTAAACGAGTTCATAAAAGAAACACCGAAATCACGAAAACATGGTCGCGGTTTGCGAGCGCAGAGCTGAGGCAGCAGAGTTGGGCTGACTGCAAACCGGATTGTACGTGCAAGTCATGCCTTTACTGAACACATAGCAACCAGTTTTGCTGACCAGTGGGTATTAAAAAAAAAGCTGCTTTTGGGGGTGTTTTTAACCATGCCACCAAGAGAATGTAAATATACGGGTTCAAGACCACCCATCTTATTTTGCACGAAAACCCCCCTTTTCACATACAAATCACGTCCATCACATATCAGTTTTGACCAAAATTAACACCTGTTTTCCAAAAAAATTAATACGCAAAAACCTCTAAAAATCGACGTAATCAGCACAGTAAAACGGGGGTTTCCGTGCAGAATAATGTGGGTGATTGTGAACCCGTATATTTACATTCTCTACAGACACATAAAATGAACTAAAAATGTATATGGCTTGACAGTCACAGACGTACAGTTAAAAACAGATACTAATTTGTTTAATGGCTATCCATCTACTGTTCTACGAGCATTGCCACCAACTAATGTAGGGTTTTGCGATTATCAGTTATACAGGTTTGGTGGAGACATTGAATTTAAAGACTTAATTGAGGTTTCTTTAAATTCATTGGATGTAAAAATAGCTAATCAAGACGGAAAGCCAGTTGTTTGTTCTAATTTATTAATGGTGTTGGAAGTAAAGAGCATATTAGAAGAGTAGTAAGAACTCATTCCCGCGGGTGTTAATTTTTATGTACCTGTAGTGAATGTAAATATACGGGTTCACGATCACCCACATTATTCTGAACGGAAACCCCCGTTTTACTGTGCTGATTACGTCGATTTTTAGAGGTTTTTGCGTATTAATTTTTTTGGAAAACAGGTGTTAATTTTGGTCAAAACTGATGTGTGATGGACGTGATTTGTATGTGAAAAGGGGGGTTTTCGTGCAAAATAAGATGGGTGGTCTTGAACCCGTATATTTACATTCTCTCACCAAGACGGAGATTAAATGACACTGACTGGGGAAGGGCTGTTGCTTGGCTTCAAGAAGGTGTAGGCGTCAGAGAAGATGGTCGTTGCCTTCAAGTGCATCATGCTGTCATCCAAAGACTTCATGTCTGCTCCAACACCACCGGTAGTACTGCTGAACGAAAAGGGTCTGGCTGGCCTAGGTCCACCACTAGACAGCAGGACAGACTGCTGGTTCTGACGGCACTGAGACAAAGAACTGCCACTGCAAACAACCTCAGGCAACTACTACGTGCTGCAGCGAACGTCAACGTTTCCGCCTGAGAGAAGTTAACCTCCGAGCAAGACGACCAGCTGTTTGCCCTGTGCTGATGGCGGCTCACCATAGGGTGCGACTGACCCGGTGCTGAGCTCATGTGGCCTGGACGAGGCAGCACTGGGCCCGGGTGATGTTTTCTGACGAGTCGCTTTTTGCTGAGCTCTTCCATGATGGTCGCATACGTGTCTGGAGGCGGACAGGAATGCTACCAAGAAGCCAACGTAATCGAATGGGACCAGTATGGCAGGGGGTCTATCTTGGTGTGGTGTGGCATAGGAAGGAACCTTCAAAACCCCTCTGTACCGAGTTGAAGGCAACCTAACTGGTGTGGGATACAGGACAACATTCTTCAGCCTCTGGTCCTGCCTGCCCTACAGCCCTGGGCCCTGACGCCATCCTCCAGGACGACAACCCCCCATCCCCACCATGCCAGGGTGGTAAACGTCTTCTGGAGGAGCAGCAGGTCCAACAGCCTCGACCGGCCAGCGTCCTCGCCCGACTTTAACCCGATCGAGCACGCCTGGGACGTCCTGGGCGCCTGCTTCACGAGAACCACCCTCCAGCAGTGAACCTGGGCCACTCTTCGGCTTCTGCAGCAGAGTGGAACTACATTCCCCAGCTGACTCTTAGGAGGCTTGTAGATTCTATGAGACAGAGATGTCTAGCTGAAATCCACGCTAATGGCGGCCATACTGAGTGTTTGACATTGATTGTCATTTGATTTGACTGTTCTGAGTTCTGAAATGAAGGTGTTCATCAATTAAGCCCATGAAGTTGTTTTTGAGCAGCTGTTATTCTTTTATTTCTGATGTCATTGTATCATTCCATAATGAAGTTTCAATTAAATTGTTTGAAGAAGTTATTTTGTTTTTCGGTTGAATTGTGTGTGAATGTTTTCAACTGGCTCTTAAATTGTTATACTTTGGACATTAGCGTGGGCATCAGCGACACTAGCATGGGCACCAGCATGAACGGCAGAGACCATAGACACCAGTATGGGAACCAGTGTGAACATCAGGACACCAGTGTGAACACCAGTATGAACACCATGTGGGAACCAGCGTGGACATCAGGAACACCTGCGTGGACTTTGGGACACCAGTGTGAGCACCAGGATGAATAACAGTATGAACACCTGTGTGAACACCAGTATGAGGACTAGTGTGGACATCAGGGACACCAGTGTGAACACCTGTGTGAGCATCAGTATGGGAACCAGTGTGGACATCCGAAACACCAGCGTGGACACCAGGACACCAGCGTGGACATCAGAGACACCAGTGTGAACACCAGTATGAACACCAGTGTGAACACCAGCAAAGAAACGACGTAGACATCGGGGACACCAGCGTGAACACCAGGAACACCACGTGGCCCACCAGCGTGAACACCAGGAGCAGAGTGGACTCCAGGGACAGCAGCGTAGATACTCTGGGTAGAATGGACATCAAGGGCAGCAGTGTTGACACCAGGGACAGCATGGACATCGGGAACACTGCCTTTGACATCAGGAACAGTGTGGACACCAGGGACACTGGGCTGATTGTCTTCACAGTCACAAGGATCCTTAAAATGTTTCCGTTCATTCTCATTTGCTGTGGACAACAATGTAGCACCCCCTGGTTGGTGACAATTTTCTTTCGCCGGGGAGGGGGGAGGCTCTGGGGCTGGGAGGAGGAAACGATTGAGAAGCAGTTTGTTTCCTTGAAGCTGAAGCAGCGCCATTCCTGCATGGAGAATATCACAATCGTACTCTGCACTCAGTGTGTCACTGTGTTTTAGTGATTGAAATGGCTCATGTCAGTAGTCCAAGGGAAGTCCATTTCTGAATAAGCAGGGTTTGGAGAGCATTCAAGGGCAAGTCTGTCTGAGGGATTCATCATGTCATGCTCCCCTGCTCCTCTCTGCCTCATACTGTTGCAAGGGGGAGCATTTTTTGTTAAAGTTTAAAGAGTCCTTGTATTACGCTTGTAAGAGAACGATGTGTACCTCCTCCTTAAAACAGGGGGCCTTACGAAAGTAGGCAGATCTTCAAGCTCTTCTGTCTTCTGGAGAACCTGGCTCTGTCAGGCTGTCAGGTCAGAGGCCACACGTATTCCCAACTCTTTGACCATATCCTTTCTGCAATCTTGATTGCTGAGAATAAATAACTTGTCTTGCCAATGACACAGATGTGCTATAATTGGGCGAGAGTACTGGTTGTCATTTCCCCTTTGGGTGAGACGGTGGGCTCGTTCCATGTCTCGAGTTGTCCAATCTTTGCCTGGGAGAAAACGTGTGCGCAGTTGAATTACTTTTCGGATGCACCGATCGCCTCTTTCTTCCGGATATTCAAAGACATTGAAAAACTTGACATTGTTGCGCCTTGAAAACGATTCAAGTTTGTCCACTTGCTCATCCATTTTATGGCACGTATCCAGAAACATGTCCTTCCAGTCATAAAGAATTGCATATTGTTGTTCTAGAATATGGTATTGTTTGCTAGAACGGTGATATCAAGCCTCATTTGCTCATCCTTCTGTAGGAGCTCGTAGGAGTTCTCTACTTTGTTTGTTGAAAAGACTGTCCTGATGTTGGGTATTCTGCCATGGACATCATTCTCTTCTGTACAGTTTCCAGAAATTAATCCCGCACATGTGTGGAATTAGCACCCACTCTGCTGGGAAGATAACCGCTGGGACCAGTATTAATCCTCATGTGTTAGTTAGAGGAGTCAATAATGCCTTGTGCATGGATTGACGAAAATGGCCCGGGGTTTGACTCCACATATCCGCATGGGAGCAGGAGCCAACTAATGAAAATGGCAGCAGTTTCAAAGAACACTTTTCACGACGATGTTCATGTGGATGATTAATATAATACGTTAGTTGAATTTTGAGTCCCCCCTGATGCTCCGCTAAACATGAGGAAGCGAACTGACACACAAAAGGGAAAATCAGGACTCCAAAAGCACCCGCAACATTCTTCACGGCAGGAGGCGGCAAATCATGTTCAAGAACAACAGTGCCACTCGGAACATGCAGGCAGAGTCTGCTGGACGGGGCAGATGACTGGGAGTGCACTGCAGACTTCCCAGAATGGAAGAGTCACCCAGAGATCATCAGCAAGAGTGGCATGAGACCAGACATAGTAGTCCACTCTCAGTCAACCAAGCAGCTGGATCATGATCGAGCTCACGGTGCCATATAGAACAGAATGAGGCAGCTCAAATCTACAAGACTGAAAAGTATGCTGATCTGGCAAACAACCTGAGAGAGAAGGCTATCAGGTCAAAAGGTTAGCAATATTAAAATCTCTTATCCTCTCAAAGTTGGGCACACCTCTGGTTACTATTACCAAACCCACCAGACATATTTTTTCAAACATGTCAACAGGCTTGTTACAAATTTGTTTGGAATAAGAAACCAGATAAGATTAACCGAAAAACTGCACATAAAAGTATCAAAGATGGCGGCATTGGTCTTCCTGGACTAAAAACTTTTGTTTTATCTCTGAAGCTGTCCTGGATACGCAAAGCTGAGATGTCAACTCATAGATGGGGAAATATTCTGTTGTTTAACTTCCCTAAGTGGTCGCTTATGAAAAAAATATGGTCCAGAATTCGTTTCCAAATTCACTAAGTATAATCATTTTGGGCTGAAGTTCTTGATGCGTATAAAGTTTTTTATTACAAGTGTTTCCCCCAAAACTCCACTGAACTACTTGCCGAACCATTATGCCATAATAAGCGATTTCAAATCGGAAAGAAGTGCATTGTATCGAAAAAACTAAGTAGCAAAGATATCAACTGTCTCGCCCACTTTTTTGATGACAAAGGAAAGTTTTTTGCCACATGCACTTTTTAAAGAAAAATATAATGTAAATATTGATTTTGTCACTTTTGCTGGCTATAAATCGACTATAATGGACTATGTAAAAACGTCTGGTATCACTATAAATAACGATAAGTACATAAACTCATCATTGTGCTTTAAACATCTTTTCGCTATAAATAAAGGCTCCAAGTTGTATTATGATATCATCATTGCGAATAATCCTAAGCCAAAATGTTGTGATAAATGGGACATGAAATTGTTGATGCAAAATGATTGGAAATCCTGTTTTTTGCAAAGCGCATAAGATACGTGATGTAAGGCTGCAGTGGTTTCAACTGAAAATATTACACAGGTGTTTATGCACAAAAGTTGTTTTTAAAAGGAGATTGGAATCGTTGAAAGTAATAACTGTATTTTTGCAGCACATCCAAAGATAGCATTGACCATATGTTTTGGAAATGTCACCATGTACAAGTTTTTTTGGAATGCTCTCATTGGCTTAATGAAAGAAAAATGTTGAATGCTGAAAATGTCCTTTGACAGAAGTACTCGACTATTGGCTATGACAATACGATTGTGGTGACACACCTTTCTTTTTTTAATACTTTAAATAATGAATACTTTAAACTTTGCGAGACGCATATTAATAATCGTTGTAGTTAAAATTTAAATTTACATTAACCCTCCACAAGCATAACAATGTATTCATAAAACCAAAAATTTAAAAATTTAGATACAAAACTTGAACAATTTGCATTTTAAATAAAACATCCTCATTTTTGACCAATGCTGGCTACAGACCATTGATGGATACGGTTAACATTTATACCCTTTTCTCTTTCCTTTTTTCAATAAACATGTTGCACTAAATTTAGGAAGTGTAATTTGAAGTTGTTTAAATGAACACTTTTTTGTGCATATATTAAGGCCTGATTTCAAAAGTAAAAAAATATAATTGGATTAGAAACAAGCGAGGAGATGGGTTGAGGCAGGGGGGTTGGGGCTCTAGGCGGGGTGGGGGTCGGGCTGCTTCGCTCTCTCGGTCTCGATAGATCTGTTGCATGAGTTTGTGAATACATTGTGGGGCGATTTCTTTCTTCTTATCCTATGTACATACTGCCTCCTGAATATACATGTGGAGCAAATGGGAAAAAAAGGAAAAAAAAAAAAAAGAGTGTGTATCGGAGAGAGGGGGGGGGGGGGGGGGGGGGGGGGGGGGGGGGGGGGAAGAGAGAGGAGAGAGAGAGAGAGAGAAGAGAGAGAGAGAGAGAGAGAGAGAACCAAGGGAGACAATCTGTATCTAAACCTGAGGCCAAATTACTGCAGTAGTTACTTCCCATTCGTTTTGTTCGAGAGACTCTGTGTGTGTGTGTGTGTGGTGTGTGTGTGTGTGTGTGTGGTGTGTGTGTCTGTGTCTGTGTCTGTGTGTTTGCCTGTGTGTGTCTGTGTGTTTGCCTGTGTGTGTCTGTGTGGACGAACCTCTTACATTTGGGCGTGGGTCGTGGTGTGCATCTTTACTGCCGAATGTTGTACGGATCTGGATTAAGGGAAGATCCAGGATCCGTCCGCCCTTAATGGTCTTCTTTTCTTGCCTCATCTTCTGTGCCCCTTCCTTTCCCCAGCACATTGCCCCCCCCCTCCCCCCCCCCCCCCGCCCCCCCCCCCCCCCCCCCCCCCCCCCCCCCCCCCCGTCCCACCACACGCTGCTCATTCTAGCTCTCCGTCTGCCTGCCCCGCCAAACTCCGGCAGTCAATGTCAATTGTCGACGAAAGGCAACCCATCAGTGAAGACACTGCACGTGGGCTGAGTCATTTCAGTGTATTCAGTTGGAGCCTGTGCTGGTCCACCGTGCCGACCTGCCTATTGACCCCCCCTTACGACCACATAACTGGGGATACGTGGTGACGACCCCCTCCCCCACCCCCCCCCGGGAACCACAAGGCCCTCCAACGACAGTGTCCATGTTTTAACCGAACGGGACCCCGATACGAACTAACCAAGGGGTATAATGCAGAAGGAAACGAAGCAGGTCATCATAAGCAAGAATGAAGATAGAGACTTTTTCTTTTAATCTGATCGAATGAGGATTAAGTGGTGAAGATGGTACTAGGAGTTCCATTTCATTTATGACTGCAAGACGGCTGTACTTAATACTTCCACATGAAAAATTTTCCCACCGTAAACAGCTCAGAAATACAGACCCCCAATTTTGCTAAAAAATTTTGTCAGCCTACACAGAGCCATCCATTAATAAATGAAACCAAATGTATGATTCCACCTTTTCCTTTTGATCCAAAGCAACTAAACCTGGTAAGACCCGGGTCCGGGCAAAAAAAATCCCGTAAAAAAAAGGGCCTGGGGGGAATCAACCCAATCTCCAGGGGGGAAATCCGAACGCAAACCCACTTCGCTACTGGCATTTAAACCCTTTTAATTTTTGTCAACCGGGATCACACGTTTGATCCGTTCACCCTTTTTTGATGGGGGTCTTTCTGCTCCTGAGCGTTTTTCCCACTCATCACAGTCCCCAATTTTGCCGACGTTGGGGAAATCCAAGGGAGATTATTTGGTTAAGCTTGCGCAGCGAGAGTGCCCCAGCGATTTATGTCCCAATTCCGGTAGGCACCACAAAAGAAACGTTCCCATCATCAGCGTAAAAATGAAATACTACAAACTAACGCTTTAAATACCCAAAAAGAATCAATAAAAAAAAGAGGTACACACTGAAAAAAAAAAAAGAAAAAAAAAACAAAGTAAAACCCTCCATGATGCTAAAAAACCCCAGCGTAAAAATTTTAAAGGGTGGGTACGGTTACGCTCTGACATGCCCCAAGAAAGAAAACTCCCAAAAAAAAAAAGAAAAAGAAAAAGAAACCCTCAAATAAGTATAACCCAAAACCCGTGTGATCTGCGCACGCACCACCATACACACACACCACATTACACACCACACACACACGCGCCGCGCACACACACACAAAACCCCCCACCATGCACCACACACACACACACTGAAGACAACAAAACACCAACCGATAGCGACGAACGACGAACTCGTCTTTACGACAATAACACAAAGTCACCGACCCTTTGCACCTTTCCCCCCCTCCCCCCCCCCCCCCCCCCCCCCCTCCCCCCAGCCAGGGGAGGGGATCAAAAGATCGGGCAGCAGAAGGGGGCGACATAAAGGGGTTTTGGGCGGCTCGGTACCACTTTTCGCGAATAAACTGGCCGTCCCAAATCCAAATTTGGGATAACTAGTACAAAACCAGAGGCACATAAACCGATTCGAGATGAATACCGTCGCAATTCAGGATACCTTTGGGTTTTTTGCGTTCCGACGTAGATGAAACAGCGGGGCCCAGAAATCCACCCGCGACATCACAAAAGTCGGGAGAAACAAAAAAAAATTTAAACGCGGTTTTGACAGGGGAAGGGTTAAGGGTTTTTGCCTTACTTTTACAGAGCACGGGTGCAAGACGATTCCGAATCCGCACAAAAATCAGTTTTTCGGAAAGGGTCTGCCCCAAACGGATGACGGGGGTGTGCTGCGTGTGAATCAACGACATCGTTCAAATTTCCTGCATCGTGTTGGGAAAAAACTGCTTTTTCTGTTTGACAACAGAAAAAAGACACATGTCACGGGGGAAAGGGTTTTTAAATTGGGCCCCCCTTCGAAAAGAAGCGCAGGGGCAACACGAAGCATCCAGAACCCAAGCATTCCAAGGGCGCCTGCAACGCTGCCCGGACGATCCAGTTTTACCTGGGGTGACCGTCTCACAAACACAGTGAAAACCAGTGACTTTCTCGTTCCAAATTTATCATGTAAAGTGAAAGAAAAAGGGCATTTTCTGGTTTTCCCTGTTAATGAAATCGAAATTGAGTCGCGGTTTTGTCCACGCGTCATTTTCTTAATGGTATTTCACCTAACACATTAAACTTTTGTTCGTTCGTTCGTTCGTCCAAAACATTAAAGCAATATGGCTTAGAAGAGATAAATCAATACACAAACATAACACACACACACACACCACACAACACCCCGCGCGCGCGCGCGCACACACACTAAGAGCCCAAAAAAACTTGTATTCAGAAACCCCAAAACGTGGATTACATTTATATCCAATACAGGGAATCAAGGGTCATTAAATATGGAAGGCTAAAAATTACTCGTCAAGGTGAAAACAAAACTATGATGTGTTGGGGGGGGGAAAGAGGAGAGAGATGGGTGGGGGGGAAGAAAAACCTTTCCACGTGAAAAAACCCGAACCCTACTGTAGGTTTTTTTTTTCCTAGAATAAATTTAACATTTCAAAAATTTTCAAATGGAGAAGAAAAGCACAACCCACACACCACACACACAAACAACCCCACCACCACACACCACACACACAACCTTTTGGGGGGAAGGGGGGGCAGTGACGAGGGGGTGGCCCGGGGGGAAGAGTTAAAAAAAAACTTTCCAAAATGGGGAAAATTAATAAATAAACACCCAACTTGCCAAACTCCAACCCTTTTCATAACTGGATTGAAAACACTAACTATCAGGAAGCTTTAAGGACTTCATCTTTTCATGAAGGCTGAAAGGAATTTTTGTACAAACAGTCAATAAAAAATGAGGGATATCGAGAGTCTACCCAGCACAAGCAGGGGCCCGGTTTTAAATACCCACATAACCAACCATTAACCCCGCCCATTACAAGGGTTTCGATTTGGGGTTGGGCCCGGAGGATTCAACATTTCTTTTGGTTTTCGTCACATCCCATCTGTGCTTCCGAGCTGAACTCAAGGGACGATTTGTCTTTTGCCCAGATTGAACTTGCAGAATGGGAAGCTTTTGATGAAGAAAGAGGATATCACTTTTCAAAACATCAAATTTTTTCTGCAGCTTCCTTGCAAAAAGCAGCAAAAACCCTTCCCCCGTAAACGGGTGCCGGGACCCATAACAAAGTTACATTGATACCCCGGGGGATTAGCTTGGGTGAGAAAAAAATCTCACACACCAATCTGAACGACTAGATTTTGATTTACAAGTAACCGAAGCGCTGATTTTGAGTCCGATAGTATAAGTATTTTTCTATGTATAACAGGCATGTCAAGTATAAAATCTAGGCTTCAAAAAGGGAAATAAATCTGCTGAAATAAGAACACCTTTCGAAAATGGGATTTTTTTCAATTACGCTGGGATTTCAAAGGAACCCCAACATCGAAGAATCTAAAACAAACCATCCTGAAAATGTGAGATAGGAACGATTTTTCCCACTATCAAGCTTGCAAGGATTTTAACAGGATTACTTTTTTATTCAGATCTCCGTAAAATTAAAGATTTCAGCCTGCCTGACAACTACGAAGGGGAAACAACATGAACCCGGGAAAACCATCAAAGACAGTTTTCAGTTTTGAAAATAAGGGGAAACAAATCACCCAACGGGGACATCCCATTTGGGCTCCCCCTTTGTCTACTCCCATTTTGTCTACACCCCTTTTTGTCTATTTCCTACTGACCAACTGCAAGGGTCCCCCCGGCTAACCCGGTCCCATCTACCCCAAAACAGAATCGGGTCTTTTGATTTAATAGGGCAAACCCGGGAAGGGGAAAAGGGCGAATGAACAAGGCCGTTAGCCCAAATCGTCCACACTTTCTGAGTAGGGGGAAAAGGGAGTAGCCAAAGGGAAGTAACCCCCAAAACACACACACACACACACACGCACCAGGTAACACCAATAGTCGGGGAAATAGGAAATGAGCGTGGCCCGAAAAAACGTTTTCCTTCTCTGTGGGGTTTTGTTAAGGGGTGATATCTTTTTTCCAAACCCCCGAAAATAGGGGGAAAATGTTTTTTTTTTAAGGATAACACAAAAAAAAAACTGTTTTAGTAAAGGGGACATAGCTGTTTTCTTGTGTCAACGACTTTATCTTCGCGATAAACCATTTTCCTAAGGGAAAAAAAAGCACAACCGTTATTATCCCAACGAAAATAGGAAAACAATGATTATCCCACGGGAAAATGGGAAAAAGTCTTTTCCCTTTAGGAAAAAGGGGGAATGGGACAACTGTGTAGAAAGATTTGGTGATCCTCAAGATAATCAAAGATTTCCCTCTTTTTTGCACTTTTTGTTTTCCCCAAAAATCGACTTTTGACGCCAGCTGTTCCCATACGCCCGGGCCCCCGTTTTATCGTGTCAGCAGCCTTTACTTAACAACTGACCAGCAATGGCCA
>CM031599.1:65093887-65118887 GCA_018398815.1 Conus ventricosus | reverse complement strand
TCCAAATCAACATTATCTCGATCTATTCCGTACCAAAACCATTGTCAGAATTGAACACTTGTTGGAAATGGTCGTACCAGTCATTTTTGGAAATAGTAGTAGTAGTAGTAGTAGTAGTAGTAAGGGGACAGGCTGATATACGTAGCCTAGGTTCTCCCCGGGCCCTTTTTTGAATCCCCATCCATGTATTGGTTTAGTATTCTGAATAGGTTTGTTGCATGGCGCATATTGGTTATTAATCAAATTCAAATAACAATTTAGTGAATTTATGATCCGCATCAAGGAGATTTTTAAATGAGTTAGTAGATTGTGCAAACTTGATGTTAGTTGGTAGATCATTCCAAAGATGTGTTATTTTTTTTTTCCAAAAACTATTTTACGTTTATTAGTCTGACACTGTTCAATGAAGATTTCCCATCTGGCTTCCTTGTAACACTATCAGTATATAATTTGAAAACATCCTCTATTTGTACATCCACCAAATCCTTAAATATTTTATAGACTTCGATCAGATCACCGCGGATACGTCTAACTTTTAATGAGTGTAAGTTTAAGGATCTTAGCCGTTGTTCATAATTCATATTTTCGCATTCCCGTAGTAGCTTTGTAGCCCTCTTTGTACTTTCTCAACTGCCGTTGACTGCCTTTTGAGTAAGGGATACCATATGATATTTCCATATTCTAAGTGCGGTCGTACCAGATTTTTGTACAATTTCAATAATATATCTTTATTCAAGTATGTGAAAGTTCTCTTTATTAATCATATCATTTGGTTTGCTTTATTGATGATTTATATTGATATGTACATCGAAAGAAAGTAGTGGGTCAAAAATAACACCAAGATCTTTTTCTTCCTCACACTCATTTATTTCATTTTCTTGTCCATTTACCTTCATATAATATTTATGATTTGGGTTTGTTTTAACCATAGTGCATAACACTACATTTGGATACGTTGAAATGTATGTTCCATTCATTAGACCATTCTTGTAATGAGTATACATCCCTTTGTATTTTTGTATGATTGGTAGCATTTTCTATACAGTTTCGTGTCATCAGCAAAAATCTTACATTTGCTTTGACAGATTCTGGAAGATCGTTTATGAATATAGTGAAAAGTATGGGTCCTAGGATACTGCCTTGAGGTATACCACTTAGTACATCTGATCTTTGTGTAGTGGCGTCATTTAGCCTTACTTTTTGTGTTGTCCAGACAAAAAAGCCTGGATCCAATTCGGTAACATTTCCTGTAATCCCATATCCTTTCAACTTCTCCAGAAGCCTACAATGCGGTACAGTGTCGAAAGCTTTTCTGAAGTCTAAGTAGACAACATCAAATGATGCTTTTTGCTCAATATATTCTGTAAAATCTTCCATTGTTAAAAGAAGCTGTGTCATACAAGACCTTTTTTTTCTAAACCCGTGTTGACAATCTGAATACAGATCATTGTCCTGAAAATGATTGACAATACAGTCTCTATTATAGTTTCTAGAACTTACACACTACACATGTCAGACTAACAGGTCTATAATTTCCAGGCTCATTTTTTTATCCCTTTTTAAAAATATATTGTAACTTCTGCAGTTTTCCAGTCTTCTGGTAAGACTCCTTCTTCTAAAGTTTTATTAAATAAGTGACAAAGTGGTTTTGATATTTCTTTACATATTTCCTTTAAGACCCTGGGGGAATTCCATCAGGTCCTTGGGCCTTATTTGGGTTCAGTCCTTTGAGTAAGTTCTCTACAGCCAATGGATTTATCACAACGTCAGCAACAGCAGCTCCCCTATCCCCTAGATTTTGAACATTCGTCTATATTGGGTACAGAGGATGTGTCCTCTCTGGTAAAGACACTGGAAAAGAATGTGTTTAAGGTATTAGCCTTAAGTTCATCTGTGTTTGACAATGACCCATCGGTATTCTTTAGAACTTGTACACCTGTGTTCATTTTAGTTTGTTCTTGGACATACTTCCAAAAGCTTTTAGGTTATCCTTGGCTCCATTTTGCTATATTTTTTTCGGTTTTTTTACGAGCCCTTTTAATTTCTTTATTACAGTTATTCCTGGCTTTAATATAGTTTTTGTATGATTGATTAGTTTTTCTCTCTAAATATGTTTAAAATACTTATATTTTATTTTTATTTCCTAAGTATTTTAAGTGTCATCCAAATTGGTTTAGTTCTCTTGTTTTGTTTTTGTTTTATTTTGGGAATACAGTTATCCATAGCATTCAGTACTTTCTCCCTTAATGAAGGACCATTCATCATTTATATATTATTTTCCACCTTTTCCCACTCAACATCATTGATCATCTCTCTCAGCCTGTTATAGTTCCCTTTATTCAGATTGAATCTATACTTATTATTTTCTCGTTGTTTTTTGTTATTACTGTAGAGTTGAAATAAAAGTATATCATGATCGCTTTCCCAAGTGAGGCAAAGTGTTCAATCTCTGAGATCCATTGGCTGTCATTTACCAGTATCAGATCTAGTATATTGGGCGTTTCTCCTTGTCTGTGTCTAGTTGGATTTTTTACCTTCTGAATCAGAAATGAATCTCGGATACATTCTACAAATTCATTGTTTTCCTCGACTTCCCACCGGCCATCCCACCCGATAGAATGAAAGTTGAAGTCCCCTACCATGCATACCTTGTCAAAACCATGAAGTTCTTTAGATTTCAGAATTTGAAATAACTTGTTTTTATTGTCATTTCCTGAGCTACCGCTTCTATATATGCACCCAATTAAAATTTCTCTCCATTTTCACTTCGGAACTGACACCATACACTCTCTTCAAACCCAACAGAATCAAAAATATCACATTCAAAAGCTTTATGATTTTTGTTTTAAATATAGGGCTACCCCCCTTTTATTATCCTTATTTATAAAAACATCATAATTTGGGTATAAACATTTTCTTTTCGCATTTATTTTTGGTATTCTTCGGCCAAATCTCACTCAGGCCAATAATATCTGGCTTATACTGTTCTAACCTTATCATAAACTCATCTTTTTTTGTTTCTAAAAGCATCCACATTACTGTATAAAAAGGTCACATCATTAAAAGAATTTTTACCAGACTTATTTACACTAGATTTACAAGTATTTACATTAAAAGAAACTGGTCTATGTACATTGCTAGGTCTAGATCTTGATTGTCAGTGGTTATTGCTTACGTTTGGTGTTGCCTTGCCATTCTCAGATCGCTCATCTTCCTTTTTCACGAAGACTGCCTGCCCTTTTCGGTATTGGATGAACAGATCTGATTCTCCATTTTTCATCCTTTCCCTTCTCTCTTCCCTCAATTCTCGCTCTCTCTCTCTCTCTCTCTCTCTCTCTCTCTCTCTCTCTCTCTCTCTCTCTCTCTCTCTCTCTCTCTTTCTCTCTCTCCTGCTCTTTGGCTGTTTTATCGTGGTTGATGTAGATTCTCTTTTTGGGGTCAGAGATGTCCTTGTTCAGGTTTTTTGCTTTGGTTATGATGTCCTTTCTCAGATCTTCTGATCTGACAGTCAACTTGAGGGGTCTTGGTTTGTTTCCTCCCTCTTTTCCCAGTCTAACCGGGTTGCACAGGTCTGTTTTCTGGATCGGGACAATCTTGTCCACCAGTTCCTTCACTTTTTTCATCTCATCTTCTTTTCTCTCCACTGTGTCTGTCTTCTTGCTTTCACTTAGGTTGACTATGATGATGTTCTTTTTCCTTTTCTCCTTCTCTTCCTTTTCCTCCAGAACTTCAGCCAGCTTTTGTCCACCATCTCTTCTATTTTCTCCTCAAGATTTTAAGTACCAGTCTGCCTTTTTTCAAGGTGTCTGGTCTGGCTGTCAGTGAAGAGACCAGCTGTATCAGCATGTCTAGCTTTGCTTCTGCTCTTGTTTGTTTTTCACACTTTCGCTCTGTGCAGTGGTGACAAGTCCACTGTAAGTAGGGACTTTCACTCAGGGAGTCAAATAGAGAGTCGCTGAGCTGTGCACACTCTTGGTGGCCATTCTTTTTGCATGTGAAGCACTCGATGGATCTCCGTTTTCTGTTTGACACATTGTCCTCGCATGACTCATCACAGTATATGCACAGCCATGATCCTAATGTTGCGTAGAAGCTTTTGTCCTTTGAGGACGATTGCTTGCCTTTGCCGGTCTTGGGGGCCCCTACATTCGAATTGGCACCTTTGCCTTTGATTTTGGGGGAGCGGTCGTTTGTCATGATGAAATCTAGAGTGACATGCAATACACGTTTTTACATCATATAAATGTTAGTGAACCACAAAATAAAGAAAAATGTTACCTTTGTGTGCTCCGTATTAGACATTATTTGCAAGAGAGAGTAAAACAAATCAAAAAGGTGCACTTTTCACAGTGAGTACTCCCTGTTACTGTCAACACACAGCGGTCAGCTGAGTAGCCCTAGCAATCGCACTGAACAAGAAGAAAAAACCAGTCTGTGCAAGGTGCTGGAGGAAAAAAAACTCTGTAGAAAAGCTCCTTGTGTACCAGCACTGTCTAACTGCAGCCAATTATACTGCGGACTTGCACTCTCCCTGCTAATATTCGATCCAAAACCATAAAATTTTGAAAATTTTTCTTGAGAGGCTTGCTGAACACGTCTTCCTCCAAGTGTATGCGCAAACATCGTAATAGATTACGATGTAGATCTTGTAGTATTGTCTACCAACGTTTGCTGAATCTAGATTTAATTGTTCCCCAAATTTGGGTCAATTTTGTTTGCTTCAAAGACCCTCAAGTGTACATTTCTTGTCTTCTAATCTCTTTAATTCTAAGAATTTTTATACTGTCGCCTATCTTCATTATATGTGTTTCTGAGTTCTTTTTCTATTTCACTGTCGTTACATCTGTAAAAAGTCCTAAGAGAGAGAGGCAACCTTTGACTTCATAGTTCTACATTCAGCATCAAACCATGGTTTTATTAGAAGGCATACCTTTTGTAATATACTTTTTCATACATTTGCTAGCAAGTGTTAGCTCTTCATTGAATTTGTTAATGGCAAGATCTACATCGTAATCTAATAATACAATGGATAAATCAAGGATGGATGTTACTTCTTCTGATACAAGTGTCTCCATATATTCATCCACTTTGTCTTGGTCCCAGATACGTTTCTCAATAATAGTCTTACTAGATAAGTCATAGGTCGTTATCAAGTTGTTTTGAGCATTAAAAGTCATTGTCACAAGCATGTGTTTGGTTTTCAATTCTAGGTAAAACACGCAATCCATTAACACATTAAAAAACAGACGCTGACACCAAGATATAATCAATGATGCTTGAACCATTATGTGAAAAATATGTATACTCACCTTTCATATCTCCATAAACTGACAAATTTAGTATTAATAAGGAACATTGTTCGCACAAATTCATCAAATAACGACCAAAATCATTTATGATACAATCTTCAGAGTTTCTTGGACATTGGACCTCTGGTACATTGTTTTCGTCAATGTGAAAAAACAAATCAGAAAAGAAGTCAGTTGCGTTGGAAATTAACAGTCCTGGCATTGAAATCTCCCTTAATTATCAAAGGTAGATCTCTGAACTCTTCATGAATATGAAGAATAGCTTGTTCAAAAATAATTATACCATTGTCAATCTCAGTTTCCGCATAATAAGGGCTTTGTGATGGAGGAATGTATACGCCTATGATTATTATTTTTTTTTCTCACATTTTTAATGTCACCTCTCTCATCCCTCCACTCAACAATTCCTTCATTTCTCACACATTCATCTCTCAACAAAAACCTGGCAAGGTACTTACTTAAAACAAATTGATTATAAATTCATGTATGTACAGACATAAAGGTAGTTACAATAAAGAGTTCAAATCAAATATCCTATGACATTTGACTTGGTGTTCTTTGTATTTGAAGGAATGAATGGGAGAATGAGTTGAAATAACTGACCCCATGTATGTTGGAATTGTATAATTGTGCTATTAAAGTATTAGCAAAGAGGTTTTTTGTTTTTAAACAAACATGCATGCACACACACAAAAAGACATACGTATCATAATAATTGTACCAAAAAAAACCCAAAAGAAGTCAGACACAATAAGAGAACAAACACGCATATCCCTCCCCCCCCCCCCCCAGACGCACACACAAACATACATCATTACATGAATTGTAAGCAGGATATATAAACTTGCACACACACACACACACGCACACACACATATACAAATAACTTCAAAAACAAGGAAAATACCAAGGGGTGGCATGGGTGAGAGGCTGAGAGAGAGGGAGAGAAAAAAAAATTAAGATGGGTAATTACAACAAGAGAAGGGATGGCTAGTTATGTTAAAAGATACCAGCGTTTACCATTCTCAACTATGTAGCATTATCTAGGTTGGGATACTCAAGTTGGGACCATGTGTACATAAGATTTGTCGGGAAAACAAAAAGAAGTCACAGTCATGCTAGGAAATGATAGAGGAATAGGGAAACCAGGTTTTGTCAAATTGATCTGAATCATAGTTCAGAAAGGCTAAGTATTTTTCCAATTTAAATCTATAGCTTAAGATTGTTAGGAAAACATGAAGGTCTGGGTGGTTATTTTGTAGTTTACATTTGTAAACATAAAACTTAGCGAACAGCAGAATAAAGTTAAGAACTTTGTCAGTTTTCACATTTTGTTTCATTCCAAACAGAACTACTCTTTCTCGAAAAACAGATTAGCACAGTGCTGACATTTCTCCATCAGCAGGTTTTGAAGATTTCTTCAAAACCGCTGTACAATATTACAGTCGAAAAGCATGTGTGTAATCGTCTGTTGTTCCTGATCACAAAAGTTACATAATGGTGAATCCACAATTTTGCACTGAAACAGGTATTTCTGGGTTGGCAGCAATCTATGTAGAAGTCGACATTGGAACCATCTAAGCTGGACGTCAGTAGAAACTTTATAACTATGAAGGAATATTTGTTTCCAATTCAGATTTACAAAAAGATTATTCCATTTATTAATAGCAGCGGGAGAGGCATTATTTTCATTTAAAGTTTTTTGTACATATTTGTTGCCTCTTTTAATGCAAAACCAGACTTTTTGGTCTAAGAGTTTATATTGGTTAGTTATGATAATATTAAGCTTTTGGCAATAGTTGCGAATGGCATTTATTATGCCTTCATACAAGAGAAAGTTTGTTCTTATACCTTGATATTTAATTAAAAATTCATGGAAGGTCTTCCAATGCCCATTTTCATTAATCAAGTGTTTAATGAAGAAAATGCCATAATTACACCATTCCTGTACAAAAATAACTTTTTTATCTCTTAAAATTTTAATATTGTAATGAATACACTCTGACATGAAATCATGTACTGTAGTCGGACAGTACTTTGAACACAGTTTCTTGTGTTTCATCACATCATTCCAGAATGGGTTATTGACATCTTGCATAATAACATTAGAAAATTCAGCACCAAAGTTTTTTATATTGTCCAGCTTAGGGAACATATTAATGGTAAATTCCCGCCAACCCGACTCATACATTAATCTTCTCAGCCAACTTACCTTCATAGAAGAAATAAAAAATTCTACATTTAACATTTTAATCCACCTTCACAGTACTGCTTTCGACCCACAGATTTTTTTTATCTTACTTTTTTTACCGTTCCATAAGAAACTATACAATTCTTTTTCCAAAGCAACAATAAAATCCTCTGGGGGGGGGGGGGGGGGGGGGGGGTGGGTGGTAGATTAATCAATAAATGAACAATTTTAGAAAATGCCAAAGTTTTAATAATAGTTATTTTTCCGAAAGGAGTTATATTTCTTTTTTTCCAAAAAGCTAGGACTCTTTTTATTTCAAAAAGTTTATCTTCAAAGTTAATCTGTACAATAATATTAGTGTTAGTGGAGAATTTGATACCAAGAATTTTGAAAGTACCTGGATCCCAAACAAAAATTTTGGTCCCTCATAAATCTAATTCCACAATTCTTTCTACTCCCCAACCATATTACTTGTGACTTGTCAAAATTGATTTTTAAACCTGAAATTTGTACAAATTTAGTAAGGACAGATACCGCCTCGGTAAAAGATCTCTCTGAACCATCTAGACATAAACTAGTATCGTCAGCAAATTGTGACATAATGTTTCCTTGTTAACAACTTTAATTCCTTTAATATGCTCATTAGAACGAATCATTAATGACAGAACCTCAGCACAAATTAGGTATAGGTAAGGAGATAATGGGTCCCCCTGTCTCACCCCTCTCTCAATCGGAAACCATGGGGAGTACTGGCCATTGACATAAATACTGGTAGAAATTTGTGAATAAAATGTTCTTATCCAATTAATTAAGTGAGGTCCAAACTTGAAAAATTTCAGGCAGTTATGTAAGAATGACCATGAGACGCTATCAAACGCCTTCTCAAAGTCAACTAAAAAAAGCATACCTGGAACATTTTCCTTATCAGTATACAATAACATGTCATACATCAACCTTATATTTCTCCAATAAATCTGCCCTTCAAAAAACCTCTTTGACTCTCATGTATAATGTTTGGAAGAACATTTTTCAATCGATTAGCAAACACAAGCAGAAGCTATCTTATATGTAGTGTTCAACAAAGAGATGGGGCGCCAGTTTTTCACAAATCTTTTTCGGCTTCCCTTCCTTGGGGATACATATTATGGTTCCCTGTCGCTGGGTAGTTGATAACTGGCCTTTAGCAAAACCTTCATTAATAGAACGTACAAGGAAAGTTCCAATATTTACAAAGAAAAACTTAAAAAATTCAACAGTAAACCCATCAGACCCAGGACTCTTCAAATTTTTCATCTGTTTCAAAGCAGTAGCAGCCTCTTCCAGTGTTATCAACCCCTCTAATGAGGTGCTCTCCTCCTCAGATAATGCTGGAGCATCCGGAAGTTCTTCAGAAATATTCATATCAGTTACATCTCTACGCCTATGATTATTACATCTACGTTTAAACCTGCACATAGCTTAGATAATCTCAACACAACAGAATTATCGCATTCTATGGGGACACGTTTAACGTATCTTGAAAATACTTTCCTTGTCAACAAAGCCACGCCACCTGATAGTCGTGATGAAACATTATCTGATAACTTTAACCCAGGTGAAATAAAAACATCAAATGATGGAAAGAGGTGAACAGGGAAATCAACTGTACATGTTTCTGTAAGGAAAACTGCATCATGACTGGTAAGAAAAGATCTGATAACTGGATCATAAATTGTGCGTAAACCTTCAGTATTATAGATAGGAAATGAACTAAGCGTCTTGTTTGCAATGCTAAGACAAACAGGGGACGATGAATCTATAACATGCGCAGGGCCGAGTCCCTAGGTGATTACCGGTTTTTGTATATAGTCAGTGCGTACAGAGCCGGGGAAGCATTCAGTAACATGCCGTTGTCTGGTTTTGATGTCCACTGACTGGTTCTGTTGTCTTTGTTGTCGCTGCCTACTTTTAACTCTACTTTGTATCAGTCTACCCTGAAGTATAGGAGTGTCGAAGACTAGTGAAAAATCATCTTTGATTGCTTTTTTCCCCCCGATCATGGAAAGCTTTGTGATTTTGGCTGCCTTCAGGAGTTATCTTGTCTGTCTCATCTGTCTGATTTATAGAGGACTGGTTCTCAATCCCATCAGGACTGGACCAAAGATCAATCAATTGTTTAACAAATGTTTGACTGGAGTTTATTTCTGACTCATTGATAGGAGGGGAACAAGGGGAATAGGGAGTGGCTGGATCAGCTACTGACAATAAAGCGGTATTAGACACATCGCAAGGTAAGTGATGTGAAAACGCACTGAGTTCATCATATCATTCGATGTCTTAAAGTCACTATGAATATCAGCTACATCAGGAGTGTTCAAAGCGTCAAACAGACCACAAACACCAAGGGCAGTGTGGACACCGGGAGCCCCATGGACGATAGTGGCACCACTGTGGACATAACGGACACCACCGTAAACTCCACAGGCACCAGCGTGGACACCAGGAGTAGACTGAACGTCGTGTGCCCCAGCGTGAACACCAGGAGAAGATTGAGCATCATGGGCACCAGTGTGAACATCAGAAGCACCAGTGTGGACACCAGCGTGGACACCTGGAGTAGACTGAGCATCATGGGCATCAGTGTGGATGTTGGAAGCACTAGCGTGGACACCAGTGTGGACACTGGTGTGGATTCCGGGAACATCAGGGATACTATACTGCTCAAAACAATTTAAGAGCCATCTGCATTTTTCACATGGTTTAGATAACGCATCGTAGTGTGTAGAATTCAAAGCTTTTGTCCAATTTTTGCGCTGAAAGTGCCACAACTGCTTCAATGCAAAACTGGTTTTGGCATGTGTTCAGTTGAATCTGAGTCTAGTGGGTTAAACGAGTTCACAAAAGAAACACCGAAATCACGAAAACATGGTCGCGGTTTGCGAGCGCATAGCTGAGGCAGCAGAGTTGGGCTGACTGCAAACCGCATTGCACGTGCAAGTCGTGCCTTTACTGAACACATGGCAACCAGTTTTGCTGACCAGTGGGTATAACAAAAAGCTGCTTTTGGGGGTGTTTTTAACCATGCCACCAAGACGGAGATTAAATGACACTGACCGGGGAAGGGCTGTTGCTTGGCTTCAAGAAGGTGTAGGCGTCAGAGAAGATGGTCGTCGCCTTCAAGTGCATCATGCTGTCATCCAAAGACTTCGTGTCTGCTCCAACACCACCAGTAGTACTACTGAACGAAGACGGTCTGGCGGCCTAGGTCCACCACTAGACAGCAGGACAGACTGCTGATTCTGACGGCACTGAGACAAAGAACTGCCACTGCAAACAACATCAGGCGACAACTGCGTGCTGCAGCGAATGTCAACGTTTCCGCCTGAGAGAAGTTAACCTCCGAGCAAGACGACCAGCTGTTTGCTCTGTGCTGATGGCGGCTCACCATAGGGTGCGACTGACCTGGTGCTGAGCTCATGTGGCCTGGACGAGGCAGCACTGGGCCCGGGTGATGTTTTTTGACGAGTCGCTTTTTGCTGAGCTCTTCCATGATGGTCGCATACGTGTCTGGAGGCGGACGGGGGAATGCTACCAAGAAGCCAACGTAATCGAATGGGACCAGTATGGCAGGGGGTCTGTCTTGGTGTGGGGTGGCATAGGAAGGAACTTCAGAACCCATCTGTACCGAGTTGAAGGCAACCTAACTGGTGTGGGATACAGGGACAACATTCTTCAGCCTCTGGTCCTGCCTGCCCTACAAGCCCTGGGCCCTGACGCCATCCTCCAGGACGACAACGCCCATCCCCACCATGCCAGGGTGGTAAACGTCTTCTTGGAGGAGTAGCAGGTCAACAGCCTCGACTTTAACCCGATCGAGCACGCCTGGGACGTCCCGGGCGCCTGCTTCACGAGAACCACCCTCCAGCAGTGAACCTGGGCCAGCTCTTCGGCTTCTTGCAGCAGAAGTGGAACAACATCCCCCAGCTGACTCTTAGGAGGCTTGTGGATTCTATGAGACAGAGATGCCTAGCTTGTATCCACGCTAATGGCGGCCATACTGAGTATTGACATTGATTGTCATTTGATTTGACTGTTCTGAGTTCTGAAATGAAGGTGTTCATCAATTAAGCCCATGAAGTTGTTTTTGAGCAGCTGTTATTCTTTTATTTCTGATGTCATTGTATCATTCCATAGATGAAGTTTCAATTAAAGTGTTTGAAGTTATTTTGTTTTTCGGTTGAATTGTGTGTGAATGTTTTCAACTGGCTCTTAAATTGTTATACTTTGGACATTAGCGTGGGCATCAGCGACACTAGCATGGGCACCAGCATGAACGCCAGAGACATCAGCATAGACACCAGTATGGGAACCAGTGTGAACATCAGGGACACCAGTGTGAACACCAGTATGAACACCAGTGTGGGAGCCAGCGTGGACATCAGGGACACCAGCGTGGACTTTGGGGACACCAGTGTGAGCACCAGGATGAATAACAGTATGAACACCTGTGTGAACACCAGAGTGAACACCAGTATGAGGACTAGTGTGGACATCAGGGACACCAGTGTGAACACCTGTGTGAGCATCAGTATGGGAACCAGTGTGGACATCAGAAACACCAGCGTGGACACCAGGGACACCAGCGTGGTCATCAGAGACACCAGTGTGAACACCAGTATGAACACCAGTGTGAACACCAGCAAAGAAACCAGCGTAGACATCAGGGACACCAGCGTGAACACCAGGAGCACCAACGTTAACACCAGCGTGAACACCAGGAGCAGAGTGGACTCCAGGGACAGCAGCGTAGATACTCTGGGTAGAATGGACATCAAGGGCAGCAGTGTTGACACCAGGGACAGCATGGACATCGGAACACTGCCTTTGACATCAGGGACAGTGTGGCCACCAGGGACACTGGGCTGATTGTCTTCACAGTCACAAGGATCCTTAAAATGTTTCCTTTCATTCTCATTTGCTGTGGACAACAATGTAGCACCCCCTGGTTGGTGACTATTTTCTTTTCCTGGGGGAGGGGGGGAGGCTCTGGGGCTGGGAAGGAGGAAACGATTGAGAAGCAGTTTGTTTCCTTGAAGCTGAAGCAGCGCCATTCTCTGCATGGAGAATATCACAATCGTACTCTGCACTCAGTGTGTCACTGTGTTTTAGTGATTGAAATGGCTCATGTCAGTAGTCCAAGGTAAATCCATTTCTGAATAAGCAGGGTTTGGAGAGCATTCAAGGGCAAGTGTGTCTGAGGGATTCATCATGTCATGCTCTCTGCTCCTCTCTGCTCATACTGTTGCAAGGGAGAGCATTTTTTGTTAAAGTTTAAAGGAGTCCTTGTATTATGCTTGGAAGTGAACGATGTGTACCTCTCCTGTAAAACAGGTGGCCTTTACGAAAGTAGGCAGATCTTCAATCTCTTCTGTCTTTTTGGAGAACCTGGCTCTGTCAGGCTGTCAGGTCAGAGGCCACACGTATTCCCAACTCTTTGGCCATATCCTTTCTGCAATCTTCATTGCTGAGAATAAATAACTTGTCTTGCCAATGACACAGACGCGCTATAATTGGGCGAGGGTACTGGTTGTCATTTCCACTTTGGCCGAGACGGTGGGCTCGTTCCATGTCTCGAGTTGTCCAATCTTTGCCTGGGAAAAAACGTGTGAGCAGTTGAATTACTTTTCGGATGCACCGATCGCCTCTTTCTTCCGGATATTCAAAGACATTGAAAAAATTGACATTGTTGCGCCTTGAAAACGATTGAAGTTTGTCCACTTGCTCATCCATCTTATGGCACGTATCCAGAAACATGTCCTTCCAGTCATAAAGAATTGCAAATTGTTGTTCTAGAATATGGTATTTGTTTGCTAGAACTTTGATATCAAGCCTCATTTGCTCATCCTTCTGTAGGAGCTCGTAGGAGTTCTCTACTTTGTTTGTTGAATGACTGTCCTGATGTTGGGGTATTCTGCCATGGACATATTCTCTTCTGTACAGTTTCCAGAAATTAATCCCGCACATGTGTGGAATTAGCACCCACTCTGCTGTGAAGATAACCGCTGGGACCAGTATAATCCTCATGTGTGTAGTTAGAGGAGTCAATGCCTTGTGCATGGATTGACGAAAATGGCCCGGGGTTTGACTCCACATATCCGCATGGGAGCAGGAGCCAACTAATGAAAATGGCAGCAGTTTCAAAAAACACTTTCACGAAGATGTTCATGTGGATGATTAATATAATACGTTAGTTGAATTTTGAGTCCCCCCTGATGCTCCGTTTAAACATGAGTAAAGACCCACTGACCACAGGGAAAGTCTGTTGACAGTGGGAAAGACTACAACTTTGGATTCTCTCTTGAGGGCACATAAAACCGTATGGCGAAAGCTTGGCTGTGTCTGGAGTGGCACCGTCTTCATCTGTCCGTGGGCAGGGGTGGTTGGGTCTGTGGGTGTGCTCGGCAGCTGGAGGGTGGTGTTTTCGCCAGTGGGCTCTGCAGTCATGAAATACGGGCTGGTACACCATGGGGATGCTACTTTAAGGCTGTTATGAGCTGCATCCTGTGGTCTAATTTACCTCTGGTCAGGAGCAGTTATGTCCCTTGATATCTTAATGGAGTGTCCTGCGCGTGCCTGTACCCATCGTCAACACAGCGCGGACCTCAAAGGGTGGTACAGGACTGCTCTAAAGGCAGGTGAAGACGGTGCTTCTCTGGGTCCTCCCCAGCACCTTCGGGTGTTTCTTTTTCTTTTCTTTTTCCTCCTCATGTGTGTAGTTAGAGGAGTCAATGCCTTGTGCATGGATTGACGAAAATGGCCCGGGTTTGACTCCACATATCCACATGGGAGCAGGAGCCAACTAATGAAAATGGCAGCAGTTTCAAAGAACACTTTCACGAAGATGTTCATGTGGATGATTAATATAATACGTCAGTAGAATTTTGAGTCCCCCCTGATGCTCCGTTTAAACATGAGGAAGCGAACTGACACAGCCCACTGTAGGAAGAGACGCTGGAGATATGAAACAGTTGATTGGAGCCCAAAACGATTGACTAACATGGTTTGGTTGACACACTGTCATCGACACCTATCCATCAACCGACGATCACCCGACCATCGACCTTCACCATTCACCCAGACGACTGCCAACACCACTGAGCCGATAAAAAGAGTGAGCAAGGGGGACAGAGGCCAAACCAGTTTGATTTTAGGCAGTGTTTGGTGCAACTTTCTTGCCTTCTTGTTGCCACCAAGCACCGAGCGTTTTTCACGTGCAGTTGTCATCATGAGCAAATTGAGTAATCACATGCCACCAAAGCTGATCCACAGGGAAGGACTCCCGTTTGTTTCCCCATCAATCAATATTCGTACGAAAAGTTTTTCCCTTCTTTTTCTGTTTTCCAATGTTGTAGTGAAAGCAATAAATTGGCTAGCTTAATGGCTGGCTTGAGTAGTCACAGCAGAGAAGGATTTCCGCCTTCTCCTCTTCAAAATGTAGATGTGCTTTAATTAGCTTCCTAGTAACTAATTAGGAACCTGGACTTTTTTTGTTTCTCACAGAAACTCTTAAATTAGTGCTGGCCAAATTGGAGGCCATTTCCTATGTGATTAGCGCCATAAAAGCTTACCAGGTAGGCAGCCCATTGTGTAGAGGACAGCGTGGATTGTAACGCGCTTACAGCTTGGTATCGAAATGTTCTTGGTCAGTGTGACTGCTGGCAGATAAATCCTTATCACAGATCGTCATGGTCGAAGTCACAAGGAAGCAGTTCTGATCCAATTCCTTTCTTCCGATCACCAGCCATTTGAATTTCTTCCTGCTTGCCGCGTCACTGGTACAATTCTCAAACTTATCTAACATCGAAACGACTCCGCACAAAGCGAAAACTTACCCTAAATGTGACCAGCATATATATATATATATATATATATATATATATATATATATATAATATATATATATATATATATATATATATATTTATTTATCCCAGTATATCGTCGTCTTCTTGTAACTGTTTTTCTATTTTCTATTCCCCCATTGCGTCCAGACACAACAGCCGATTGAACTTGACTCCAACAGTGAGTAATCTTTACAGGTGAAAAACAGTGCTTGCGAGAGCTCGGGTGGGATACGTCCTTTCACCTCGGCGGTCGGCGGCCAACGAGAGAGAGAGAGAGAGGTGTTCCGCCTACCACCATTCGTCCAACTGTCCGCCACCCCTGTCGCCTACTGTTTTCCCCAACTCCCTATCTCCCTTCCCTTCTCTTACCTCCCCCTGTTCTTTCCCCTCATTCTCCAGCCTCCCCACCATCCCTGCTCATGGTCCCCTTCATCCCTCCTCTTCCCTTCCTTCCACTGTGACCCCCACCATCCCCATTCCTCCCCTGCCTCTGTTCTCCTCCCCCTCCGAAGCATGTCCTTCTTTCCCCCTCCCTTAATTGTAACTCCCCCCCCCCCCCGCTCCCCCCCCCACCCCCACCCCCTCCAATTCACCTTTTTCCAGAGGACTAACTTTGCTTTACAGCAATATTTCTTGCCGCATTTAAACGAGTCTGTCGCCACTATCTAGCACGATAATGCTTCACTCTCGGTGTGCCCAGTACACTAACAGTTCACCTTGCCAGCTTAAGGAAACATTCAACAAAACTGGAGTTGTACACCCCCACCCCCTCCCTCCCCCGTTGCGTTGCATCTCCCCCCTCCTCGCCTCTTCCATTAATCTCTCTCTCGTACCCTCGCTCTTCCTCCTTCTATCAGCCCCCCCCCCCCCCCCCCCTTTCCCCTGCCCCCTCTCCCCGTCCCCCTTTCCTTTCTGCGTCTCCTTCCTTCGCCATATGGCCTTCTTGTTCGGTTCGGACTGTTGAACATCGGAACATTGGGCAGCGCCCTTCTTGTTCCTCTTCGCTGTGCCAGCACTCCTAACCCTCCTCCCTTTTTCCTGCACACACACACGCACACGCACAGTGCACTGTACAGTGCATTATACCCTGACTTGGGAAAAAAATATATATATAATGCTGAACAATTAATTAGTGGGGGGAAACAAGTGCAGGCTAACAATTCTTCGGTCATTATAATAATGACTTCGCAAAGATTTGACTTTTAGAGAGAAAAAATGAAGATGACGAAAATGGGGGAAATATATTATACATATGAGAAACCCTTCACTAGCCGCCTGAGGGAACCATCGTGATCCCTTCTGAAGGCAGATTTATTTGTATTGCCTGCTCTTAGGCCTTTCGTCCGCTGGATCGGACTCATCAGGGAGACACGGCTGACTGTGTCTGCGCTCCTGGTGTCAAATAATTCTGTGATGTTCTCACCACCAAGGGTTCCCAAAAAAAATCCAACAGCACCCCAAAGCATATATATATATATATATATATATATATATATATATATATATATATAATATATATATATATATATATATTATATATATATATATTGCTCGGTACTTATCCTTGGAATTTATTAGTTTGTTGTATTTTAGTCCCTTGTGGATTCATTCCAAGAACTGGCCCTCAGCACTTGTGTCTTAGAGGATATCTTTTTATATTTTCTACTTTCCACAAGAAAATGTAGCTTGTTTGCTCTTTCATGATTTTCGTTTGCTTCTTAGATGGCACCTTTGGTTGGTTTTTTGAAAACTCAACAAACATACTACGGTATTGCACACCAGCCTTTTCTGGGATTGCATTCTTCTTAAAACTGAAAAGGCAGAGGAGTCAAATTACCACTTTCCGCGGTCACTGAGGAGAAACAACCAAGTTTCGAAATATCGGTATATGACCAGGAGTTATATGTTAGTGAGTTTCCCTCCCTATTGGAGGATGTCTCCCCCTTGGAGAATATAAGCTTGCTGAAGGCTCATTTTGAGAAGCATTTATTTTATTTTTCCCCATTCACCCACTCAAGCACATACTGTTAGTTAGGCAGAATCATCTACCACTGCAGATATGAATGCGTATCTCCCCTATTTCTTCAATCTAAGACATAAGAGCAAGCTTTGTTTATAATTCAATATTTCTTGCAGTCATTGCAACACCAAGCTGCTCTGTAAGTTGCTGGAACGGTGCTCGGTACTTATCCTTGGAATTTATTAGTTTGTTGTATTTTAGTCCCTTGTGGATTCATTCCAAGAACTGGCCCTCAGCACTTGTGTCTTAGAGGATATCTTTTTATATTTTCTACTTTCCACAAGAAAATGTAGCTTGTTTGCTCTTTCATGATTTTCGTTTGCTTCTTAGATGGCACCTTTGGTTGGTTTTTTGAAAACTCAACAAACATACTACGGTATTGCACACCAGCCTTTTCTGGGATTGCATTCTTCTTAAAACTGAAAAGGCAGAGGAGTCAAATTACCACTTTCCGCGGTCACTGAGGAGAAACAACCAAGTTTCGAAATATCGGTATATGACCAGGAGTTATATGTAGTGAGTTTCCCTCCCTATTGGAGGATGTCTCCCCCTTGGAGAATATAAGCTTGCTGAAGGCTCATTTTGAGAAGCATTTATTTTATTTTTCCCCATTCACCCACTCAAGCACATACTGTTAGTTAGGCAGAATCATCTACCACTGCAGATATGAATGCGTATCTCCCCCTATTTCTTCAATCTAAGACATAAGAGCAAGTTTTGTTTATAATTCAATATTTCTTGCAGTCATTGCAACCCCAAAGCTGCTCTGTAAGTTGCTGGAACGGTGCTCGGTACTTATCCTTGGAATTTATTAGTTTGTTGTATATATATATATATATATATATATATATATATATATATATACTCACACAGACGCGCGCGTGCACACGCACACACACACACACACACACACAGAACTCATAACTCAGAAAACTCATTCGATCAAGGGTCGAGATTTTAGGCAGAGCCAATCTTCCAATCTGTCCTTGCTAAGGTAAATTATGCAATGATATCTAAAGACAATGAAATGGAAGGAAATAGTAAACGAAAGAAAGAAGATCTAGTTGCAAAGCGAGACGACTGCAGGCGGAAATCTAAACAAAACTTAAATAAATGTTAGCGAACCGCCCAGAGAACGTGGACAAACGAGTCACAAGACAAAACACAACGCGTTTCGACCTCTTAGGTCTTCGTCTGGTGATAAATAAACGAATAAAACAACGAAAATTCACTTAGCTTTGGTCGCTTCAGATCGCTCAGGGTTCAGCGTTGAATGAGAACGAGCTCGTTCTCATTCAACGCCTTCCTCCTTGCGCTGAACCCTGAGCGATCTGAAGCGACCAAAGCTAAGTGAATTTTCGTTGTTTTATTCGTTTATTTATCACCAGACGAAGACCTAAGAGGTCGAAACGGGTCTTGTTTTGTCTTGTAACTCGTTTGTCCACGTTCTCTGGGCGGTTCGCTAACATTTATTTAAGTTTTGAAAGAAAGAAGAGAAAAGAAAAGATGAGAAAATGAAGGAGAAAAAAAACCCAAGAAAAAAGGCACACAGGATTGTAAGTACATGATTTACACACACAGACACGCACGCACGCGCATTTGTATGCAAAGGCTCAACAAAAGCATACCTATATACGCAATTATAAGATGCAGACAACAACAAAATGGGAGTGGGGAAGGAGACGTGAGACAGAGGAGGATGGGTGGGTGTGTAGTGTGGGGCAGCGGTTGGGAATGGAAGATAAAAGGGTGGTAAGATAAACAATACAATATGCCAATGTTTGCTGTGTGTTTGTGATTATTGGTGGAGTTCGCAACCAGACGAGAATGATGATGGTGACGGCATTGTTATGAAACAAAATGCAGCATTCTAAGAGAAGCAATTTTCCTCACTGAGTAAGGACAGTTGGTGGTATCATTTGTGTGCCATAACTGGTACGGTAACAACGTACACATCTGTACTTGCTGATGATATAAGTGACTGCTGCAAAACACTTCTATGAGACAGCGTATTCTGCATCAAGGAATCTGTGAAATATTTTCGAAGGACCTTTTTCAACGTGTGTTGTGAGCGGCACAATTTTATGTTAGGGGGAAGAGAGTTCCAAATGGCGGAACCTGAGAATTTAAAACTGGTTTTGAACATCTCGATCCGAGTACATGGTAGAGTATAATTGTTAGACCCATATCGACATGAGCCCGATATCGACATCACACCATGTGCCCGGACGCACGCGCGCGCGCGCACACACACACACACGCGCGCGCGCGCGCACACACACGCACGCACGCACGCACGCGCGCGCGCGCACGCACACACACACACACACACACACACACACCACATATATATATATATATATATATATATATATATATATATATATATATATATATATATATATATATATATATATATATACACACGCGCGCGCGCGCACACACACACACACTGTCAGACTCACTCATGCAGTGTGACCAACAACCAGTCAGACAACACAAAAGATAGTTTCCCCTGTTAACTAACAACTAAACTTTTACATTGTTTGCATACAAAATCTTTGTAATTTGTTGGACAAAACTAATTACACATATTTCTCTTTAAATCAAAAGCATCAGCAAGTCCTCATGGACCAAAAAAGAACCCATTTTATATCAACTTTCACAGCTACAGTGCCACAGAGAAAATTATAATCGCTTCCTGGTCCTTACAGATTATGCATTGTGTGTCAGCGACTGATTCAAAGGAAAAAAGAAGAAAAAGAAGTGGGGAAAAAGTAGGATAGAGGCCCCATAATAACGCGGGAAAATTGGAGGTAGGGGGACCCAGAATAGGTAAGCAAGTCATTATTATTTACTAAGAGATGCTGAGGAGTGCAAATACCACAACTGGGCACTCTTTCCCACGAGACTTGTTTTCCCTGGTATCTCGTGTATAGCTACTTCATTTCTGAAACGATTCATTTTATTCTGAACCTCCCTCCCCTCTTGGACATTTCCATGTCATTACTTCCATTAATTTCTTATATTTATACTTCTTGACATTTGTCGTGTTTCTTAAAATGTTTTATTTATCTATGGAGAAAGTTTCTGAAAGTAGAAAACAAAACATGTTAATCATCATGTTATTTTTTTTCCAAAGAATGTCTATCTTTCTCTATTTCATTTATCATTTTCTTAAACATGCCTTATCTTATAGTTCCTCATTAAGGGCCTTTAATTTACACTCTCACAAGACACCTCCTGTCCCTTTAAAAAAGAAAAAAAAACTTTGATGCATGCGTTCTTGTAGAGCCCGCTGTCTCTAGGCGCATCGACCACATTTTCTGTGTTAAAACTGCCGGATTGCAGGTAAAATTTCCCCCTGAGCTCTCTGTTCACCCCCCCAGCATCGTGCTGACGGTTTTCTTAAACCCCTGAAAAAAATTTTTCCCTTTTTTCAATAGCCTGCAAGGCTTGCATTTTTTTCTGTTGCACATTTCCATAAACAAATAAAAACAAAACCACTAGGAATTGGGTACAATTCAATCTTTCTCTCTCTTTTTCCTTCTCTCTCCTTTTTTATATATTTATTTATATAGTGTGTGTGTGTGTGGTGTGTGTGTTGTGTGTGTGTGGTGTGTGTGGTGTGAGTAGGCTCTTTTAAAACATCAAAACCCTTAAATTGGGAAATGTACGGTCGCAAAGCCGGACGGCCTACCCCCCCTACCCCCCCCTATTACACACAAATAAAAACACAGCACCAAAACACAGCTTTACAATCATGCGCACATCTTTATTTCACACCACAACATAGGGGGCCCCACCACTCACCCCATCCCAATCACCCCCCGGTATCCCACTTTTTCAAAACCCCACATCCCCTGTACGCCCTTGAAAACCTTAACCTATGCAAAAAGCACCAGTTGCGGAAATTCACTGCGACTAGGGACGCAGGATAGCCCCACACGTGGGGGCTAAATATAGGGAAAAGGCCCAACCAAGGGGCTCAAATCTCTAAACTACTACCACCCACCCCTCCCCCGGGGACCCCCCCTTCCTTTTCCCCCGGGACCCCTCCCGCCCGGGTCATGCGCCCCTAAGGGAGGAAACGACAAGCCCCCCTCCCCCGTGCGGCCACTACGCCCCAAAAAGGGGCAGTAGCTAGCCCCCCTTACCTATGTTAACGCACCCCCTTTACTACAACCAGGGGACAACCCATCCCGGCCCAGAGACCCAGTCCTCGGCGGCACTTGGCCCCCCGGGCTGACTCCCCCCTGGAAGATCTGCCCCCTGGCGGACCTGGCTTCCCCGGGGCCGCCCTCCCCGAAGACCCCACCCCCCGGCGCTGACCTGGCTCCCCCGCGGGCCGACCTCTCCCCAAAGACCTACCCCCCGGCGCCGACCTGGCTTCCTGCAGTTGATTCCTCCCCCACGCTGGGCACGACCCCCAACGTACACCAACGCCCTCTCGGGGTCCGGGGCTCAAAGGGACTCCTCTCTGAAGCCCCGCCAACTCGGAGGGGGGGAAAGGTTGGTGCAGCGCCCTCTCCAGGGCGCTGAAAAGGGAAGACACAGGGGGGGAGAAAATCCCGGAAGAACCCCGGTAGCAGGGGGAGATGCCCCACAGCCGGCGACGGGCCCGGTGGGCTCCCTTCCCGGGAAAGCACAGGGAACGGGAAATCGCTCACCCGCCGGCAGCGGCAGCGACTGCGGTGATTGGCCCAGCCTCAGGCGGAACAGGATACCGCTGAAACAATATGGGCCCCTACTGTAGTGTCGCATACCCGAGTCATCAAGGGTTTAGGCTACTTGTATGGTTAAACTCTTCCTCCCCTTTCTTTCCTCCCCCCTTTTTAATGGAAAAGGCTCTTTTATTTCCCAAACCCCCGTTACTAGACCCCCTTACCCGGTAACCTTACCACAGCAGTAAAACAATTCTCTCGAGCCCAACTACGCTATTACATATGAAATTATGCTCGCCAAATTCTCGGAGAAAAAAAACCAATCAAGCAATCCAACACGGACCCATGGGCCTCCTTAGGAAATACAAATAAACTAAAAAAGGGCAATTTCACAAGGGAAAAGTTTCCACCAGTAACGGGAGTAAATTTTAAATTTTTAAAAAAAAAAAAAAAAAACTTTTCAATTTTTTGCGGTTCCGTTTCCAGCATTTCTAAAGAAATGGCCGCGCCACAATCCTTCCCATTTTTCCCCCCTTTTCACTGTCAAATTTATAATCAATACAAAACAAATGATTTGTTCGCCAAATTTCCATCCCAAAACCCCCTTTTCTGCTTATTGTCGAAAATCCCGTGGGGGTTTTCCCGTTTTGCCAACCCAACCATACTTCAAAATTACATGTGCACATCCCCCGTTTTAAACCCATCAACTTTCTGAGCTACCCCCTTAAATTTTTCCTTACCCTTCTTTTCCCATACTAAAATTTATAAAGGGACTGTCTCCCTACAAACCAAAAAAATCTTCTCCAACCCCATTCTGTCACAAAAAGTATATCCCCGCATTGTACGACTGTATTTATTAAAAAAACACATTTCTAAACCCTATGGGTCATGTCCGTACCAAAAGCGTACGTCACAGAACAGTCTGCACCGCCCCCCACCCGCGTCGGAACATGACTCGTAAAGAAAGTGAAAAAACACCAAATAAGTTGAATTGCACGACCGTACTCCGTATAACACGGACCACAAATCACCCTGGCCCCATGCCAGTTAAAAGATTCCAAAGCTGTGAGGTCAAATCGAAATCGTTAAACAATTTTAAAGAATACTACTAATTTCAAATGAAATTTAGCACAATCCTTTACGATTCACGCGACAATCTGCACCCGATATACTATGATCCCCAACAAAATGCAACCTTATTTCTTCCTTACGACCCCCCCGAAATTAATGAACTAATCACACCAATATCACACACCCCCATCAACGGTTTTTATCGAACCCACATTGTCTCCCAATGTAATGAAACGAACTCAGGAACCACTTGACCTACTTACAGAATATACAGAAAAGAGGTAACACAAACCGGCTGACAAAATTTCAATCACAGAACCAAGACGACATCATACCAGACAACCAGTATACGCAACTAACATAATACAACTAAACATAACATGAGACAACTACAGTACAACTCGCCATAATACAAGACATGACGAACAACACCACCCTGAACCTAACAAACCACCAACCTGGACAAACAGATGTTCAACCACACCAGTTCTGCAACTGGCTGAAGTGGCTGCCAACAAAGACGACACAGACTCCGGCACAGGCCAAGGGCACACCAGACCCGACGAGGACCTGGCACTAACTATGACTCGAAGTCACTCAGCTCAACTAACGGCGCTCCCGCCGCAACTACAAGGCACGTCCACTCCGACGAACACCAGGGACCGAAGTGAAGCTACCCCAACGCATTCCGCCTGGTCGGACTCAAGCGAACTCTACTCACAACACAAAACAGCGATTGGTCAGAGCAGCGTATCCCTCCATAGAGCTGACACGCCGGACCAACGGACTAATTGTTGCTCGTGCAACAACACGACAATTACCACAACTCACAGACTTGACAACACCAACAACAGCCGATATCCTGCCCCGCCTTCTCTGGTGTAGAACCAAAGTAACAAAAGGGTAACAATCGGGAACGAAACCAACCTCCCGCCTCCATCCCCTCAACAAGTGAAGACTGGAATGCAAGAATATTGTATGTCTTATTTCCCCAGCCCCCTACCTAGCCTAACCTTCCACCTTAACCAAAACCCCAATCTTACACACGCACACACACATATACACATATGCACACGCGCACACGCTCTCTATTTCTGAACTACATTACTCCAAACACATGGACGGCTGATTTAGTACCGCGGATCGGTGACACACCCCCCCTGCCTAAGTTTTAACTACAGGTTAAAACCAACAAAAACTTCTCACTCGATCGGCGTTTACTCACACCCCACCTATAACAATCCAACTCCCCATCACTCACTCTGTCCTATTGTTACTTTTGATGCACCCCAACATCATCATTTCAACAACATCACTTTTAAATACGTCATTAACCGCAAGAGAATGTAAATATCTATGTTCAAGACCACCCATCTTATTTTGCACGAAAACCCCCCTTTTCACATACACATCACGCCCATCACATGTCAATTTTAGCCAAAATTAACACCTGTTTCACAAAAAAATTAATGCGCCAACCCTCTAAAATTGACGCAATCGTTGTTTTAAAACGGGGGCTTACGTGCTAGATAAGATTTTGGTGATCGTGAACAAAGATATTTACATTCTCTCCAAGGACATAAAAATTAAGGGTTTACAGTACGTTCTTCTACTTCCAGCACCATTAATAAATCAGAACAAACACTGGCTTTCCATCTTGGTTAGTTATTTTTACATCTAATGAATTTATAGGTCCATTAATTAGTTTTTTAAATTCACTGTTTTTTCCAACTGAGATTAATCGATAATCGCAAAATCCTGCCTAGTTGATGGCAAAACCTTTAGAACTGTAGATGGATAGCCATCAAACAAATTAGTATCTGTTCTTAACTGTTTAAATGACAACAACTGGGTTCACAAAA
>CM031599.1:64987205-65093787 GCA_018398815.1 Conus ventricosus | reverse complement strand
GTCTCTCTGGAGAGGCAGAAGTGATGTTAGAATTAGAGCCACAGATCCTATATGAGCATAGATGTATATGAAGTTGAGCGAATCATGAAAACACCCCTCCCGTATATTATTTAAGAGAGACTCTCTCTTCTAAAAAGCCAGCCCCTAAAAGGTCCGTTTGTTCGTGAAGAGCTGCAAGTTGTCCCGCCAAACACAGTGAGTTAACAAAAAATAGTATTTGCTAAACTTATTTTTTTTGCTAAACTTAATTTTTTATGTCCTTGGAGAGAATGTAAATATCTTTGTTCACGATCACCAAATCTTATCTAGCACGTAAGCCCCCGTTTTAAAACAACGATTGCGTCAATTTTAGAGGGTTTGGCGCATTAATTTTTTTGTGAAACAGGTGTTAATTTTGGCTAAAATTGACATGTGATGGACGTGATGTGTATGTGAAAAGGGGGGTTTTCGTGCAAAATAAGATGGGTGGTCTTGAACATAGATATTTACATTCTCTCCGCAGAATACATTAATCAACCTGGTCCAATTCTGCCTTCCACGACCTCAACGCAGGCACTTACAGGCAGCCGTTACACTACGCTCTACATATAAATTTCATAACTGAGGGTGCTCTGACCATGCACGACCGCTATGCAACACGTGCTACAAATACTACACCCCCAGCAACACTTTGCCACGTCATTCTCTTCCAATGACACATGCATATCTTCAACAATGTCAACCCCTCTTGACACAGGTAAATGGAACTTAAGTCTCTCTCTCTCTCTCTCTCTCTGTTTTATTTTCTCTTTTCATTAATCATTTATCTGAAGAAATTACACAAACAGGAAAGCATGGTGTTCAACTTAACCCCGATTTCATTGAAATTTTAATCCTCCTCTTTGCAGACGATGTTGTGCTAGTTTCAGATACCATAAACGGATTGCAAACTCAACTAAATATCTTGTGGAATGTGTCCAAGCGATTAGGACTAATTGTGAACCTTGAGAAATCTAATATTGTTATATTTAGAAATGGTGGTTATGTTTCTATTCGTGAAAGGTGGAAATATGGAAATGAAACACTTTCGATAGTAAATATGTATAAATATTTAGGTATATTCCTTTCTACCCGTCTGTCATATACACATTCTCTTTTGGATTTGTCCAGTCGTGCAAAAAAAGGGGTAATTGCAATATTTCGTATTTTGTGGTCAGTTGGTAATTCGTCTCCTGCAGTATTTTTCAAACTGTTTGATGGCCAAATACAGTCCATGCTGACGTATGGGGCTGAGATATGGGGTATAAGAACAAATCTTCAGCCAATTGAATCTGTTCATCTTTTTCTTTAAAAAGGTTTCTCAATATAAAAATACATTCTTCAAATATACTAGCTTATGGTGAGACTGGACGATATCCACTTTTTGTAAATGTTTATGTTAAATGCCTGAAATATTGGTTACGCATTCTGAGAATGCCACTGAATAGGTTACCACTTAAAGCATATAACATGTTACTAACTCTGCAGAATCAAGATAAAGAAACTTGGGTGTCCTCCATGCGGAATCTTTTATATCGTTATGGTTTTGGACATGTTTGGGAAAGCCAAGGTGTCGGAAACTGTAATTTGTTCATATCAACCTTTAAAAATAGACTAATAGAGTGTTATAAGCAGGAATGGCATTTTGACATAACAACAAGAGATAGATTCTCTTTTTATTGTTCATTCAATTCGGCGTTATCTATTAGTTTTCATCTAACTACAGTAAAACATGTTCCTGTGCGAAATGCTTTGACTAGATTAAGACTTGGTGTCTCATCATTGAGACCTCATCGTTTACGACATTGTCAAAATGTTTCAGGAGAAAATTTGAACTGCCCATTTTGTTTTGTTAGAGAAACGGAAATACACTTCATTTTAGTATGTCCGAAATATAAGGAACTAAGGGAACAGTATATTCCCGCCAAGTTCTATAAATACCCATCATGTTTTAGATTATCAATGCTTTTGGCAAACCAGAATAGTATCGTAATAAATAATCTAGCAACATTTATATTCAAATCATTGCAATTGAGACGGCTTTTCCTGATTTAAAAGAATTGCAAACCTGGTTTCAAATCATCTGGTATTCCAGCATGTACTTTTGCTTTCCCATTGGTGAACATGTTCTGATAGTATGTCTAATGTTCGACATGTTACACTATAATTGTTGTCATATTGTACTTTGAACTCAACCTCCCATGATATGGGCTGTAGGCCTAATCATTAAATTTCGTATTCGTATTCGTATTCGTATTCTCTCTCTCTCTCTCTCTCTCTCTCTCTCTCTCTCTCTCTCTCTCTCTCTCTCTCCTCTCTCTCTCTCCCGGCAAGCGACTCAAGAAGTCTGCCGCCACATTGTCCTTTCCAGACACTGCCTGCACCGTAAACTGGAATGGCTGCAGCTGCAGTGCCCACCTTGTGATCCTCCCACTAGTACTCTGGGACCCCACAGCTACCTTCCTGGGTTTCGTCCTCAAATGAAAATGTCACTTGTACCTGCAACCTGCTGTTGCCAAGTTCTTCTTTGTTAACTCACACGTCTCGGCTACCTTGTTCCTCAAGTTAACGACGTCCTCTGCCACTGTGCGGAACTCTTGCCTTTCTGGTTGCACCAGAGATCCCTCAGTATCTGCATGGGCCTGCGCATCAGTGGCTTCCTTACAAGGGAAACTCTTGAGACTCTTCCTTAACAATACGCTGAAACTGGAAACAAGACTGGCAGTACCGACGAATATCAGCATGCATGCCTGGCCAATAGAAATGGCGACCAACTCGCTCCTTGGTTCGGGTGGTACCTAAGTGTCCAGACATGGGTACGTCATGGGCTAGCTTCATCACCGTGGTCCGTAGTTCAGCTGGGACGCAGATCTGACTCGCTACGTCCTTGGGACCCTCAAACCGCCGGACCAGTACACCAGATTTCCGATCGTACTCGACACGTCCAAACTTGGTGTGGAAATGCGTCCCTGCTTCGCATGCACTCCGAGCCTTCCTCAAGGTTTCATCCTGGTCCTGCATCTGAATTAACTGCTGGGTAGAGGTGTTCAGATGCATTCCTCCACGGGCAGTGGTACTGGTTCTTGCTGCTCCCTGCTATCTGCGCACGTGTCTGCACTGCCCTACCAACGCCGGTCTGCGTATACAGGCACACGTGTCCAACCGGAATCTCCTACTCTCTTTGCGAAGTTTCCAATCAGGACTTCCTGCACAGGGCTATTCATACCAAAACCTCCAACTTCCCTGCGATGAATGGTGACTTCAACCTATTACCGCCACAGGTAACACAGACCTACATCTGGATTCAGCAACACTACTGGAACTGTCTCTCCTGTGTACGCGTCTGCTGGTACCAACCACTTGGCCACTACGGTGTATCCGGCACCAGTGTCTCGTAATCCGTTGGCCGGAGCTCCGTTAACCTCTACAATGCACGCAGGGTCGTACTGCTGCTCAGGCATGGGCGACACAACGTAGGGACAACTCGAGCTTGGGGTTGGTCGCAACAATGAACCGCTCCAACAGAATGGGGCTCAGGACATTTTGTAGCGATGTGGCCTGGCTTCTTGCAGTTGAAGCAAACAATGGTTGATCTAGGCCTTCTGATCTCCTGTTCGGCTGCTGCAGTGCACCATCACTTTGTTGGGACCTCTCTGCAGGCTGGCTCTCTGTCGTTTCATGCCTATTACCCAGGTTGGGCTGGTTAACTGTTCGGTCTTGCTTCGCCTTCCTCCCAATCTTTTGGCCTCTGCTAAAACGGTAGCTTCTGTTGCCATTTGTTCAACAGTTTTCGGGCATGTCTTCCGGACCTCGATCGTGAACTCTGGGGACAGCAGCTGGTAAAACTGTTCTTGAAAAAGCAGATCCTTAACATCCTCTGCCACACTCTCATCCTTGCCCGCTGCCGCACACCAGAGGGAAAACCACCGCTTCATCCTTCCCAGCATCTGGGCGAAAGTCTCAGCAGCGTCCTTCTGATGCTTCTGAACTTTTCCGGTAGGCCTCAGCATCTAGCCTGAAGTGGCTGAACAGGGCGCTCTTTATCTGATCATAGTCGCTTAACTCCTCCACACTTAACCGCATCACCGCTTCTCTAGCCTTTCCTCTCAGCAGAGACATCAGACGTGTGGGCCATGAGGTCTCGCTCCACTTGCACATCTGGGCTACACGCTCAAATTGGGCGATGAAAGCGTCCACGTCGTCGTTCTCTCCTAACGGCTCAAGGTGGACACGCTTCGTTTCCTTCACCTCAATCAATCGTTTTTTATGCGCTGCTTCATCTACGGCCTGTCTCTCTTGTATGTTTAGCTCACGCTCTCTTGCCTCTAACTCAGCTTCATCTCTTCGTCTTTTGAGATCTAACTCGGCCTGCCGTGCTTGAACTTCTCTCTTTATCGCCCTTTCTTCCTCCATCTTCTTCCTCTGCAGTTCCAGTTCCATCCGTCTCGCTGCTTTCTCCTCTTCGATCTTCTTCCGCTTCAATTCTAGCTCCCTCTCATCCTTCATCTTCTGCCTCTCTAACTCCCTCTGCCTAGCAGCTTTCTCTTCTTCAATCTTCCTCTGCCTATCAGCTTTCTCCTCTTCAATCTTCCTCTGCCTATCAGCTTTCTCCTCTTCAATCTTCCTCTGCTGCATCTCAAACTCCCTCTGCCTAGCAGCTTTCCCTCTTCAATCCTCTCTGCTGTATCTCTAACTCCCTCTGCTAGCAGCTTTCTCTTCTTCATCCTTCATCTTCTGCCTCACTTTCTCCTCCATCCGGAGCTCCAACTCTGCTTCTCTCGCTATCTTCTCATCCTCATTACGCACCGAGTCTGTGACGAACTTGGCGGATCTCCCCCAGCTAAACCATCGCCGCTCCCAACTTGGCAAACTTTGCATAAGCCCCCGTCCCCTGTTCTTGATCCACCCCGCATCCTGGTCACTAACCTAGGTTTGGTATCTGCCGTAGGGGCCTGTGGATCCATGATACTATCGGGGCCGTACTGCGGATGAGCTGGGTGTGTTTAGACATAGGGTACCCCTACCACCACAGAGCTAGCAACAAACAGTATGCGATCTGAGCGCAACTGGAGGTTCCTGACTACGCACTTGCCCCTGAAGCAAACCAGCACAAGTAAACAATACTCTCAACAAGTCATGCAACAAGCATAACTCCACCCACACTTGTGTACCTCATACATATACCGACATGGGCTCCAACCCATACAATATTACCAATGCACTGTCTGGGAACAGACCAATCACGCGACACCGTATTCCCACCGTCCGCTGTGCATGCGCACCAGTTTACATGGATTACCAGTCACAGGCCTCACTGTCTCTGGTAGGCCGCACCCACACGATCACAGCGTACTTGCACCCTCATAGTCCAGGTGCACTCACAGCATACCTATGCCACAACACTGCGCACCCTCGAGCTTCCACACACAGTCACCTGGGCTCACTCTGCTTTTAACCCCCACAGGATACCGAGCACACAGCGTGCACAGTCATGGGCTGGGTACCACTTACTCACTGGGGTATACCACATATAAGGGACACAACAGACGCCTGGTACCCTTCCGGCACATCACCTACACTGTACGGTATAATCACTCACACTTCCAACAACCTCTCAACGTTTATTAATCACTCATACTTCACTCACTCGGTAGCGCCAACACATTCACACCAACACAAGTGCCTGCCCAATGCCAATGGAAACATGCCTGAAGTGAACAGGGACACTACGTACCACCTCCCGGGTACTGGTACGCTCCCCCAACCACCCACTTACATTTCACACAACGTACACACCGGACACAACAACCCCCTACCTCCTTCTAGCTACCTATCACCTCCCCAGAACCACCTAAGTACCCCGCATCTCCACCAAAGTGTCACGGTCGCTAAGCGGACGGCCCTACCACCCCTACCCACGCCTATTACACACTAGATCAGACAACACAGCACACTAACACAGCTTTACAATCATGCGCACATCTTTATTTCACACACACACACTATGGCGCCACCACTCACGTCCATCCACAATCACAACCCGGTATCCCACTTCTTCACTAACCACACTACCCTGCTACGACCCTGAGAACCTTAACCTATGCTAAAGCACCAGTTGCGGTATATCACTGCGACCTAGGGACGCAGAGATAGCCGCACACGTGGTGGCTAAATACTAGGGACAAGGACCAACCAAGGGACTCTAATCTCTAAACATACTACCACCCACACCTCCTCCCAGGACCCACCCTTCTCTTTTGACCCGGGACCCCTACCGCACCGGTCACTGCGTCCCTAAGGGAGGCAACGACAAGTACTCTACCCCGTGCTGGCACTACGTCCCAAAAGGAGGCAGTAGCTAGCACCCTTACCCTACTGCCTAACGCTACACCCCTTCTACTAAAACCATGGACAACCCATCCCGGCCCAGAGAGCTCCAGTCCTCGGCGCTGCACTTGGCCCCTCACAGGCTGACTCCTCCCTGGAAGACTCTGCACCCTGGCGCTGACCGTGGCTTCCCCGCGGGCCGACCTCTCCCGAAGACTCCACACCCTGGCGCTGACCGTGGCTCCCCGCGGGCCGACCTCTCCCCGAAGACCTCTACACCCCGGCGCCGACCGTGGCTTCCCTGCAGTCTGATTCCTCTCCCACGCTGGGCACGACACCCAACGTACACCAGACCGCCCTCTCGACGAGTCCGGGGCTCGAAGGACTCCTCCTCTGAAGGCCCCGCCAGACTCTGAGGGTGAGGGAAGGTCTGGTGCAGCGCCTCTTCAGGACGCCTCTGAACAGGGAAGAGCAACAGGTGGCTGGAGAACTCCCGGAAGAACCCCGGTAGCAGGAGGAGAGCTGCCTCACAGCCGGCAGACGGCCTGGATGGTCTCCTCTCCCGGGAAAGCAGCAGGCAACGGGAAACTACCGCTCACCTGCCGGCACGCGGAGCAGAGACTGCGGTGATCTGGCCCAGCCTCAGGACGGAAGCAGGATACCTGCTGAAACAACTATGGGCCACTACTGTAGTGTCGCTACTACCCGAGTCATCAAGGCTTATAGGCTACTTGGTATGGCTTAAACTCTTCATCTCCTTGCTTTCCTCCCACTTTGACATGGAAAATGGCTCATTATATTCCGATACACCCCGTTACTAGACCCATTACCGGATAACCCTTACCACAGCAGTAAAACAATATTCTCTCTGAGCCAATCTACGCTATTACATATGAAATTATGACTCGCACACAATTCTCGGAGAAATAAAACCAATCTAAGCAATCCAACACGGACTCCATGGGCCCCTTAGGAAATACTAAATAAACTAGAAAATGGGGCAATTTCACAGGAAATGTTTCCACACAGTAATCAGTAGTAATATACATTTCTAAAAAAAAAAAAAAAAAAAAAAAACTTATCAATTTTTAGCGGTTCACAGTTCCAGCATGTTCATACAAGAGAATCGGCTCGCAGCCACAATCCTTCACATTCTTACCCCTCTTTGCACTGTCAATTATAATCAATATCAACACAACATGATTTGTTCGCCAAAATTTCCATCCAACACCCCATTCTCATGTCATCTATTGTCAGATAATCCAGTGGTAAATCCTTGTTATGCCAACCCAACCATACTTCATACAATATTACATGCTGCACATCCTCCGTTTTATCCTATCAACTGCTGAGCTACCCGCCTTAAATTTACCTTACCCTTCTTTCCGACTACTAAAATTCATAATGGGACTGTCTCCTACAACCTAAAATATCTCTCTCAACCCTATTCTGTCACAAACACGTATATCCCTGCATGTGTGACGACTGTCATTTACTTAAAAAACAAACTTCTAACCATAGGACTCACTGTCCTGTACCAACGCGTACGTCACAGATACAGTCTGCACGCGCACGACACCCGCGTCGAGAACCATGACTCGTAACGAAAGTGAAAAGACACCAATATAAGTTGAATTGTCACGACCGTACTCCAGTATAAACCACTGGACCACAAATCAGCCCTGGCCCCACTGCACAGTTAACCGATTCCAATGCTGTGCAGGTCAACTCCGAAATCGTTAATCAATTTCAACGAACTACTACTATATACAACTGAAATTGAGCCAATCCCTTTACGATTCACGCAGACACATCTGCACCGACTCATACTATGATCCTCAACAAAATGCAACCTCGTATTACTTCCTTACTGACCCCCCTGAAATTAACATGAACTAATCACAACCAATATCTACATCACCGTCCATCAACGGTTATTATATCGAACCCACATTGTCTAGCCAAACTGTCACCATGACAATCGAACTCAGGAACCACTATGTACACTACTTACAGAATATACAGAAAAGAGGTAACAACACAAACCGGCTGACAAGAAATTTCAATCACAGAACCAAGACGACATCATACCAGACAACCAGTATACGCAACAAACATAATACAACTAAACATAACATGAGACAACTACAGTACAACTCGCCATAATACAAGACAACATGACGAACAACACCACCATGAACTAACAAACCACCAACCTGGACAAACAGATGTTCAACCACACCAGTTCTGCAACTGGCTGAAGTGGCTGCCAACAAAGACGACACAGACTCCGGCACAGGCCAAGGGCACACCAGACCCGACGAGGAACCTGGCACTAACTATGACTCGAAGTCACTCAGCTCAACTAACGGCGCTCCCGCCGCAACTACAAGGCACGTCCCTCCGACGAACACCAGGGACTGAAGTGAAGCTACCCCAACGCATTCCGCCCTGGTCGGACTCAAGCGAACTCTACTCACAACACAAAACGCGATTGGTCAGAGCAGCGTATCACTCCGCAGAGCTGACACGCCGGACCAACGGACTAATTGTTGCTCGTGCAACAACACGACAATTTACCACAACTCACAGACTTGACAACACCAACAACAGCCGATATCCTGCCCCGCCTTCTCTGGTGTAGAACCAAAGTAACAAAAGGGTACAATCGGGAAACGAAACCAACCTCCGCCTCCATCCCCTCAACAGTGAAGACTGGAATGCAAGAATATTGTATGTCTTATTTCCCAGCCCCCTACCTAGCCTAACCTTCCACCTTAACCAAAATCCCATCTTACACACGCACACACACATATACACATATGCACACGCGCACAAAACGCTCTCTATTTCTGAACTACCATTACTCTTCCAAAAACATGGCACGGCTGAGTTAGTACCAGGCCGATCGGTGACAGGTAAATAGGTGGTCTGAGTTCTGAGTTCTGACCCCTCTCTCTTCTCTCTCTCATCTCCTCTCTTCTCCTCTCTCTCTCTCTCTCTCTCTCTCTACTCTCTCTCTCTCTCCTCTCTCTGGTTTTCTTTCTTTTCTCTGTGCTGTTACTAATTCAAAACAATGCCAATATCAAACTTAACCCTTGGAGAAACACTGTGCGTGTTTTCTGGACATATACAAACTTAGGGGAAAAGAGGGAGCAGACGTCCGTGAGGGTGTAATCCCTGTTTTCACTTCTGTGGCCTGTGTCTCCATCCGGACAGTTGTGCTTTCCCTGCTCTTCATGTTTTTCTTGTGTGGACATTGAGCTGATACTTCAACAGGATCACTGCAGACATGCCAGTGTTAACCTGTGCTTCACACGACCCGACTTCACTAAAAGACATGTGGGAATGTGTCGTTCTCACAAACCTGTAACCGTTCGTTTCTGATGCGGGCTGCCATGAGTTACGTAAAACTGTCCCAGTGGGGTTTAGTGATACCCCTAAAGAAAGGTATCTATGGTTTACCACACCGAACAGAAGTCTTCATATATATGCTGTCCTGTCTATGTGTGTGTATTTTTTAGTCATGTTTTCTGTTGCTGTGTGGAGATATTGAGTCCCAATCCTGGCCCAGGATTTCTAACCCAACCCAGCACCTCTACACACTCAAGATGGCACAGGCGGAGCAGGTGGTTTTCAATCAACTCGTTACGTGGCAACCAGTCAACTTCAGAGAACTACCCTTGCCCTCTTAGTTCCCTTGTACTGTTCTCTGAAAGAATCAAAATAGACAGCATAAGAGATCCAAGTTTCATGTTTGTCTCAAAATGTTTCCTTTTTTTCACGAGCTTCGCCTCATATCTCATCAGTGGCAGGAATACCCTTTTAGATATGTCTCACCTGCAGCGATTGGCTTAGCAAGATAAACATTGAAATCCTTTTTCACGTCAGTACACCATCAGATTTTTCAACGTCCATGAGGACCATCGCGAAGATTATACGACCTGCGCTCGTAAAGTCGTTCAACTTACGTGATTGCTTCCTACCCCTTCAAGAATTGGTCCTTTGGATATTTAAAGCGAGCCCATCGCGTAGGTCAGAAACAACAAGATGGCAGACCTCGGACAATCGTGCACGACTGCGTAACTGGAGTGACAAACTTTTCCGTTTTGGCAAGAAAGAAAATGCAGAAGGGAGATGGCCGATACGTTGGTATCCGTGTGGCTGGGGATTTGACAATGTGGGCCGTCAGCAAGGGAACGACGCCGACAACGTACCAGGGCAAGACGCGTACACAGAAGCGGTCCCGCTATGCGTCCGAGAACAGAGATCCCCCCACATCAGAAAAGGACAAAGGCCGTGGGAACCACGTCACATGAGTCTGGTAGGGGCACCGTCTGGGCATCGCTCTCAGAATTGAGATGCGGCCTGATGTCCATACCCCATCAAATCCCCTCGCATCCTCTGCTGATCGTAGTCACCCCCAGTGTCCCCCATTCCTACTACTATGGGCCCCCGGCCCTCCAACCTCCAGTTCCACCCTTACCCTCCACCCTAACACTTTTCCGCCGCCCCCTCCCAACCCTCACTTCCAACACCGTGCCCCCTCCCCTTCCACCCGTCCCCCTTCCCCTTCCCACCTGCCCCCCCCTCCACCCTCCACTTCCAACCCAACCCCCTCCACCCTCTAACTTCCACCCGGCCCCCCTTCCCCTTCCCCTGCCCCCCCTCCACCTCCACTTCCACCCGTCCCCCTCCACCCTCTACTTCCACCCGTCCCCCTTCCTTTTCCAATTCCACCCGCATCCCCCCCCTCCCCCCTCCCCCCTTCCTCCTTCCTCTCCCACCCAGCCCCATTACCCCTGTCTCTTCCACCCATCACCCTCCACCTTCCGCGCCCCCCCGTCACCTGCCTCCTTCCAGTTCCACACCCCTTCCTCGCTCCCCGTTACATCCCACCCATTCCCACCTGCCTTTTCCATCCTGATCTTCCTAAGTTGGGGATGACAGCATGACTTTCTATTAAAACAGAGGGTGCCCTTGGTAAACCCTCCCACACGACGTGGAAAACCAGCAAGGGTGCACAGGTACAGTGACAGAGGGTCTCGGCACTGGCGAGAGTCACAGTACCTGGTGGTGGAGAACCCTAGCCCCTCTCCGTGCAGGTGTCCTATGGTCAGGGAAACCGAGGCTAGTTTCTCAGGCTCCGGTCCTAACCGCAGTCGAGTACGAACCCAGAACAGACACAGCTCACAGAAAATATTTAAGGAACCCATCCAGATAGTCCTGGACGGTAATAAATGAACAAAACTGTGCTCCTCTGGCTGCCCCCGGTCCTTGCAATGAAGACACCTAGGATAAACGGCCGTGCCCGTGGTCAAGACTTGTCAGAAAAGCAGTCTCTCCTTTCTGACCGTTATAATATTGAGGGTGTATCGTCAGTTTATGACCCCGATGTAAATAATTTATATCTCAGTTTTGAGTTTGTTGTTTTGAATGGAAAGTTCTCAACACACGCACGATGTACATTCCGCCTTCTTTTCTCTTTTCGGATTAACGAAGTTTTCTTTCACCGGAATTAGATTAACCGATTGCTGTAACGCACGTTTGGTCAGGAGGGATCGTGTTTTCTTGCAAGAAAAGATATATGCCAAACTAGTCAAAAAACTTACAGTGGAATATGACCATACTATTGTTCTCCTCCGGAAAGCGCCAGATCTTGAAGTTCTGTTTAATTGGAATTTATTTGCACCCCTGCTACCCATTGTTTTATTAGCAGATACCGAGATTGATAATGGGGTGGTTCCCTTCTTGAAACAATGTCTGATGGATACTTTTGAACAAGCGGGGATCTTCCTGTGATCATCCTCGGGCGATTCAATGCAAGAACTGGTCGGCTGAACGCACAAGAAACTACCCGTATATTTAGGTGACTTCGATAAATGAAAATACCACCGGTGATGACAGCTTTTCTCCGTGTATCAAAAAGATTGCTCTCACTAATGAATTTGGTCTTATATAATTAATCATCTGTCAGATTTTGAGTTGGGTTAGTCTAAAATGGTTTCTGCCTGGTGATAAAAGCGGTGATTTCACTGATATCGCACACAATGGTTTCTAGAGTTTTGATTATTTTAGTTCCTCCCAATCCTTCGTTCCACTGTGCCGAGAATTGAAAGTAACCCCACGGTAGAAGCAAAGCACAGCCTGTTGATTTGTACTATTGCTTCCCAGACCGAATCCAGGGAGAACCGGTTTCAAAAAGGGTAAAGGTAAACCAAATTTAAAAAATGATGCTGGGATCCAGCAAAAGAAGGTGATTTTTATCATCTCTTCAGTCCTGACGAGGTCAATTCAACCTTTCATAAGCAATTGAATTGATTGATGTCAATTTTGAGTGTGCACTGAAGAAACAAAACGAAGGGTCGTTTATAGCTGGTCAAATAAGAGTAAAGAAACTGTCACAGGTAATATCACAAAGCGCAGTCCCATGGTTTGACTCTGAGTGCTAGTTAAACGCCCGTCAGGTAAGACAACATTGAGAGCGTACAGTCAGGTGAAAAGTTAATAACATCCCCCGACTTTTCAACTGAGACTTCACTATTCTATAATTAGAAACGAGTATAACGACTTTCTTCGAGACAAGCAGCATGCAGTTATAATAGACAACAAGTTTTAAACACTACTAACAAAACGCCAAAGATTCTAAGCGTTATTGGAGCACTGGAGGTCTTTAAAAAGTAGTTCTCATGTTACCAAACACAATATCCAAGAGAAGAATGGTTTCAGCATTTCCAAACAAGTCCTTAATGATGAGCTGATTCCTTCTGTCCCGAATTCTCAGAACTTCAAGCTGAGTATTTTTCCTGTTGCGATAGTAACTTGATGAATTGGATGTCTGTATAACTGAGAGGAAATTCCTTGATTCAGTTAAGGCTTAAAATCAAATAAAGCACCAGTACCGAATGGACTTATTGGGAATTTTATAAGTATTGCACCCCCACTATTCTTTTTTCTTAAGAAATTTTTCAAAGCAAACTCTTTGATTTTGCATCTTCCCTCTATGTGGTGTGAAGCTATGAATCATCCTTGCATACAAAGGGTGATTATAAACAACACCAGACAACTACAGAGAGTAGCTCTCTAGAGAACAGGGAAAGGGGGGCATTCTGGGCACCCGCCCTCACCCAGTTTCGGGCGAAAGTAACCCAGATAGGTATATCTACGTTCTCTGACAATAAACGTCAAACTACACACACACACATGCCAAACACACAAAAATGGCAACCCACTCACCAAACACAAACACACACTCACTTACACACAGACAACACACAAACACACTCACACACACACTCACACACAAACACCCACATACACCCACACACACACACACTCACAACACACACACACAACACCACACACACATACAACACACACACTATTTAAAAAACTGTGCCCCTGTTTACAGTAGCAACCCCCGCCTACGGTGGCGTGCTCCCTGTTACCTTTGCAGGTTGGCCTCCGGCAAAAAATCATAACTGCCGCACCTCCCTCCCAACCCCCCACTCCTTCCTGCCCACTTGCTTGGATCGCGCCATAATTAGCATCACCACCCTGCCCGCGTGGCGGCGCTGTCACAGCCTGGCCAATTGAGCGGCCGTTCTCACGACTAGGTTAACCCACACATTCTTCCATGACTGTCAGACGGAGTCCGGATGTGTTTTTTACTGCGCTGTGGATGTTGTAACCGGTTTAACTGAAGAACAAATTGTGTATCTTACAGGTTTGTTGGCTCAAGGAAATGAAAACGTTGAAGGCCTATTGTTGACAAAGATACCGCTAGGTTTAATACGTGTTTGGCTATCGATAGAATGTTCCTTATCTAAAAAAATGGCGCCGCTTGTTAAAGCCGGCCGAAGCAAAACAATCCATTACGCGTGCTTTTGAGCTGTCTTGAGACAGCAAAGCCATGTTTTTTAAACATGCGTTTATTTCTTAAGGCGTTAGGTAAACAACTGCTATTTGTATGCTAACAAACTTTATTTGAAACATTGTGTTGCGGGTCCTCCCAAGTAAAAAATGTTGCTCAGTTTGTATCAGACTTGATTTAATTGTTAACTACAGATTCAGTGTTTCATGCGGCAACTGATCTGTATTAAGATGTGAATACTGTCTATTTTTTAACACAGTTCATTGGCCTTCAAGTTGCCTTATGCAACTGAATGGCCTACCACTGAACGTAAACCTTATTTTTAGATACCGCCATGCAGGAGCGGTCCGGGTTGTTTAAGAGTTGGCTGCTTAAGCAACAGTGCGCCGCACTGCAGTCCACCACTGTGACAAGATCTATTTTTAGATACCTGCTCAAGGCAGGAGCGTCCGGGCGTTGTGTAGAGTGCGGCCTTTAGCAACAGTGCGCGTGACTGTAAACCACTGCGGCCTATACCACTGACGTAAGATCTATTTTAGATACCGCTCATGCGGAGCGTTGGGTTGTTTAGAGTTGACTCCTTGAATTTCCACCAGCACTTCATGACTTTGTATATTGCTGTGATTACGGGCTTCACTGCTTCGCTTTCAAAACGTCCGGCTTTCATCTTTTTGGCTGCCTTCGTGCGGCCACAGAATGTACTTTATTCAACTTCTTGTTTATTAAATCAAGCTTTTGATAAAGGAACATTGGTGGCTGCGTTGAATAATCTTAGTTGACAGAGAGACCGCAGCCGTCTTGAATTTACTGCGCTTAAGCGCCAATCATAAAACCCCTTTCCCCATAGTTCCTATGCAAACACTTCCCGATTTTTTAAATGTTTGAGTGCGTGTGGTGTTGCGTATTGTTGTTGTGTACTGATATAACAATATTATATTCTGAACATTCGTTTTGTATAAATAATTAAAGGTGCGCGCACACACCAACACGTCCCCCACCCCCACCCCACGCACGCACTGTCTCCCCCACCCCCACCCCACCCCACGCAACGCGCACTCCTCCCACCCACCCCCCGTGTACTCCACACAACACTCCTACCCCCAAGTCCCCCAAGTTCTTAATTAAGTTTTGTAATTAATCACCCCAAGTTCTTAATTACTTTTTTAATTAAGTTACTCCAAGTTCTAATAAGTTCTTGATTAAGTTTTTAATTAAGTTCTTGATTTAAGTCACCTCAAAGATCATAACTAAGTCATCCTCTAAGTACAACCAAGTTTTTTATTCAGGTTTCTATAATTATCAAAAAAGACAATCTATGTTTTTTATCTTAACAATAGCAGATGTCAAATATAGGACACACAACGCCTCAAAAACGCGTCATCGTGAGGAGTCTTCTCAAGCGTTCTCTGTCATAGATTCTTAATGAAGTTCTTACATCCTAAGGCAAACCGCCATTGATTACAACTGGGCAATGAAATTCTTTTATAGACTCCCATGTCTTTATTTATTGACAACCATCATTTTAGAATACGCCATGATCTATTTTTATAAAAAAAATTAAAATAGAAATGCATTATAAATGATCAAAAATGATGCTTTGTTATTGGGCGGTTTTTGCTGCAGTTGTGTTCGGCTTCTGTAATTAGCGGTGGAATTGTTTGGGCTCTTGTTTTTTTTTGCCAGCGTTGTTTATATATTATATAACCGTAATAACCGCCCCCAACAGCCAGCAATGGCGCCAAAAAATGCAAACAGTTTTAAGTCAACATATCCATGAAGACTTTGGGGCCCTTGATCACATGGAGTTTTTATAGCGGCATGATGTCAACTTTGCCTGGCCCGTTGGCGGTGTTATGTTTTCAATGATGATCTATTCTGTAACATTAATTTTTTTTGTCTGTGCCACTCTGCTCATTTTTTTCCTGCTTCAACATCGCCCAAGATTTTTAATGGTCTCCACCCGATTCAGCGTTTTCGCTGATTTTCCCTGGCTTGGTTTACTTTCTCCACCTGATTCAGTGTTTTACTGGTTCTGCTGATTTTCCCGTCGTTCAGTTTGAAGGGAAACAAAATCTATATGATTAAAAGTTATTAATCCCATGGATTACTGTTGATAACAATGTGTCCAAATCTATAGTATAAATCACAACCTAGAGACCTCTAATGACTTTGTTAAAACTGGATTCTTAGCGTTAAATCAACGTAAGATCTTGTTCAGAAGCAATGGGAGCAAATCTACTACTCGTTTAGTGTACAAACTAAGAACCTTTGCCCCACCCTTTTCACCATTCTAGACCCTCAGCTGCGCTTATCTTACCTGTTATGATACTTTTACAATGTCTTGCGGCGTCATCTGCTTGAATCTGTTTTCAATGCTGAATACAATTTCCGAGGACTGTTTTTGTTTTTTCCACAAACGCTCCCAAGAATACAACCACTTCCTTTGGGCATAACAGCTTGGCACAACTTGGTCAGTCATAAGTTCGGGAAAGTTTTAAGGCCGCCTTGTACTGTAGTAGATCATACACTGTTCATTTTTTTTATTAAATTATAATTATTTTATTTATAAAAATGCGCACCGAAAAAACTGTGCTAACCTTTATACCATTCTGCTGTTATTGGAGGGCTAGTGTAGGATACTCAATGCTTGGTAAGCTTGTTAAGAATTATCAACCACAGATCTTGGCAAAAAACTAGACTTTGAGGATTCCAGCAAAGCTGATTTGCCTATCATGCAGCTTCGTTTCCACGAAAGATTTGCTAGTCAACAAGGAATAATTCCAGACAGTAATAAATATGTAAATAAAAAATACATTTATAAAAAATGGCCCACTCGTACATGATATAGGCGCCGCTGTGGAATGCGCTCTGCTTTTAGTGGAAGTATTACGCATTTAGTAAACTACGGGATGAGGCGAAGAAAAAGAACATAACAAAGCTGTGGGCGAGCAACAACTGCAGCAGCACAAGACGCCTATGAAAAGCATAGAATTGAGCATAGATTTATTAATAACACACTGAAAAAACAGGGCCAAGCAGCTTTACACATTAAAGATTTGATCAAGCAATAAAACCATATTTACAGTAACAAGCAAACCATCGAGACATTTGCCCCCACCAAAATTCAGTGACTTTTATCAACCATTCAGAAAAACAAAAAATGCAAGAAATCGGGTTTATTGTCGTTGGTATGACTGTCGTGTATTTTGTTGCGCATAATATAGGGCTGAATAAAAATGAACAAATATCATTTATTCGCCCAAAGGATATTGGAAGGGTATCACAGCAATAAAAAGCTAAGCCAAGCAGCTGGAGTAGTGAACAAACAGCAAAAGAATGGTTAACTAAACAAGCGATTTGACCAAAGTTTATTTACCTGCCCCTAGACGAATACAGAGTACCACTACTTGTCAATACAACTCCAAAACGACACCCATCAAAAGATTCTTCTAATTTACCCTCGATCGGATTAGACGAAAAAGATTTTTAAGTACCACTCGACAGTCATTGACATGCTTCAAGATACAAAGATGCGGAGCCATTAACACAAAAGAGTGCTTCTGCTGTTTCTGTTGCTATAACAACTAATATAGCCAGCGAGCCCGCTAACTACCCTCGCTATGAGTCAAGTTGATGAATGGAAAAGAATTTAAAGGCCCAAGTGAATCAATTATTGTTATAACACAAGTACTATTAGAAGAGGCATTCCGGGAGTTCACCAGATCACAGGCTTAGTTGAAAACTTTTAACAAACAGTTAGCCGAAAGACGTTTCTCCTACCAGTACACAGAGAGCTTATTGACAAATCTCGCAACACAGAATGTTAGAAGACGCCCTTCAGTTTGCGCGCGCAATGAAAAATGAAGAAATTAAAGGGTTAAAACCAGTACAAACAATCAAAGAAAAACATAAATGGTGTTGAAGAATCTCATCATCCGGCAAACTATTACCGTTTGGTTTTTTTTGAAAAGTAAAGTACTTTTATTACCGGGGAAGCCAAAGGGACTCTCGCAATCAGGGCAACCAGATCCAATTTGGAGTATTGATCCATAGAAATAAAAAGAATTTAAAGAGGAAGCCGCCCGTGATTATTTTACGAGAAACTGGCACACAAAACGACCAGCTCCGCAAAGAACTTTTGTGAAAGAAGAACTGACAGATAATTCCGCCAGAAACACACAGTCCCCGCTTTAATTAATTTACGGTTCCCCTCAGTGCCCAATTGCATATGAAAACCCGGATAACAAACACCCGTTTTTGTGTTGGTCTATCTAACGACTTCGTTTGTTACAACTGTTTGTGTTGATCTCAGGTAGATTAGATCGCAGTTTTACTTGATCATGATAAAAGCTTATTGCCAAACAATGCTTCTTTGTAGTGTCAAGTGATAGTTGACTGCTCAACACTGCGAGATATTCCCTTTGCTTTCTTAAGATTTCTCTCCTGGCTCGAAATACCTGTACATTTTCGATCTTAACCCCACATACTACCCTTGATCACCTTTCCAGATAATTCATTCCTTCATCTTTCCTAAAACCGTCTTATTATAATGGAATGTAAAGGCGAACTTTAGGATAATCGGACGTGTCATACCAATCCACTTCGCTCCTTTAGCGACTTCTAATTCCATGTCTTTATAACTATCTTCAGTAGGCATATCTATAACAAAACTATCTGTAATCTGTGTAAAGTACTCTGGACTCAGGATTACAGGGCTTAAAGTAGTCATAAAGAATCTCTAAACATCAAAACTTTGATAATCTAAAACATAAACCCAATAAAATACAGGTTTGTCTAATTTGACTTTCCTTTTCATTTTTTTTCATCATTATGCCAAAAAGCTGAATCATGAAATCTTCTGAAGGTCCTCATAATTTTGGTTTTGAAGTCTGCTTATATTGCTTCATTCTCTCTGTGAACATCTGACATCTTACGCTCTGTTGCGGATTCCTCGCATAGTCTTTTCCAAAACAGTCTGTTGTTCCATCACTGAAAAGAGGTTTTTTCTGAAGCAATCTTGTGATTTTGGTTCTGAGATCAGTGTTCTCTTCATGGATGTAGGTTTCATGAACTGTTCTTGATCAAAAGCAATTATGCGATAACTGCTGGCAAGACTTCAAACCAATGCCTTAAATAAAATTGAGAAGTCTGTAATGACAGACATATTTTTTTTGCCTCGAAGATTTAGGCACAAGTTTAGGGCGTTCTCTTGGATCCATCTTTATGACTTTCTGCTGCTAATGGAAAAAAATAAATTCGTCATTATCAGGTCATGGAGTTCATGAGGGTATCTAAGTCACTCTAAGAATGAAAACCACGCTGTTGGTCAGTGCGTTAAACAGCCAACCACTTAAATGCTTTTGAATATTATTCGGATGTCTTCTGTGACACATTTTAAAGTTGCGTAATGGAAGCGATTTGCGCATTGCCCAACCATACAGATTTGTTTGCATCTAAATACATGATATCGTTAGGACCTTAACTCGATCATAATGACAAGTATTGTTGTTTGCTTTACAGTAATGTGCGACGCCATACCTAATTCCCCCAGAACACCGTTTTCAATCATCGGAATCATGGTAATCTGACAATAAATCAATTTGTACTCCATAAACTTTAAAAAAGCATCCCAACTCATCCCGGCGCTAGCAATGTAATGCGCCGGATCCCAAACTGTAATGTTTCATGCAGGTCTTTCTATAATTTTCAAAAATCTCCGCCAACAAACATACATCTGGCCGTTAAAAGGAGTCATGATCGTCCCTCCCATCGTTTTTACAATCTAACTTTTGCCAAGCCATCTTGAAGCATGCTGGTAATCGGAGTCGCTGATGTCCTTTCCTCTAAAGACTAGAAAAGAACGCGCCTTTAGGCGGAAGTGTATCTTCGCCAAAAACCTTTCCCAACTGTTCAATGTACCATAAGGATAAACGCCCTTCTAACGAGAGTCGGGTCAAAATAATTTTTCCTTAATGGGCAGACTTAAGGACGATAGCCAGTGCCTCTAATGAGCCCATCATGTGTGTTGCAGAGAGTCGTAGAAAGACATATTATTTAGATTAAAGCACAGGTACTTTTCTGATGACAGTGCTATGCATGCTACCTGCTGAAGGCGCTGGTTACCCTTGCATTACATAAGGTGAGAGTCAAACCCTCGCAGTTGTGAAAGAATACAGGCGCAAGCAGTTCCATGTCTTTGGATCAAACTTAGTTGAGATTGCATTTGTTTATGCGCTGCTCCTCTAAACTCCCACTAAGAGATCATGTCTCTAACTGTGGGGTTTTACACTCTTGGGCTTAGCTCTAAACCGCAAATCAACAATGCGTGGCTGCTTCATACTGTTGTTGGTCTTCAGCGCCATTAATGAAAAATAAATTTCAGATAAGTTTTAGATTATAAGAACAGGCGTTACGACTTGCTGCATGCGTTTTAAGGAATGTTTCCTTCTGCAGCATCTGTCCTCTAAATAATTCTGGTTCTGATAACGCCATCCGACCTGACAACATGAAGGACTAAATGAACAAACCTGATATTACTCCATTAAGACTGTTTTTCGAATTTTTTGTGCGCGGCCCTTCCATCAGGAACATAAGGCGACGCGAAGTCCTGCGTAAACTACGTATGAAATGTTGCAGTTTTTTTTTTTTCCAGTTCTTTAAAACTAACTTTAGAGCCGGTGGGGGCGTAATGAGTTCTGTATTACAGTCTACAGAACTTTTACCATGTTTTATATGTCCCTCAACACATCGCAGCTTGCACAGATGGAATTCTTGTTAAACATTTTCTGCAGAATTCTTGTTTGCTATGTTTGTTTTAGTATAACTCAATAATCGACTCATTGTGCGTATCAATGTGTAATGGGGTCAGCCCCGCTGGGAAAACATTTAGTAGTAATCAACCTGATTTTTGTCTGGTTCGCCTATTGTTGGACTGTTTCTTGCACTTTAATTGGCGCCAAATTGTTTCCTCACCCAAGTGTAATACATAAACAGGTATTGGGTTTTTTTTCTTTCAAAAACGATCAATATTGGGTCTACACTACAGAACGATAGTCCATTGAAGTTAAGGAATCTTGGGGCGTCTTGCCGATAGTTTTAGTCACCTCTCTCGCGTGTTCGCGGACATGAAGCCAGCCTGCAAGAAAGCAACCACGATGAAACATTTGTTGTCTGAATTTTTTATGTTTAAAACTGCTCTTCTTTAATACCAACTCTCGGGGTACGGAATGGAAGCCTTGCCTACAATCGTGCATACTTAGCCTGTTTTAATCTAATCTCTAAGACTGGTTCGCCTCTGACCAACTCGAGGCCTCTCATTTTGGCTTCATCAGCAGCACGTCAAACTGGGCAACAGTTTCGCGTCTGCCCAACCAGGCGTTAAGTCATTAGAGGAAAGAATAGTCTGATGTTTAGGTCGAACCCAGACTTCTAGATTTTTTCTTTTCATTTAATTTTTGTTATATATAGTCGATTAAAACAGCTAACATTACTTTAACTTGGCGGTCTATTGTTAGTTTTGCCTGGAACTTGAGAAATAGCATGAACAACATAACACTTGTACTTGCCTGTAAGTTTGTTTGGTCAATGAATTCAAATCAATATCAGTCAGTGCTTCTTCAAAACCTCTCCTCTCGAGCATTCTGCAACAATTCGTCGTCCGTCTTGTTCTTCAATATCTAGCCATGCTGTTCCCTTTCTTTCTAAGGCCAAAATATTTAATTTAAATTAAAAAAACATACTTATTCAGAATCAATATCGACGCCTTGTGTGCTTGGACGCAGTAAACTAAAGTAAACTAACTTTTGGTGTTGTTAATGTGAGCTGTTTAGAACAGAGTTTAATGTCTCGTTTACTTTTTTTTAAGCATTCCCTTTTTTTATCTGCTCCGTGCGTCTGGCTGTGTGAGAAAAACTTGTCCCTGCCTTTCTTTGAAGATCAAACTTTTGTCTTTTGTAAGTCATCAAAAATCGTCCTGTAAAAACGATTAAATTCTTCATTCCGTGATGTTTGAGTCAACTAGCGCTTTATTTATTGTCAAGTTTGAAAGAACTCTAAGTTTACCGTTATTATTGAACCATAGCTGATGTGCTTTTGGAGTTAGTTTTTAATTTTTTGAGCCAGCGCACTATACAGCTAATGAACACCACAAGGCCGAAGCTAAAGACAAACCTCCTATAGTAAAGCTGCCGGGGTGGCGGCCTATAGCCCGTTGCTAAAAGAACCAACCTGGGTGCGTTCCGTTCCTTTCCTCCTGCCTGGCTGATGGTGGGGGGAAGTGCGACGGGTGTAAGAGGGGCCATTGGCCGGGGGGGGTGGGGGGGGGGGGGGGGGGGGGGGGGGGGGGGGGGGGGGGGGCGGGCGGGGGGGGGTGGGTTCGTCTCGGTAGTATTCACAAGCATATGGAAGTTAGCGTCGGGGATCTCATTCACGAAGTCATCTCAAGGCAGTGACAACAGTCTTAACCTTTCTTCTCGAAGGATTGGGATCTTATGTTTGCTGCGAGGCACGGGGGACATATGGGCTGTGCTGAAAAGCGGAGAAAGATATACACTTCTGGAAGACCTAAGCTACTACTGGGTCGATCGGTAGTCTGGTTGCTATGGTATGTGGTAGTTGGTGTTCTTTCACGCAGGTGCGTTGGTGTAGGGAGACTCGTTGCATGGCGGATGTCTGACCCACGCTCCTCTGCTTTGGGGCGTACGGAGCGAGGGAAGTGATTTTGTTTTCTGTAGCACTTTTGATAAACCTAACAGACATGCGTTTTATAAATATAAAAATAATTTTTAGTATTGTAGGGAATCTTTTAATCTGTAAGTTTCAAGTTTCAGCTGCGCACTCATATATTAAAAACAAATTAGCATGTAAGCGTTGATCGGCTTCTTCTTGCTGTTAAAAGTTGAATGTTATTACGTCTCTCAAGTTCTCACGCTTCCATGCACTGAATTAGCCTCCTTGACCTTATGTCATCCATAAACCGGATTTTTTGTTAAATAATCATCAAGTCTTACACTGTGAAGGTGTAGATCTTAGCCACAAGGCAACTGGTATTTCTACACCTCCCACCTCCAAACAGTTTTCTTATTTCATCAAAATGCTGATAAGGTTTTAAAGCCCGCTAGCATAGATTGGTTAGGACTGCCCTCAATCGAACTTGTTACTTCCGTTTTTTGTGATTAAAAAACTTTTCACTGTCTCTGTTGAATGGTTCTTCAAATCTCACAGCAGCAATAAAATACCTTTAAGCGATCTTGCTGAGACGCTAAAACTAAAATCCATATAGTGTCTGCCCTCAGCTTCTAGATATGTTGTATGAAATCACTCTTTCGTAATATATTCTAAGTTTTGAACTGATAAGTTGTTCAATCGGCCTGGCTAAAGTTAGAGGTGCGAACAACGTCAAACTCTAACGAGAATGTCCGAAATGCTGTACTTTGCTTGTGTCTGAGATGTGATAACCCGTTTGTATTCATTAAAAAGTTAGTTACATATACAATCGTCTTTTAATGCCCTTGAAAGTATGGTGCAATGCGCTTTTTACCTTCTCAAAATCTAAGGTAATGGATAAGCGATTTCTATACGCAAAATTTACAGCCACATACGTTTTGCCGTCTTTAGTATCTTCAGCGCCTATTCTAGGTTTTTTAGTGCTTCTTCATTTTCGATTCTGAAACGCAAGATCAGCCCTTTCATTCCCGTTAGCCATAGATCAGAATAGGCTAAAAATATGTCTGCATTGTGTAAATAAAAAATTCTTGCCCCCTCAAGTTTTATAGAAAATTTCTTAATGCGTTGCCCGCCCAGATCTGTACAACCACGTCCTGTTTGGGTCTGTGTTGAAGCGAGTTCTATTTGAAAGTAAGACGGGCAGAGCCTGGCACAATCATTCAGCCGCTCTAGGTTCTGGAAATTTTGACAGTAAAAAATTGATCAGCATCAATCGTAGATGGATTATTTGGAACAGTAATATCCAGCTTATTTCCCTCACCCTAAGTGCGTTTTCAGTCCGTCTATGCGGTCAAAATCAAGCCATGTGCTTGGGACATTTTATATGCAAAATATAAATTAATATTTAAAAACATGGCAGGCATCGAGGATGAAGATATGATGTGTTAGATTGGAACGACATGAGTGTAAGACTCCTTTGGTACCACATCTCACGGGCCCTCTGCGCGTGAAATCCTAACAGAAAGTAAGGTCAGATCATTTTACCAAGTTTTAGGCCCCAAGAACCTCCTGAATTTCATCGACGCCTAATGTTTTGACAGTAAAAATGACCATTTGTTTGGAGGAGCGACCAAGGCAACTTGTTCAGCGTACAACTAAAAACACCCATCAAAAGTTTTTAGCCGTGGGTTCAATTTAGAATAACCAGTGTGAAGATCAAAATCGCCCCTTGGTCCCTTGTTAGACCGAAATAAAGGGCGAGGCAGTTTCTAAACTTCAAACACACTGCCAAGAACTCCGACAGAGAACCAATGCAAAACAGAACTTAAAGAATTAAATCAATTCAGCAGGTGAATTAATAAATGTAATAGAAGCAAATCCATTTTTCAGAAGAAACAGCGTTAAAAGACACCACGACTCGCCGCACCTATGAGAGAATTATGAGCCCATGATCGTCTTTTAAGAACCACAAAGGGGAAGTAACAAACAATTTAGCAAAACTAGGTGAACTATCTGAGCATATAAAATGAGAAAAAGAAAAACGCGTTGAGGCAGACGACTCCATCGTAGGGCCCTGAGATTAAAGAAAGAATAAGACAAAGCCTAAAAAATCTTGAACAAGAAAGATCGGCAAGACTAGAAGCGCTGACAAACTAACCGAGACCAATTACGAAATCAAGTGAATAGATAAGAGAAAACTATCGAAAATATTTTTATATGAGACACGACGCTAGCAGAACGAATAAGAACACTGTTTAGAGAGCACGGAGTCACTAGCAACGTTATAACAGCCTTAGGATTTGCAATAATTACACTGTTGTTTGGCTATAACAGGCGGCGCGTCCACAGCCCAGTGCCTCCACCCCATCACCTCCACCTGATAAGCATGGGTAAAAAAACAGCTGATCCATCCCCTTTTTTGCAAGTTTATTTAAAATAATTTGCTGTAAAGCCGGGGAAGCTTACCAGAATAATGGGGAGTATTGGCAGCTGGCTTTTGTCTACTGCAACAAAGTAGTAGGGCTTTATGCCGAGCCGTATGGGCATTAGTTCTCTTTAATATTGGGTTTAATATTTGTAAAATAAAGAACCGAGTTAATCCCTAACCAGTTTAATCCAGAACAAGTCGCTGTCTTTTTCATATTCATGGTCATCACAACAGATCCGCGACTTTGCTGAGTCTTCAAGGCTTTGGGGGTTGGCCTCGGGATTAGATGACGTAGTCTTGGGTGTTCTTTTACTGCTTGCAATATTACAGGCTCAGAAATTTATGTCGTTTTTGTCCACATTCTGTTCAATTCCTGCAACAGAATTTCATTGTTTTGTATTTATTACTTGTTCCTAACTGGAGTTGAGGTCCGAAGGCCAGCTATGTATAAACAGTGCCAACAGCAAAGTCTACTTTGATCTTGCGTATTTAAAACATTTTGGTAACTATATTTTATACTTGAAGGTAAATCACTGCAGAATTAATGGCCGTCCTCTAAATTTGCTAAGAAATGTTTTTGATGCATCAAAGCCAGAAGAAGATCTGTTATGCTCGATCTCGTTTGTGCTTGTGAACCTACAAACCCCAAACGTAAGTACGAATAGAGTCGTTTATCGTTCTATTCCCGCTCTATTAGGCCCTTAGAAGTGGACTAAGATAAATGTTTCCATTCAGTTTTTATGCTCTTGCTCTATGACCCGAGGTGAACATTGTCCTAAGAAGAAAGATGTGTAAGGGGATTCCAGTCATACTTATACTTTCGTGCACGCCCCAAGAATAAGGGGTGCCTAAGCCATGATTAAGATCCAACTTTTTGTCTAAAGTCTTCTGATGTTAATAGTGAATTCGTTACAGATCCTTTCAAAAGCATTCATGTCTATTCGTTGCTGAATGATTTAAACGTTTGTCGTTTGGTAATGGCGCTTGCAGTTCAGCAAAATACGTCTGAGGTGTAATAAAAATAAATCTATACACTGACCTCCCCAAATATCAGGATGATTTAAGTGATCACATAGACACTCCACACCCAGTTGATGCACAAAACACAGCAAAGTTTAGCTGGTTCTGATAAAACTCATCGGCTGACTAAACCACACTTTTGGATGCGGTCGTTTTTTTAATAGGAGGGTTAAGAATCTCTTAATGGAGTACTTTACCTTTTTATGAAAGGTGTCAGTCCTGGTCCAGAAATTGTCCCGAGTGTCAGTTGTTATATTTTAAGATTGTAGTGCGGCCCAACAAATATATTGCATCAGTATAATTTGAATGCCCTTATGTTTAATTGTTTTAAAAAATTATGTAACAATAACAAGTGTGTGTGTGTTCAAAGACCGCCCTTCGTTTTTAGAACATAGCTATTGATAACGATGCGGAACCCAGAACGGTCGCACCCAAGAAATTTTTTACAAAGTTGTATGGTTTAATATAAGTGAATCCAAGGAGAATAATAAGAATTAAAAAATTAATAATCAGAAACTTAGTTAGCCATTTAACCATACCTATGTTTTACGGTTTTTTGCTCGCTAAAAGAACAATGAGTATCTTTGACATTGCATCTCAAACTTAACAATGCGAATCTGACAACAATGTTGACATTCAAACCTGAAAAAGAAGAATAGGTTACTATTTAGGATGGAGATCTTAGCGAAAAGTTAGGCTTTGCAACTGACAATCGGACATTCATAGTTTTAGAGTTCGCAGACAAAACTACTTATGAGGGATAAAATCCCCGATCTTGCAATTACATTCATTACTCTATGTTCAGTTTGGATAGCCTGAGCACGATAAAACTTATATGATGGAGGCCCTCAACTGTTTTTAAGAGCTTCTTCGTCAGGGAAAGCTGCATAATCAATTATGAATTATGACAATTCCCTAATTTTACAGTTTTAAAAGATAAGTTTGTGAGGGTCGGGACAGTTTAATATAAAAATCAAAGACAAAGCAGAAAGTTGTAAATGCGATAACCTACACATTGTTTTAAGAAATAAAAATAATACGCTGACTAAAAATAATGTCGTCTGGGCCAGAAGAATCAGGAGTTACATTAGCGCCTGTAAGGGGGTAGAACTTAGAATTAAAAGACCCTTGCAGACGTTGCGGACTTTTGAACGAATGGTGAGATAGGCGCTTTATGTCTGGTTTTGAGTACACTAAAGATGGGGATATAAACGCAAATAGGGTTGCGACAGCAAAAAGTTTCCTAACTAGAACACCTGCGCAATCTAGAAAGCAAATAAGGTTGGCCAGTATGATAAAAAATAGTTCGAAAACCTGACCGAAATGGCACTTAGAACCATATTTATAAATGGAAATAAAATTTGAATTCTTAACCCATTTTCATTTTTTGCCGTCAAAAAAAGTTTCAGAAAAGCATTCAACCTCTGGCTCCTTACACGTAAGTCTTTGCAGTACGACAATTAGCGAAAGAGATTGAAATAACGCCGATGGGAAGAAAACATACATCCTCCACAGAAAAACAACAGTGTAAAAAAAGCTTCTACAAAAGTACAGTTCCTTTCCAAAGTCAGAAAATTAGGACGACCCGTTTCACAATGATTATTTGAAATTTCTGTCTTTTAAAGATGCGAGAGGGATGGGGTTGTGGGCGTTAGTGACGTCCCTTATAAAAGGAATTAATAGTAGCTGGCAAACCTTAAACGGTAACGCCTAACGTTAATGCATCGTCGTTCTTCTATGCAATGGTGAGATAGTAAGATCATAACAACAACAACAAAATCACTGTTGACTTAAATAGAAACAATCTTACAGAACTAAATTGGATTAATCTTTACACATTTAGGTCTTGTAGGGTGTTATTATACTGAACAGGTTTTGACAGAAAGTATGATAAATAAAATAACTGGAATTAGATTAAATTCTGCTATACAACCAGGGAGCAGTTAAACGTTATTACCAAAAACTCCTCAATTGCTCAATTGATTTTGTGGCAACTGGTGTGGAAAAACAATATTTGTCCTAACCTGTTCAAACAGTTTAAGCGTTATAATTTTAATCATATTGTGTTTCTGTCCAACACTTAAATGGAACAAGCATATCATGATTAGAAGGTTTTATATGGGACAGATGGATGACATATATTTATTAATCCCGCAATAAACAGAGTGAGGTTTAAAACAGTTTTATAGACTGGGTTTGAAGGAACTCAAACACTATTTAGTATAGATGACTTGTTCGGCAGACAGAACATAGTTAAAAGAGAAACACTTGTCAAAACTACTTTCAGTGAAGGCATGCTGATAAGTGTGTGGATTTTATGCAAAAATATAACTAAGTTTAAAAGACTTTAGAGCACAGTTAAAGACTGTATGTTATTTCACTAAGAAAGACAGAGACTCATTTGAAGGAATGTTGCGTGAAACTAAGTTATTGAAAACGACCAGAAAAACACAGGATTAAGCAAAAACTGAAATCTAAAAAGTTTAGTAAGATTAGTATTAGAAACCGGATAACCCTACGCATACGTTTGTTTGTAGATAATCGTTTATTTTTTTAGTTATTGAAGTCTTACTTGGCCAGAGAACAGGGAAAGGGGGGCATTCTGGTTACGTTCGCCCGAAACTGGGTGAGGGCGGAAGTGGCCATAATGCCCCTTTCCCTGTTCTCTCTCTTTTAAACATTAGTTCAAAATTATATACTTACATATTAAACAAGCGTTTAACAAAATGGATTGAAGATTGTGATGTAATAAATGATGTGCAGGCTGGCTTTAGAAAGAATTATAGTACTACTGATCATATATTTACCCTTCTTTCTCTGGTACAAAAGCAACTCTCTGACCACAAGAAATTATACGTTGCTTTTATCGACTTTAAAAAGGCTTTCGATTCGGTAGATAGAAGCCAACTCTGGTCAATCTTAAAGAAAAAAGGTGTAAAGGGTAAGATGTACAATGCACTTAAAAGCATATACACAGATATCAAAGCTAGGTTAAAGTGGGGGGGAGATTTAACTGACACTTTATGTGTCCTCGGGTCTGAAGCAAGGAGAAATATGCAGTCCGGTTTTATTTTCGCTATTCATCAATGAGCTTGCTGAAGAAATAATTCAATATGGTAAAATGGTATTCCCTTATTACCAGACTTCATAGAGATACTAATTATGCTTTTTGCCGACGATGTTGCACTCGTAGCATCTACGTCATTGGTCTCCAGCAGCAACTGAATGTTTTGTGTAGCACAGCGAAAAAACTCGATTTGATCGTAAATTTAGAAAAATCAAAAAGTTATTGTGTTTAGAAATGGGGGGTATATCGCCTCAAGGGAAAGATGGTTTACGACGGCAGGCAACTAGAAATTGTTAATCAGTATAAATATCTAGGTGTTATCTTTTCCACGGGTCTTTCTTTTTCCCATTGCCTTGAGGATTTAGCATCCAAGGCAAAACGTCAAGACATCAATATTATAAAACTACTGTGGAGTGTCAAAGTCTTTCCCCGAAATTGTTCTTTAAACTTTTCGACTGTCAAGTCCAGCCAGTGCTTAGCTATGGTGCCGAAGTATGGGGTTTGATTGCAAACAACTCAATTATTGAAAAAGTGCATTTGTTTGCACTCACGAGATTCTTAAATGTTTCCATAAAAACACCCAGCGCCTTAGTCTATGGAGAAACTGGTCGGTATCCACTCTATATAAACAATTATACTAAATGTATCAAGTATTGGATACGTGTCGTTAATATGCTGGATAACTCGCCTTCCTAAGAAAGCTTACAACACGTTATATGATTTGCATCATCGAGGCAAGAACAACTGGGTTTCATCAGTTTGCTCTATGTTAAACCGCTATGGCTTTGGGTATGTATGGGAAAACCAGAACGTTTACAATGTCAAAGGTTTTCTCTTAGAATTTAGAAATCGGTTGATTGATTGTCATCTTCAAGAATGGTACACCCGAATGGATGTTAGTGAATCGCTTTTCCTTCTATTCTTCCTTTAAGCAATTCAGACAAACACCGAATTATCTGTTTACGGTAAGTAATTTGAACAATCGTAAAAATCTCATAAGATTCAGGTTAGGCGTATCTTGTTTAAATACTCACAAACTGCGGCATTCGAGTGTTCCCCGAGAGGCACTCTGCTGTCCTTTTGTCCAAGTCAGTTGGAATCTGAATATCACTTTTTTATTGTATGCCCTAAATATAAGGATGTTCGAGAGCATTTCATACCCACTAAATATTATGCAAGAGCGTCGGCTTTCAAGATGTCATTATTACTTGCCAATGATAAAATGGATAAAGTTGTTGCTGCTTTCGTAACTAAAGCTTTTGAAATCAGATGCAAAAAAACGAATGGGACGTAAAGTTCATATATTTTTTATGTATAATTCGGGGTATATTTTCCCCTCTAAAAGCAAAAGAGCTTGTATGGTGAGTGTATGTGGGCGAGTGTGTGTGTCATGTGTAGTGTGTGTGTGTGTGTGTGTGTGTGTGTGTGTGTGTGTGTGTGTGTGTGTGTGTGTGTGTGGTGTGTGTGTGTACGGTGTGTGTGTGTGTGTGGGTGTGTGTGTGTGTGTGTGTGTGTGTGTGGTGTGTGTGTGTGTGTGTGTGTGTGTGTGTGTGTGCGAATGTGTGTGTGTGGCGTGTGTGTGTGTGATCATGAAAAGGTTTACAGGTTTTTTAGGCAATTACAAATGAATGTATCTTCTGTGAGATTTGTAAATGATATGCCCTAAGCTGTATATTGGTGCGTATTTTGATCAGTATGTATACATCCATGACTGAGGAGAATGTGAAAGTTATCTACCTGGCCGAGAAAGTGCATGTATACTTGCAAGGTGTGTTTTGTTGTTTTATTTTCCTGTTACTTTTGCTTTTTCCACAATGTTGTTGTCCCCCTCCCCCCCCCCCCCCCTCCCCCCATCCCAATGTCCCCATTGACACGGGCACGAGGCCTAGCTCAATTAAATTATTTGTCATTGTCATTGTCCTCTCTCTCTCTCTCTCTGTGTCATGCGCACACTGACCACACAGACACACACATATGCATAACTGCATGCCCCCCCCCCCCCCCACACACACACCTCCATGGAAAAGCACTCACACATGCTTGCTTATTTTGTATATTGATGCGAGTTTTTGAGTGCTGGGACAAGACTCTACAATCCTTCCTTTATTCGATTGCCTGCGCAAGCTGTCTTTGTTTTCTGTTGACACATTCCCATAACAAAATAAACATGCAAACCACTTGGAACTTGGATACAATTCCTCTGTCCCTGCCTCTGTCTGTCTCGGTCTGTCTGTCTGTCTGTCTGTCTGTCTGTCTCTCTCCATTTCTCTCTCTCTCTCTCTCTCTCTCTCTCTCTCTCTCTCTCTCTCTCTCTCTCTCTCTCTCTCTTAGAAGAATAGGCTCTGTCAAACAGCTACATCCTTGATTTGGTAAATAAGTTTCTGCGTTCTGAGTACTGAGGTCTGAGCTCTCTCTCTCTCTCTCTCTCCTCTCTCTCTCTCTCTCTCTCTCTCTCTCTCTCTCTCTCTCTCTCTTCCTTCTTCTTCTTCTTCTTCTTCTTCTTCTCTCTCTCTTTCTCTCTCAGACACACAAACGAGCGCGCGCACACACACACACACACACACACACACACACACACACACACACACACACACACACACACACACACACACACACACACACACACACACACACACACACACACACTGTCAAGACTCACTCAAGCAATGTGACAAACAACCAGTCAGACAACACAAAACATAAGCCCCTCTTTTAATTAACAACTAAACTTTTTACACTCTTTTACAAACTCTTTGTACTTTGTTTCACAAAACTAATTAGACATACAAATTTTCAAATTGAGTGCATCAACAAATCCTCATGGACCAAAAAGAACCCTTCTCTTTCAAATTTTGCGCCTACAGTGCCACACAGAAAAAAAAATCGTTTCCAGCAACAACGTTTTCCTGGTCGTTAGAAATTATGCATGGTATGTGAGTGACTGATTTAAAGGAAAGAGAAGAAAGAGAAGTGGGAAAAATAGGAGGATGGAGGACCCACTTAAAAAGATGAAATGGGAAAAAAATGGAGGTAGGAGGACCCAGACAAAAAGTTATCAAATCATTATCATTTACTATGAGATATTGAGGAATTCGAGTAAACACACCTGGACACTGTGTTTTCCATAAAGCTTGTTTTCCCTGGTATCTCATGTATAGTAAATTCATTTTTTAAACTACTTATTTTATTTGACACCCCCCTCCCCTTCCCCTTGAACATTTCCATGTCATTATTTCTATTGAATTGTCACATTGATACTTCTTGACAATTGTCGTATTTATTAAAATGTTTTTCTTTATAAAAAAAAGAAGTTTCCTGCTCCTCACAGACATGTAACAATTCTTTCCCAGTTTCCAGTCTCTGGAGGCTCGCATCACCTTACAAAACGGACCACGAACTGTGTCTGTGCCTCTCTCAACAAAAAAGACTGTAGCCCTACTCTTTCTAGGGAGAAAGTTCCTGTTAGCAGAAAAAAAAGATACATTAATCAGTGCATTATTCTTCGTCTAAAGAATATTTATCTTCCTCTTTTTTACTTATCATTTTATTAAACATGGCTATTTGATAATTTCTCATTATTGGCCAGCTGTAGTCTTCCGTTTACCATCTAACAAGATACCTCCTCTGCCTCTGAAAACATAAAAAAAATTATTTAAAAAAAACAACCAACAACTATGAGGCATGCGTTACTGTAGAGCCTCGCTGTCTCTATCATACCATTAACCTGCCTATTCTCTCTGCTTCAATTACCCATCCTATAGGTAACATATTTACCTGAGCTCTCTGTTCACCGCTCAGCATGCATGCATGATGCACGGTTTTCTTGGACACCCGAGTCTTAAATCCCTTTGTTTCGATTGCCTGCACAAGCTATCAATGTTTTCTATTGCCACATGCGCATAACAAAATAAACATACAAAACCATCAGGAACTTGGGTGCAGTTCCCTCTCTCTCTCTCTCTCTCTCTCTCTCTCTCTCTCTCTCTCTCTCTCCTCTCTCTGTTTGTCTGTCTGTCTGTCCCCTCTCTCTCTCTCTCTCTCTCTCTCTCTTCTCTCTCTCTCTCTCTCTCTCTCCCTCTCTCTCTTTCTCTCTCTCTTTCTCTTTCTCTCTGTCAAAGAAAAAATAGGCTCTGTCGAATAGCTGATGAAGATCAACACCACAGGCAGCAGCCCAGTCACAGTCGGAGATAAGCCCATCAGGGAAGTAGATTCCTTTGTCTACTTGGGAAACGTAGTTGACAAGCAGGGGGGGGGGGGGGGGGGGGGGATCCGAAATAAGACTGAAGACTGTGTGAAACATCTACTAAAACAGTATGGATATCAACACGAGAAGACCAAGCCAATAGCCAACAACACCACCACCTCCAGTACTGACATAACAATGGATAGAAGACAGGAACTGTTAAACAGTTCATAAATCTGGAATTTCGTTTCAGCGATGGGGGATCTAAATTAGATATCCTCTTAAGAGCAGCAAAGACATCAGTTCTGTACAGATTGACCTTGTATTGAAAGGCAATAACACCTCAATGACACACTAAACTGACCCCTGCATGCGCTGGTATCCTTCATTTTCCTGTATGCATATGCGACATCGACCTGGAGGAAAGAACCTAACCATAGAAATTGAGGTGGCGTTGCAAGATACTAAACATCAGAGAGATCGATTATATCACAATTAAACCAGTGCGCCAGACCATCAAACAGCACATCGTGCCACACGAGATTTGCTGACAACAACAAAACAATGAAACTGAGCTGGCATTGTCATGAAGATCCAGTGGTCCTGCTGAAACAATGAAACTAAGCTGGCATTGTCATGAAGATCCAGCGGTCCTGCTGAAACAATGAAACTAAGCTGGCATTGTCATGAAGATCCGGCGGTCCTGCTGAAACAATGAAACTAAGCTGGCATTGTCATGAAGATCCAGCGGTCCTGCTGAAACAATGAAACTAAGCTGGCATTGTCATGAAGATCCAATGGTCCTGCTGAAACAATGAAACTGAGCTGGCATTGTCATGAAGATCCAATGGTCCTGCTGAAACAATGAAACTAAGCTGGCATTGTCATGAAGATCCAGTGGTCCTGCTAAAACAATGAAACTGAGCTGGCATTGTCATGAAGATCCAGTGGTCCTGCTGAAAAATGCAACTGAGCTGGCATTGTCATCAAGATCCAGTGGTCCTGCTAAAACAATGAAACTGAGCTGGCATTGTCATCAAGATCCAGTGGTCCTGCTAAAACTATGAAACTAAGTTGGCATTGTCTTGAAGATCCAGTGGTCCTGCTAAAACAATGAAACTGAGCTGGCATTGTCATGAAGATCCAGTGGTCCCGCTGAAACAATCATCCAGGAAAGTGTTGAAAGAGCGTGATCAAGGGGAAGACAAGAAGAATGGACTGACAACATTGCAGAATGGACAGGGGAACTATCTATGCAGCCCACGGCCTCGGAACGCAACCGACAGAACTGGTGGCATCTGGTGAACAGTTCATCAGTGCGCTGCCCCGGTGACTTCACACAGACCTTGGAAAAATACATCAATATTACAACTGTTCAGCAAGATCATTACAACTGCTCAGCAAGATTCTTTTAATTGTTTAGAAAGATCATGACACATGTCATCAGGCAAAACCCGCTGAGCCGCTTTCAGCCAAGCTTTGTGGAAAAACAGAATGTGTGCAAAGAACGAACTGTTGAGCTTAGGGTACGGCACCGCAGTGTAGGTCTGGAGAAATGCAAAGAACGAACTGTTGAGCTTAGGGTACGGCACTGCAGTGTAGATCTGGAGAAATGCAAAGAACGAGTGTTGGCTTAGGGTACGGCACTGCAGTGTAGGTCTGGATAAATGCAAAGAACGAAGTGTTGAGCTTAGGGTACGGCACCGCAGTGTAGATCTGGAGAAATGCAAAGAACGAAGTGTTGAACTTAGGGTACGGCACCGCAGTGTAGGTCTGGAGAAATGCAAAGAACGAACTGTTGAGCTTAGGGTACGGCACTGCAGTGTAGATCTGGAGAAATGCAAAGAACGAAGTGTTGAACTTAGGGTCCGGCACTGCAGTGTAGATCTGGAGAAATGCAAAGAACGAAGTGTTGAACTTAGGGTACGGCACCGCAGTGTAGATCTGGAGAAATGCAAAGAACGAAGTGTTGAACTTAGGGTACGGCACCGCAGTGTAGGTCTGGAGAAATGCAAAGAACGAACTGTTGAGCTTAGGGTACGGCACCGCAGTGTAGGTCTGGAGAAATGCAAAGAACGAACTGTTGAGCTTAGGGTACGGCACCGCAGTGTAGGTCTCGAGAAATGCAAAGAACGAACTGTTGAGCTTAGGGTACGGCACCGCAGTGTAGATCTGGAGAAAGGGCAGACCCACGATCTGTTCACATTACTGATGTAATGGTTACATTTATAAATGTCATGAACAATGTGAAGTTCTGCTCGTCAAAACTACCTACGAACATTTTCATCGATTTTCTTTTTCTTAGCTAAACAAACCTTGACATTTTGGTGTGTGTGTGTGTGTGTGTGTGTGTGTGTGTGTGTGTGTGTGTGTGTGTGTGTGTGTGTGTGCGTGCGTGCGTGCGTGCGTGCGTGCGTGGTGTGTGTGGGGTGTGTGCGTGTGTGCGAAAATTAAAAATATTCAAGAGAGGCAACTCTTTCAAACTATACCCATCATTACTCCCTTGATTGGAAAATAATTTTGTTTCCATCATGGCCTGTAACGCGGTAATCTTCCAGCACCTGTCTGCAGGGACCCCCATGTTTGAAAGTTCAACAGCTGCAACAAATCCTTTTGGTCGTAAATCTGGTCAGACAGTTTTGAACAGTTGGGATTGTTTTCTCAAAACAAGTTTTGATTTCATTTTCTAATTAAAAAAACAAACAAACAGAGAGAATTGCATTGGTATTTTACCAGCTTGTAATCTTTATCGCGCTGTGTTGTCATCCGATGTGAATGTTATAGCTGGTGGTGTGTGTGTGTGTGTGTGTGATACACATACATGTTATAAACAAGCCTGTTCTGAAGATAGTTCAGGAAACACTTTTCTGTGTCGAATCTGTCTTATTTATTTATTTTAGCACTAAGAGTGAGAGATGACGGGGACACACACACACACACACACACACACAGAGAGAGAGAGAGAGAGAGAGAGAGAGAGAGAGAGAGGTGGGGGGAGGGGACAGAGTAACACACAAGAGCTATTGTATGCACATATATACACGATTATGCACACATACACACACACGTGCGCGCGCACAGTTACACACACATACACGCACGCACGCACGCATGAAGAAAAAAAAACCGATGTACCCATACAAAAGTCAGCTTATAAAACTTTATGTTCAGATAATAAAAACATATGGGTGTGTGTAGGAACCCACGACGTGTGACAAAGACAATTCACTAAATATTGCTTATGAAAGGATCATGGGTGTGTGTTCACCCATGACATACGGTGAGGACTACTCATTGAATTGACTATAATAGGATTGTGTGTGTGTGTGTGTGTGTGTGTGTGTGTTTGAGAGAGAGAGAGAGGGGGGGTGGGGGTGGGGGTGTACACTCACAATGCATGGCGAGGACTACTCGCTGAATGACGTGTAAATCGATCATGGGTGTCTATGCACCCACGACGTAAAGCGTGCGAGTGAGTTTTTAAGCGAAGTGCGGGAAGGGTTTCAGTTGGACTGTGTGCATGAAAAACACCGTCCTTTGGAACCCGTGCACACCGAACACGCCTGCCTGTAGTCACCACGCCGCTCGCCTGTTGTTGGTGCTGTCAGCGCAGAGTTGTCTTATCTGTGCGATGACTGGCAATAGTTAGCTGCCATGCCCAAACTAGGCCAGGGTTCAGGGGAAGATAGATAAGATAACTCCCGCCTTTCCACGGCAAATGGAGTGCTGTTTTTCAGTTCATGGGTCAGAGACATAGATAAGTAGGGTTGTCACCGATCGGCGGTACTAAATCAGCCGTCCATGTGTTTGGAGTAATGGTAGTTCAGAAATAGCGTGTGCGTGTGCATATGTGTATATGTGTGTGTGCGAGCGTGCGTGTGTAAGATTGGGGTTTTGGTTAAGGTGGAAGGTTAGGCCAGGTAGGGGGCTGGGGAAATAAGACATACAATATTCTTGAATTCCAATCTTCACTTGTTGAAGGGATGGAAGCGGGAGGTTGGTTTCGTTCCCGATTGTTACCCTTTTGTAACTTTGGTTCTACACCAGAGAAGGCGGGGCAGGATATCGGCTGTTGTTGTGTTGTCAAGTCTGTGAGTTGTTGTGGTAAATTGTCGTGTTGTTGCACGAGCAACAACTAGTCCGTTGGTCGGGCGTGTCAGCTCTGCGGAGGGATACGCTGCTATGGCCAATCGCTGTTTTGTGTTGTGAGTAGAGTTCGCTTGATTCCGACCAGGGCGGAATGCGTTGGGGTAGCTTCACTTCGGTCCCTGGTGTTTGTCGGAGTGGACGTACTCCTTGTAGGTGCGGCGGCAGCGCCGTTAGTTTTTGAGGAGTGACTTCGAGTCATAGTTAGTGCCAGGTCCTCGTCGGGTTTGGGTGCCCTTGGCCTGTGCCGAGTCGGTGTCGTCTTTGTTGGCAGCCACTTCAGCCAGTTGCAGAACTGGTGTGGTTGAACGTCTGTTTGTCCAGGTTGGTGATTTGTTAGGTTCATGGTGGTGTTGTTCGTCATGTCTTGTATTATGGCGAGTTGTACTGTAGTTGTCTCATGTTATGTTTAGTTGTATTATGTTTGTTGCGTATACTGGTTGTCTGGTATGATGTCGTCTTGGTTCTGTGATTGAAACTTCTTGTCAGCCGGTTTGTGTTGTTACCTATTTTCTGTATATTCTGTAAGTAGTGTACATAGTGGTTCCTGAGTTCGATTGTCATGTGACAGTTTGGCTGGACAATGTGGGGTCGATATAATGACCGTTGATGGACGATGATGTAGATGTTGTTTGTGGTTATTTCATGTTATTTCAGTGGGTTCAATAAGAAGGTAATATGAGGTTGCATTTTGTTGAGGATCATATGAGTCAGGTGCAGATATGTCTGCGTGAATCGTAAAGGGATTTTGCTCAATTTCAGTTGTAAATAGTAGTGGTTCGTTGAAATTGATTAACGATTTCGGTGTTGACCTGCGCAGCATTGGAATCGGTTAACTGTGCAGTAGGGCCAAGGCTAATTGGTAGTCGAGTGGTTTATACTGGAGTACGGTCGTGACTATTAAACTTATATTGGTGTCTTCTCACTTTCGTTACGAGTCATGGTTCTCGACGCGGGTGTCGTGCGCGGGCAGACTGTATCTGTGACGTACGTATTTGGTACAGGACAGCGAGTCCATATGGTTAGAGGGTTTTTTTAAAAAGTAAATGACAGTCGTCACACATGCAGGGATGTACGTGTTTGTGACAGAATAGGGTTGGAGAAAGATATCTTAGGTTGTAGGGAGACAGTCCCATTATGAATTTTAGTGGTCGGAAAGAAGGGTAAGGTAAAGTTTAAGGCGGGTAGCTCAGCAGTTGATAGGATAAAAACGGAGGATGTGCAGCATGTAATATTGTATGAAGTATGGTTGTGTTGGCATAACAAGGATTAACCACTGGGTTATCTGACAAGAGATGACATGAGAGTGGGGTGCTGGATGGAAATTTTGGCGAACAAATCATGTGTTGATATATGATTATAATTGACAGTGCAAAGAGGGGTAAGAATGTGAAGGATTGTGGCTGCGAGCCGATTCTCTTGTATGAATATGCTAGAACTGTGAACCGTTTAAAAAATTAATTAGTTTTTTTTGTTCTTTTGTTGTTGTTTTTTGAGAGATGTGTATTACTACTGATTACTATGTGGAAACATTTCCTTGTGAGATTGCCCATTTCCTAGTTTATTTAGTATTTCCTAAGGGGGCCCATGGAGTCCGGGTTGGAGTGCTTAGATTGGTTTTATTTCTCCGAGAATTGGGTGTGATTCATAATTTCATATGTAATAGCGTAGATTGGCTCAGAGAGAATATTGTTTTGCTGCTGTGGTAAGGGTTGGCAGGAAATGGGTCTGATAACCCCAAAGCGAGTAACGGGTTGGGGGGGGTGTATTCGAAATTCAAGGGGTCACTCTCATGCCCGAGTGGGAAGTAGGCAAGGGAGATGGAGAGTTAAAAGCTTTACCAGGTAGCCTATGAGCCTTGATGACTCGGGTAGTAGCAACATTACAGTAGTGGCCTACAGTTGTGTCAGCAGGTATCCCGTTCCGTCCTGAGACTGGGGCCAGACCACTGCAGTCTACTGCCCCGTGCCGGCAGGTGAGCGGCGGCTTTCTGTACCCGCTGTTTTCCCGGGGAAAGGAGACTACCCAGGCCGTCTGCCGTTTGTGAGGCAGCTTTCCTGCTACCGGGGCTCTCTGGGAGTTCTCCGGCACCTGTTACTTTTCCCTGGTCAGGCGTCCTGTGAGAGGGCGCTGCACCAGGCCTTCCTCACCCTCAGTGTCCGGCGGGGCCTTCAGAGGAGGAGGCGTTGAGCCCCGGATCCGTCGAGAGGGCGTCTGGTGTGTGTGTGCGTTGGGTGTCGCGCTCATCGCAGGGAGGAGTCGGTCTGCGAGGAGCCACGGTCAGCGCCGGGGTGTAGAGTCTTCGGGGAGAGGTCGGACTGCGGGAGGCCACGGTCAGCGCCGGGGTGCAGAGTCTTCCAGGGAGGTGTCAGCCTGCGAGGGGCCACGTACAGCGCCGAGGACTGGAGCTTTCCGGGCCGGGATGGTTGTCCCATGGTTGTGGTAGAAGGGGTGTAGCGTTAGGCAGTAGGGTTAGGGGTGTTAGCTACTGCCTCCTTTTAGGACGTAGTGGCCAGCGCAGTGTAGGGTACTTGTCTTTGCCTCCTTTAGGGACGCAGCGACCAGTTTGGTAGTGATCCGGGTCAAAGAGAAGGGCGAGTCCTGGGGAGAGGTGTGGGGGGTAGTAGTAGTTTAGAGATTAGAGTCCCTTGGGTTAGTCCTTGTCCCTAGTAGTTAGCCACCACGTGTGCGGGCTATCTCTGCGTCCCTAGGTCGCAGTGATATACCGCAACTGGTGCTTTAGCATAGGTTAAGGTTCTCAGGGTCGTAGCAGGGTAGTGTGGGTCAGTGAAGAAGTGGGTTACCGGTGTGTGGTTGTGGATGGACGTGAGTGGTGGCGCCATAGTGTGTATGTGAAATAAAGAAGTGCGCATGATTGTAAAGCTGTGTTAGTGTGCTGTGTTGTCTGCTCTAGTGTGTAATAGGCGTGGGTAGGGTGGTAGGGCCGTCCGGCTTAGCGACCGTGACAAGGGTTCAACTGTTCAATTTTGAATACATGTCGGAAAAACGATGGAGATATCCACTGTGTGTGTTACAGGCGCACCATGCACTTGTTTCTGACACGTGCTTTGGCATTTCTCTCTGTGACTGAATAATATTGTCAAGTTAACTGACAGGGTCATGTTGCTGTGAATAATATTGTCAAGTTAACTGACGGGGTCATGTTGCTGTGAATAATATTGTCAAGTTCACTGACGGGGTCATGTTGCTGTGAATAATGTAGTCAAGTTCACTTACGGGGTCATGTTGCTGTGAATAATGTAGTCAAGTTCACTGACGGTCATGTTGCTGTGAATAATGTAGTCAAGTTCACTGACGGGGTCATGTTGCTGTGAATAATGTAGTCAAGTTCACTTACGGGGTCATGTTGCTGTGAATAATGTAGTCAAGTTCACTGACGGGGTCATGTTGCTGTGAATAATGTAGTCAAGTTCACTGACGGGGTCATGTTGCTGTGAATAATGTAGTCAAGTTCACTGACGGGGTCATGTTGCTGTGAATAATGTAGTCAAGTTCACTGACGGGGTCATGTTGCTGTGAATAATGTAGTCAAGTTCACTGACGGGGTCATGTTGCTGTGAATAATGTAGTCAAGTTCACTGACGGGGTCATGTTGCTGTGAATAATGTAGTCAAGTTCACTGACGGGGTCATGTTGCTGTGAATAATGTAGTCAAGTTCACTGACGGGGTCATGTTGCTGTGAATAATGTAGTCAAGTTCACTGACGGGGTCATGTTGCTGTGAATAATGTAGTCAAGTTCACTGACGGGGTCATGTTGCTGTGAATACTATTGTCAAGTTCACTGACGGGGTCATGTTGCTGTGAATACTATTGTCAAGTTCACTGACGGTCATGTTGCTGTGAATACTATTGTCAAGTTCACTGACGGTCATGTTGCTGTGAATACTATTGTCAAGTTCACTGACGGGGTCATGTTGCTGTGAATACTATTGTCAAGTTCACTGACGGGGTCATGTTGCTGTGAATACTATTGTCAAGTTCACTGACGGGGTCATGTTGCTCTGAATACTATTGTCAAGTTCACTGACAGGGTCATGTTGCTCTGAATACTATTGTCAAGTTCACTGACGGGGTCATGTTGCCCTGAATACTATTGTCAAGTTCACTGACGGGGTCATGTTGCCCTGAATACTATTGTCAAGTTCACTGATGGGGTCATGTTGCTCTGAATACTATTGTCAAGTTCACTGACGGGGTCATGTTGCTCTGAATACTATTGTCAAGTTCACTGACAGGGTCATGTTGCTCTGAATACTATTGTCAAGTTCACTGACGGGGTCATGTTGCTGTGAATACTATTGTCAAGTTCACTGACAGGGTCATGTTGCTCTGAATACTATTGTCAAGTTCACTGACAGGGTCATGTTGCTCTGAATACTATTGTCAAGTTCACTGACAGGGTCATGTTGCTCTGAATACTATTGTCAAGTTCACTGACGGGGTCATGTTGCCCTGAATACTATTGTCAAGTTCACTGATGGGGTCATGTTGCTCTGAATACTATTGTCAAGTTCACTGACGGGGTCATGTTGCTCTGAATACTATTGTCAAGTTCACTGACGGGGTCATGTTGCTCTGAATACTATTGTCAAGTTCACTGACGGGGTCATGTTGCTCTGAATACTATTGTCAAGTTCACTGACAGGGTCATGTTGCTCTGAATACTATTGTCAAGTTCACTGACGGGGTCATGTTGCTCTGAATACTATTGTCAAGTTCACTGACAGGGTCATGTTGCTCTGAATACTATTGTCAAGTTCACTGACAGGGTCATGTTGCTCTGAATACTATTGTCAAGTTCACTGACAGGGTCATGTTGCTCTGAATACTATTGTCAAGTTCACTGACAGGGTCATGTTGCTTTGGGCGGGCGTATCAGCGTACCTCCCTCCAAAAGCTTTGTTTTGTCGTTTGTTGATCATGTGGCTGTTTTGCTGTTTTTCAAGGTGTAGTTGTGTGTGTGTGTGTGTGTGTGTGTGTGTGTGTGTGTGTGTGTGTGTGTGTGTGTGGTGGTTGTTGTTGTTGTTGTTGTTGTTGTTGATCATGTGGCTGTTTGCTAATTTTCAAGGTGTAGTTTTTGTGTGTGTGTGTGTGCGTGTGTGTGTGTGTGGCGCGCGTGCGTGTGTGTGTGTGTGCGTGCGTGCGTGCGTATCCGTGCGTGTGTTTTCTGCATGTTGCCAGCTGTGAAGAGGCACTGTGTGAACGGCCAGGCGTGATGGTAAGTCTTTGAACAAGAAATGAAACAAAGACAAGCACCCTTCATGCGCCTTTCCACGCACGTCATGAATGTGGAGCAGATAACGCGTCTTTCCTTTACGGAAGTCCTGGTTTCTCCGTCCTTCCGTTAGGGGTTATGTCACGTGGACACTCGCCATATCCGGCGAAGCGTGCGACAGTAAACTGGTCCTCAGCTCATCGAACAACACGAGACCAGTGTCTCGGCCACCATTCATCCAGATGTCTCTTTACTGAATGCTGGCAAGTACACATCGTCTCTTTACCCGCTTTCTTGTTAACGTGAAAGTGATGTTTGTTTGTTTTTTTCCCTTTTTGAAGGTGGCCTCCTGTATTACACACTTTGAAGCGATCGGTCAAGCAAGGAATAGGTAAAGAGTCGTGCAATTGCGTTTTGTTGCTGGCAATTGTTGTGACGAAAGGCGTGTCGCAATGACTGCGCTTGTCTTCTATTCTGCACGACTGGTTGCTGATAGCAGTGTCCTGTTGAACAGCTGGTCCGTGTCTCTGTGGTCTCCTCTGTAACACATCTCACACATCACAAAGAAAATAACAAAATCAGATGTAGATGTGGATTTTTTTTTTAAGGGCAGTTTTGTCACATTTATCTTGGAAAAGCAAATTTCCATTAAAAATTCCTGATGAAGCCTTATAAAAACCGAGCATTAGGATAATATGGATGTTAAGCCTGAATGTCTTTTTCAAATTGTTTGGGTGTGTTAAGGGGTGTGTGTGTGTGTGTGTGTGTGTGGTGTGTGGTGATGTGTGTGTGTGTGTGCTTGTGTGTGTGCGTGCGTCCTGCGTTGTGTGTGTGTTTGAGTGTGTGTGTGTGGTGTGTGTTGTTTGTGTAAGAGACGTAGATGACGAACATGAATTACAAATAACTAGCTTTTATTTCTTCTTCCATCCTTTTTAAAACCCATTTCGTCTCCATACAGAGAAGACCCGTATTGTCTTTGAAGGCTACATGTTGAAAAAAGGAAATCGTTGCTCACTATATTGTCGCCATTATCATATTGACGACCCTCTGACTTGCAGGAAGAATGTTCACCCTCAGTGAAAGGCCTTTTAAAAATCAAACAAAACAAGAGCTTTTGAACCATGAAGCAATGTTTTGGGGGGGGAAACCTGCAGCTGAGATGAAACATCCAGTAGGGGTTCATTGCTGTCATGTGTCTGTCAGACTGCCCCCGCCCCCCCCCCTTTGCTCAGCATTCATCGTAATGTGTGTTTGTGTGTGGGTGGAAGGGGGGGGGGGAAAGGGAGGGAGTTAGTTCTGAAGACAGCATAGGTGGGTTGGGTGGGGTTGTGTATATGTGAGTTCATGCTGTCGGTTAAATCGGAAGTTCCAGACAGGCAGCATAGCTGTGTTGTGACCTGGGCTGCAGCCGCCAACCAGCCCCCACCCCACCCCCCTCCACCCCTACTCATAGCCTCCCCCCCCCCCCCCCCACCTCCGCCCCTCACGGCACGGGGGAAAGGCTCTGTGCGGCGGGGGGGGGGGGGGGGGATGGGGGGGAAGGGGTCAGCTGTAACTGATGTGTTACAGAGTGCAGCCTGGAGGCTGCTGGAGATGCACTTACATCGTGTTGATGTGGAAGTCTACGTGTGGTGACTGGTGTGTGGTCACACCTGTCGTTAATATCCCTGGAGTGTGAATGCGTTAGAGACAGCTCGTGCACAATCATTGTGTCCTGGTACTGCTTTCCAAGCGAAATGGTCTTACGTGGGCGTTTACAGTCAGTCGGCATTTAGAGCGGATTTTACCGCCACCTTTTTCATTCTTAAGTTTGGTTGGCGCATATAGTTGCAAAGTAAATGGTGCATCTCGGACTTTGCTGTTATATTTTTATCTTCCATTGGGTACGTATATGTATTATATGGCTGAAGGTCTTTGGTTAATGTTTACAAAAAATTATTCAAACAGAACACTACAAACATCCAAAACGTGAACGGCTTACAAAGAAACGACCTACTTCCAAATACTTAGAAACTGAACGGAGCACCCAGCACCGCCCCCCCCCCCCCCCCCCCCCCCCCCCCCGCAGCACCCAGCACCGCTCCCCCCTCCCCCCTCCCCCTCCTTTCCACAAATATTCAGGGATAAGAAAGGAAATCGTAAGGAGCAGGAACAGTAAACAGTGACGCGTAACTCTTGCTTTCACGATGAAATAATTACAGGCCCATAACTCCAAAGAACATGACACTGAATCGCCTGGAGAAAAGACCACACAGAGAACACAGAACAGACAAGGGGACATCCCATAAAAAAGATGTTCCAAGCTTGCAGTATACCCTGTCACATCGACACAGGAAAAACAACTAAAGAAAGGAACAAAACACAAATTAACATTTGTTTCCAGACAAATACAGGTAACCTCAGTAACTATTATTCTTTTTCATACGAATCAAATGGAGGTAATTAATGAATTTGTTACGGTTCGTCCACAAAACGCACACGATGCACACACGACACACACGCACGATTAACACGATATTTTATTTGTCCTCATAGAATACGAGGAAAATTTGTTTGAGGTGCCATCATCACAATTCACATACTACTACAAATTATAAGCATATATATCATTAATAATTTTCCACTCTTTCCACTGTGTTCGGTCATTCCTTGTCAATTCATTTATCCATCTTGTATCAGTTTATATAATATATATTATATATATATAAATATAATATAAATATATATAATAATATATATATAATATATAATATATATATACTACGGTATTGCACACCAGCCTTTCTGGGATAGCATTCTTCTTAAAAACCGAAAAGGCAGAGGATCAAATACCACTTTTCCGCGGTCACTGAGGAAAACAATCAGGTTCGAAATACGGTATCTGGCCAGATTATATGTTAGTGAGTTTCCCTCCCTATTGGAGATTGTCTCCCCTTTGGAGACTATAAGCTTGCTGAAGGCTCATTTGAGAAGCATTTATTTTATTTCCCCCATTCACCCACTCCAGCACATACTGTTAGTTAGGCAGAATTATCTACCACTGCGGATATGAATGCTTATCTCTCCATATTTCTTCAATCTAAGACATAAGAGCAAGCTTTGTTTATAATTGAATATTTCTTGCAGTCATTGCAACACCAAGCTGCTCTGTAAGTTGCTGGAATGGTGCTCGGTACTTATCCTTGGAATTTATTAGCTTGTTGTATATATATGTATCAATTAGGCTCACCCCCAACCCCACACCCCATATACACACACGGCACCAATATAGAATTACACGCACACACCCCGCCAAAACAGAATCACACGCACACACACACTCACACGCGCGTGCGCGTTATGTAAGCATTTCAACAGTAAAACATGCATAACATTTCCTAATAGGCATGTAGTAAGGAATAAATAAGAACAATTGTCCGTGTTTTTGATTAAAATATGAGATCCAAAAGGCTGTGCCAGTCTTTAATAAATGTTAATTTGTTAATTTGTTCCTTTCTCCAGCTGTTGTTGGTGTGTAGATGTGTTAGGTACAGGGTATATAGGCAAGCTTGGAACATCATTTTGGGAGGATGTCTCCTTGTTTGTTCTGTGTGTTCTGTGCTGTCATATCTGCTAGGTGATGTCGGTGTCGTAAGTAGCATTCGTTTGGAGTTATGGGCCTGTAATTATTTCATCATGGGAGCAAGAGTTACCCTTCTTGTTTGCTGTGCACAGAGATAAGGTCGACCCACCACCTTTCTTATCAGCAATTGTCCACAGGGGCTTGATTACTCAACTGGACTGTCATTTTGCCAGGGATAACTGATTGTTGGCTAGGTGCTCAGCCCGTTGTCCCGAGAAACCTATTCATTTAAGAGTTACGTGCAGCTGATTAGGAAAGAAAAAGGCTTTGTTAATCCAACAGCTGAAAGCATCCGGCGAACTGTTTGAACTTGCTGAACATTTGGTATCGTCTGGTCTCTCTCCATTTTCTTCTCTCTCTCTCTCTCTCTCCTCTCTCTCTCTCTCTCCTCTCTCTCTTTCTTTTTTCTCTCCTGTCATTTTTTTTTCAATAAGGACGTAATCTAACACTTACACAATCTAATTTCTGTCCTTCAGTACATTCGCATGACATCACCGCGCTACGCGTCACGATGAAAGCAGTGCTGACAACATACGTCATTTCGCTGTTGCTGAACGTCACCGTGACATGGGACCCTGACGCAGGCTTGGTCAAGTCTCTGACGAAATCCAGCGCAGCTCGTGTGTTTGCGTCATCAAGTATGGATGACGCGGGGCAGGCGAACGACGGCAATGACAACAACTCACTGGATGTCACGTGGCTGCCTGCCAGGAACCTTCTACCTCAGCAACAACCTCACCAACGTCCTGCACCACGCCTGTCGGTTAGGCAGGTGTGCCTCTTCTTCCTCTGCAGGTACTGGCTGCCGTGTGTGTGTGTGTGCGTGCGTGCGTACGTGAGAGAGAGGAGAGAGAGACTGAGCGTCCGTCCGTCCGAGCGTCCCGTCCGTCCGAGCGTCCCGTCCGTCCGAGCGTCCGTCCGTCCGAGCGGCCCGTCCGTCCGAGCGGCCCGTCCGTCGAGCGGCCCGTCCGTCCGAGCGCCCGTCCGTCCGAGCGCCCGTCCGTCCGTCCGTCCGTCCGTCTCACCCCTTTGCTGATATCATACGTGACCAATGCATACAAAGTGCATAGCAACTCTGGTCAACGGTACGAACGAGGGTGGGGGGGGGGGGGGGGGGGGGGGGGATGAGAGAGTGAGGAAAAGGTATTAATACGCACGTACACGCATGCGCATATGAATATTTTCTCCGGATAAAATTGACGTGTGTTGATGATTTTGTTGGAAATGCAAGCATAATCCTTGCGATGCTTAATTAAGTATTTCGAAAAGGACAAAGAACAGAGAATAAAAAGGGATGTAAAGGAAAGAGCGGAGATTAAAAACAAAACAAAAAAAGAAGATAAGACAAAGGAGGAGAAGACAGCAAGGGTGGGGTAAGTTGTGGTGGTGGGGGAGGGGGTAAGGAAGGGGGGAGGGGGCGTCAGAAGAGGCGGAGAGGGAGGCTGGGAGTGGGAAAAGGGGGGGGGGGGGAGAACTAAGAGACAGGGGACAGATGCTGACGACAGTGGAGCCACTGGAAACCTGCAACACGCTCACCACCCGTGATGGTGTGGTGATTTCAGAGCTGGGGGACATGGCCCACGTGACCGACGCCAGCCAATACACGAGTTACCAGGTGAGGAGGAAGGACGGGGTGGCGGGGTCAGAGGCCACCTTCACCGTCACCCTCCAGGGTCGTGACAAGCTGCGTCACGTGACAGTCCGTGCGTGTTCCCTGCGCCCACCCAGCTCCTTGTTGTGGACGACTCCAGCCAGAAGGTAGGGCAAAGGTAGAGCAAAGGTAGAGCAAAGGTAGGGGGCAGGTAGAGCAAAGGTAGGGGGCAGTAGAGCAAAAGTAGGGGGCAGGTAGGCTAAGGTAGAGCAAAGGTAGGGGGCAGGTAGGGCTAAGGTAGAGCAAAGGTAGGGGGCAGGTAGGGCTATGGTAGAGCAAAGGTAGGGGCAGGTAGGCTAAGGTAGAGCAAAGGTAGGGGGCAGGTAGGGCTAAGGTAGGGGGAAGGTAGGGGGTAGGTAGAGCAAAGGTAGGGGGCAGGTAGGTCTATGGTAGAGCAAAGGTAGGGGGAAGTAGGGCTTAGGTAGAGCAAAGGTAGGGGACAGGTAGGGCTAAGGTAGAGCAAAGGTAGGGGGCAGGTAGAGCTACGGTAGAGCAAAGGTAAGGGGCAGGTAGGGCTATGGTAGAGCAAAAGGTAAGGGGCAGGTAGAGCTAAGGTTTGAACAAAGGTAGGGGGCAGGTAGGGCTAAGGTAGAGCAAAGGTAAGGGGCAGGTAGGGCTAAGGTAGAGCAAAGGTAGGGTGAAGGTAGGGCTAAGGTAGAGCAAAGGTAGGGGCAGGTAGGGCTAAGGTAGAGCAAAGGTAGGGTGAAGGTAGGGCTAAGGTAGAGCAAAGGTAGAGGGCCGGTAGGGCTAAGGTAGAGCAAAGGTAGAGGGAAGGCAGGGCTAAGGTAGAGCAAAGGTAGGGGGCAGGTAGGGCTAAGGTGAGCAAAGGTAGGGGGCAGGTAGAGCTAAGGTTTGAGCAAAGGTACGGGCAGGTAGGTCTAAGGTAGAGCAAAGGTAGGGGGAGGTAGGGCTAAGGTTTGAACAAAGGTAGGGGACAGGTAGGGCTAAGGTAGAGCAAAGGTAGGGGGGAGGTAGGGCTAAGGTTTGAACAAAGGTAGGGGGCAGGTACGGCTAAGGTAGAGCAAAGGTAGGGGCAGGTAGGGCTAAGGTAGAGCAAAGGTAGGGGCAGGCAGGGCTAAGGTTTGAACAAAGGTAGGGGGCAGGTAGGGCTAAGGTTTGAACAAAGGTAGGGGGCAGGTACGGCTAAGGTAGAGCAAAGGTAGGGGGCAGGTAGGGCTAAGGTAGAGCAAAGGTAGGGGGCAGGCAGGGCTAAGGTAGAGCAAAGGTAAGGGGCAGGCAGGGCTAAGGTATAGCAAAGGTAAGGGGCAGGCAGGGCTAAGGTAGAGCAAGAGTGGGGGGAAGTAGGGCTAAGGTAGAGCAAAGGTAAGGGGCAGGCAGGGCTAAGGTAGAGCAAGAGTGGGGGAAGGTAGGGCTAAGATAGAGCAGATGGGGGAAAGGTAGGGCTAAGGTAGAGCAAGAGGGGGGGGGGAGGTAGGGCTAAGGTAGAGCAAGAGTGGGGGGAAGGTAGGGCTAAGGTAGAGCAAGAGTGGGGAAAGGTAGGGCTAAGGTAAAGCAAGAGTGGGGGGGAAAGGGAGGGCTAAGGTAGAGCAAGAATGGGGAAGGTAGGGCTAAGGTAGAGCAAGAGTGGAGGGAAGGTAGGGCTAAGGTAGAGCAAGAGTGGGGGAGGTAGGGCTAGGGTAGAGTAAGAGTGGGGGGAGGTAGGGCTAAGGTAGAGCAAGAGTGGGGGGAGGGAGGGCTAGGGTAGAGTAAGAGTGGGGGGGAGGTAGGGCTAAGGTAGAGTAAGAGTGGGGAAAGGTAGGGCTAAGTAGAGCAAGAGTGGGGGGAGGTAGGGCTAGGGTAGAGTAAGAGTGGGGGGAGGTAGGGCTAGGGTAGAGTAAGAGTGGGGGGGAGGTAGGGCTAGGGTAGAGTAAGAGTGGGGGGGAGGTAGGGCTAGGGTAGAGTAAGAGTGGGGGGGAGGTAGGGCTAGGGTAGAGTAAGAGTGGGGGGGAGGTAGGGCTAGGGTAAAAGTAAGAGTGGGAGGAAGGCAGGGCTAGAGTAGAGTAAGAGTGGGGGGAAGGTGGGGCTAAGGTAGAGCAAGAGTGGGGGGAAGGTAGGGGTAGGGTAGAGTAAGAGTGGGGGGAAGGTAGGGCTAGGGTTTGAGTAAGAGTGGGGGAGGTAGGGCTAGGTAGAGTAAGAGTGGGGGGAAGGTAGGGCTAAGGTAGAGTAAGAGTGGGGGGAAGGTAGGCTAAGGTAGAGTAAGAGTGGGGGGAAGGTTTGGGCTAAGGTAGAGTAAGAGTGGGGGAAGGTAGGGCTAGGGTAGAGCAAAAAGTGGGGGGAAGGTAGGGCTAGGGTAAAAGTAAGAGTGGGGGAGGTAGGGCTAGGGTAGAGTAAGAGTAGGGGGAAGGTAGGGCTGGGGTAGAGTAAGAGTGGGGGGAAGGTAGGGCTAGGGTAGAGCAAGAGTGGGGGGAAGGTAGGGCTAGGGTAGAGTAAGAGTGGGGGGAGGTAGGGCTAGGGTAGAGTAAGAGTAGGGGAAGGTAGGGCTAGGGTAGAGTAAAGAGTGGGGAGGTAGGCTAGGGTAGAGTAAGAGTGGGGGGAGGTAGGGCTAGGGTAGAGTAAGAGTGGGGGGAGGTAGGGCTAGGGTAGAGTAAGAGTGGGGGGGGAGTAGGGCTAGGGTAGAGTATGAGTGGGGGGGGGGGGTAGGCTAGGGTAGAGTAAGAGTGGGGAGAGGTAGGGCTAGGGTAGAGTAAGAGTGGGGGAAGGTGGGGCTAGGGTAGAGTAAGAGTGGGGGAAGGTAGGGCTAGGGTAGAGCAAGAGTGGGGGGGGGGGGGGGTAGGGCTAAGGTAGAGCAAAGGCAGAGGAAGGAAGGGCGAAGCCATGGGGAGAGGAGGACACAAATGCGGCGAAGCTAGAGCAAGGACAGCGCCAAGATATGGAAATGTGGGGCTGGGGTAGAGCAGAGGTGGGACTAACAAGATGGCGGAGATTTCCAAAGAAACCCGTTCTCCCAGAAGCGGTAAACTGACATCGAACAACACGGCCGCTCGTGGAACGCACGTGGTACGGTATCAGAGAGGCGCAGGAGGAGACAGCAGAGGACTGTGTCAAGAAATGGGTTGACCTGTTTACTCAAAAACTAGCGTCTCTGTGTCGGCAGCTGATGTCGAGGTAGCCCACCGGTCGGGGAGGATGTCCACACGGGAGGCGCGAGGCCGCGCCCCATCATGCTTCGTTTTTTTTGTTGTTTGTTTTGTTTTGTTGATTTTCACGGAGGAAGAGAGGAGACGTGTTGACCGCCCGGAGAAAATTGAAACAGACCGGAATAACTGTAGCAGAGGACTTGACCCAGGCCAACTGCAAACTGTTGAAAAAAGCTGGTGCGCACTTTGCAACGATGGCCACTTGGTCGGTCATCCAATGGGGAAATATTGGCAAAGTGGGAAAATGGAAAGAGCCTGAAAATAGATTTTAAGATGGATAGTGACTCCTGCTTCGGGAGAGAAATGGCGTGAGTGCATTTGAAATAATCATGTGCAGATTTTTTTTTTATTTTATTTTTTTTTTTTTGGGGGGGGGATGTTAGCAAGTGTGTGCCTGTGTGTGTGTGTGTGGTGTGTGTGTGTGTGTGTGTGTGTGTGTGTGTGGTGTGTGTGAGAGTGCCTCTGAAGGCGGAGAACACATCTAATTATTGTCTGTTTATTTTTCAGTCCTGAATTTAGTAGTCCTTTCCTCCGTCTTCTCTTTCTTTATCTATTTCTTTTTGCACCCCCCCCCCCCTCCTCCCCCTCCCCTCTCTCTCTCTCTCTCTCTCTCTCTCCTCTCTCTCTCTCTCTCCTTCTTCTCTCTTTCTTTCTTTGTCTCCCACCCCCCTCAGCCCCCTGCTCTCTCTTTCTCCCTCCTTTTTCCTCACTTTGCCATGCAGATCCACACGTGTGTACATTCACTACACACACACACCAAAAGAAAACAACCAACCAACCAAACAAACAAAAAAATGGTAGGTAGGCACTCAAGGTCTGACCGGTGTCGTATATAATACTGTCGCCGTGGAATTGTATCGCAGCGATAGCATTTCACGTGAAATATTGTTGCAGCGACACTAATTGCTGGAAAAAAATGTCGCGCGACAACTTTTCACGAAAAATGTCCCATAGAATATTGTAGCTGTCCATAAAATGCAGTATTTCCCGGGAAATACTGTCGCTGCGACACGATTTTATGAGCGACAGTATTATATACGACACCGCGCGTTGGGCTAATGCGTAGGTCAGACTTCCGCCGAGTCGTACCACGAGACCCTCTCTTCAATTCTCTCATCTTAGTTGTTAATTAATTTATCCATCAGCTTCAAATCAGTTGGATCAGTGTGGTGTCAAAACTTCGCGGATGTGGTGTAGCGTACATGGACTTGTTCGCACGCAGTGACGCCTCCTTGATGAAACGGAAACTGTGCAAAGATTGTTTCTGTTTTATCACTGGGCTTAGTTTCACTTACGAGGTGATTATGATTATTCAGTACTGGAGGTGCGGGGAATTTACATACTCTTTATTCCTTCTTTTATTCTCTTGTAACGTTGGTGTATTTTCTGTCACCATCAAAGAGGTGTTAGGTAACAGACGTAATTATGTATCCTTAGTATTTGTAACTAATGAAAAATGCAATACATGTAGAGATTACGCACGCGCCCGCGCGCGCGCGCGCACTCACCACACACACACGGCGCGCGCGGCGCGACGCGCGCAGAAACCAATCTCTCCAGAGAAAAAGAGAGGGAGAGAGAGGGAAACTGGTGTGAAGTTCACGGTCTCCTCCTCTGCTTCGTTCTCGTCTCCCCTTCCCGTCTCGGCACTCCCGCTCCCGCCCCCACCCTCCTCTCTCTCCCTCCTTGCTCTTTAATTGTCTGCACGGTTCTTCTGTTTTGTCCAGCATACAGCAATACGCATCGGCAGAAGATACTGATGCCCTCCCCCCCCCCCCCCAATCCCCTGCTTACTTTTTTTTACTATTATTTCAGCTCTAATACTGTTGACCAATGGTAATCACTGAAGCTGATGGAGGATGCCCACAGACAAAAAGTTAATGGGAGGGGTGGATTAAGGATATTGGTAAGAGGCGATGATGACAGTGTTGCTGGATATCATTCCTCTCATCATACCCGATGATAATGTTGTGGGGTGTGGATAGATGATGTTGATGGGTAATGTTGAGGGGTGAGGCTGGCAACTGTTGTTTCAAAAGTTGTAGTTTCAAAAGGAGTGACCCAGGTGTTGAGGCAGATATTCACAGATGATAATGTCAGGAGATAATGGTAGATGTAAGCCGAAACAGCAATCGAGGTCCGTGACAAGGAAGTCGACAACAACTTCCTCCACAGTGCTGTTGGGATGGCTGGTTCCGTGGAGATTAGTTGTCGTCGGGCCCAAGACGAATCCCGACTGGTGAAGGGATAGTAATAAAATGATGGCGGATGTTGGATAGATCAGTGGAGTGGATGAATATTTCGATGGGTAATACAAATCAGAGATATTGGTTCATGATATCAATGATGAGGTAGGTTAGTAAGATAACGTTGATCGAAGCTGAAAGAGGAGGTGGATGAATTATACTGATTCCTCAAATGATTGATGATGTTGATAAGTCATACGATTTTGATCATGCTGATTGGTGACTTAGATAGGTGATCTTTATAGCTGAGGTTGATCGGTGACATTGATTGGCAATACTGGTGGATGATGATTGGTCATTTTTATATGCAACAGTGAAGATTCCACGACAGAAAAACCATTTGGTTGGAAGATAATGTAAACATTCTCTGTCTGTCTGTCTGTCTGTCTGTCTGTCTGTCTCTCTCTCTCTCTTCTCTCTCTCTCTCTCTCCTCTCTCTCTCTCTCTCTCTCTCTCTTATGTTTGTCAATATGAGTTTAATGCTGCTGAACGATAATCCCAGATTGTGATGGATGAAGCTGATGGATAAAAGTTGACAGGAGATGTGGAAAGAATGATACTGATGGACAGAATTAGAAATAATGTCAGTCTTGTTGGGTGTTGGTTATGTTTGCAACATATGATAACAGGTGACGCAGATTTTTGCTGTTCATGAATGATATCCATGGTAATGTTGTTAGAATATGTTTGTGGTTAGATGATGTTTATAGAGAATGTTCAACGGCTGACGCTGATGGAGGGTATTCATAATTGACGTGGATGAGATATGAAGGACTGGTGATGCTGATGGCGTGAGGAGGATGTGTATCGTTGATGTATGGAGTTGGCGGATGAAGTAGATTGATGACTTGCGGAACAATGTGATAAATGACGTAAGATATATAGGTGTGGAAGAATGTTCGATAAGGTCATATTCATTAGTAATATTGATACATGATGTTAACTGATGAGGTTGATGAGTAATATTGCTAGATGAGGTGGAGTGAAGTCCATAGGGGATGTTGATGGCCTCTGATTATGTTGCAAGATGATATGGATGTCTGAGTTGACAGATTAGGTTAGCTAGAGAGGTTGAAGTGTTACCTGATAGATGTTATTGACGATTTAATGGACCCTCTTTTTTGTACGTACTGGTCACGTTCTATAACAGTTTGTCACAAACTAGTAAGCTGAACAGGCGCGGGTTCATGTGTGCGCACACGCCCCCCCCCCCCCCCCCTCCCCCATCTTTTTTTTTTTTTTTCAAATTTCCTTTTCTTAAATTTTCTAGATCAGCCACGGAAGGTAACCAGGAGAAATTTCTCCTATGTTGTGCTCTTCTCTTTCCTCGTAACAAGTTGTCCTTTCACGCAGCCCCCTACAACTTCTTCTTCTTGTACATTGATGGGCGATTTTTCTTCTTTCTGTGCAAGAAGTTATTAACTGCCATGAGTGTGGTGATTACACTATTTGATTTTTTTTTTCATTAAGTTTACGTCTACAAGGTTTAAAGGCGAAGCCGATGGGCGATACTTGCTGAGCAAGGATATTGCGGGTGGGGGGTGGGGGTGGGGGTGGGGTAGGGGGGGGAGCGGGGTGGAGGGGGGGGGGGGGGGGGGGGGCACGAACTGCCTGTGCTGATTGAAGTTGAAGTTGGAGTTTGCTTGTTTTGTTTCTGGTGATCTGTGCTTCTTCTTTAAACTTCTGCCTTGGATTGTTTTGATTTTGAATGGAGGTAAGACGTTTTGACGGGCCATGTTCTTAAGTTGCGCAGAGTGGCATCAAGAGGTGTGGATAATGTGTGTTGTTTAGACGTGATTGGTTCTTGGGAATGAAGGTGTAGTCATTGATGTTATTGTTGTTTTAATAACCCTTGGAAGGCTTTGGCAACATTATGCTTTTTATACATAACCTTATTTACCGGGAGGTTTCCCCTCTGACCCTGTTTGCTTCCTTCCTTATTTTATTTTATTTATTTATTTTTTTTACACCTTTTTCTTGTCCTTCTCGCCCGTCCCTCCGCTCCCCTTCTTCTTCTTCCTTCTCCTTCCTCTTCTTCTCCTTCTTCTTCTTCTTTTTCTTCTTCTTCTTCTCCTTCTTCTTCTTCTTCTCCTTCTTCTTCTCTTCCTCCTCCTCTCTGCGCCTGCCGCTTGCCTGCGTTGGTCAAGCAAATTTTGACTCATTTTTGGCTGTAAATTGTACGTGTTGGTAGTCTGGTAGATGTTATTTTTCAGTGTTCATTTGTGTAGGTTTGTGTATATGGATATGTTTTTTCTTAATTGTCGCTGTGTCAAAGGTTGTATGTAGCGCAGCTCAAAACAAATGGCACACTTTTATGGCTGAGGAGAAAGAACATAGACAAGTAAGGAAATGGATTCCATAGCGATATCATCTTTGAACTGCCAAGGACTCGGGGGGATACCCCAAAAGAAAGGATGCGTTTCAATTTTTGAGACAGACAAAGGAAAACTGGGGTGAACACGCTTGTTTGGGGTATGGGGAAAGAAGGGGTAAAGATACTGAACGACACAACATTTGATTGCTTTTTTTTCTGTTATCATGAAATTGGCCCAGAAATGAATGGATTTCTTTGGCGGGCAAAATTTGTTTTCACCGTCCGTCTCGATAGACATTCTGCGGACATGGTCATTGGCCCATAGATGCATAGTGCCGGTAGAGTTGCGTCTGACAGAAGAGGATCCTCTTCGAAACATCTGACGAAAAAGGAAGAAAACGATAGTCATGGTCAATGGTGAGAGAGAACCACTGATGAGAGGTAAGACGGATGTATCGTAGAAACTATGTAAAGGGGGGGGGGGGGGGGGGGGGGGGTCGGGGGAGGGGGGGGACGGTGGTGGTGTGAGGATGACGGGTGGTGGTGGGGATGTTGCATTTAGATATCCTTCCCCACCCTTCCCCTCCCCAACTAGACGTCCCATTCTTCACCATCTCCTCCTTCCTCCCCCCACCCTTTCGCGTTACAGGAAATAGCAACGCTGACGTCATCAGACAACTACCAGGTACGGGACTTCAACGTGACCTTGACCCCGGCCGCGTCCCTGACCCTCCGGTCACGGGACGACTTCACCTTGCACGTGCTGGGCGCCATAGGCGAGGGCGGGTGCGTGGAGCGCCTCTACGTGGACATGGGCGCGCCGCAGCTCGTGCGACTCATCCGCACGCGTCACTGGGCCGGGCGGCACGGGCTGACGTCAGAGCTGGTGACGTCAGAGGACGGCGTGACGTGGCGGAGGCTGAGGGAGCTGGATCCCCAGGCCCTGCAGGCCGTGGTGACGGTGCTGGACTCCTCGCAGACCTTCCGCTTCCTGGGAGTGCAGCACCGGCACGACGAGGCCAGCTTCGCCAAGGTGAGGTCTGGGTCTCTCTCTGTGTCTGTCTGTCTGTCTGTCTCTGTCTGTGTCTGTCTGTCTGTCTGTCTCTGTCTGTCTGTCTCTCTCTGTCTCTCTATGTGTCCGTCTGTCTGTCTGTCTGTCTGTCTGTCTGTCTGTCTCTCTCTCTCTCTCTCTCTCTCTCTCTCTCTCTCCCTCTCTCTCTCTCTCCCTCTGTCTGTCTGTCTGTCTCTATCTTTCTCTCTCTCTGTCTCTATGTCTGTCTGTCTGTCTGTCTCTCTCTTCTCCCTCTGTCTGTCTGTCTCTGTGTCACTCTCTGTCTGTCTGTCTGCCTGTCTGTCTCTCTGTTTCTGTCTGTCTGCCTCTCTTTCTCTCCCTTTCACTCTGTGTCTCCGTCTGTCTGTCTGTCTGTCTGACTCTCTCTTCTTTCTCTCTCTCTCTCTCTCTCTCTCCTCTCTCTCTCTCTCTCTCTCTCTCTCTCTCTCTCATGTGTGTGTGTGGTGTGTGTGTGTGTGTGTGTGTGTGTGTGTGTGTGTGTGTGTGTGAATTATGTTATGTGAGTGTTCATGCGCGCGTGTGTGCGTGTATAATTCGATGAAATGCATGCATGTGTGTGTATGTGTGTGTAGGCACGCATGCCCATGCATACATGAAGGTATCTGGGCTGCTAGCACCAGCCTACACATACACTGCAATACGTGCACACGTCATGGACTGATCACGTGACTCCAGCTGTCTCACTGCCAGGTGTATGTCTGGGAGGTGGACTAATCACGTGACTCCAGCTGTCTCTCTGCTAGGTGTATGTCTGGGAGGTGGACGCCTACCCGGACAGCGGTCCCTACGGTCCTGCCCCACCCCCTAGACCCAACCCGGCCACCCTGAGGGAGATGCTGGGGGGTGAACGCCATCTGGGGCTGGGGCTGGGGCAAGGGCAGCAACTTTCTGTCCCCGGGCCAGGGGCCAGCACTCTACGCCCCAGTGGGCCAGCTACGCGCGCAACTACCACAACCTGAACTGGGACGTGCTGGACCCTGACCATACTCCGGACTACGTCGGCATGGCGCAGGTCACTGGTCTCTTCCTCGCTGTCTGTCTGTACTGCGGGTTGCATGGCTGACATTTGCAACCATCCCACAAGTGCGTGTGTGTGTGTGTGTGTGTGTGTGTGTGTGTGTGTGTGTGTGTGGTGTGTGTGCGTGTTTTTTTTTTTTTGGGGGGGGGGCGTGGGGAGGAGGGGGGGGGGTAGGAGAACAGTGTGGAGGAAAAGGGATAAGGTGGTTGGTGGAGAAATAGGGACTGGGGGGCCGCTATGGAAATCTTTACCATGCCACAACCAGAACCACAACACACTTTTGTCGACAGCAGATCACCCCTGTTTTCTTTTTGAGAGACGAGAGGAGAAAGATGGAGACGGACAATTCTGAGAGAGAGAGAGAGAGAGAGAGAGAGAGAGAGAGAGAGAGAGAGAGAGAGAGAGAGAGAATTTTATTGCCATTAGCAAAGGCCCTGAGAGAGAGAGAGAGAGAGAGAGAGAGAGAGGAGAGAGAGAGAGAGAGAGAAACAGAGAGAGACAGACAGACAGATAGGCAGGCAGGCAGGCAGGCAGGCAGACAGACAGACAGACAGACAGACAGCAAACATCGTTCTTGCAATGGAAAAGCAAACGGTTCTCTTCACGCTTCACCACGACACGTTCCCTACAACAAACCGCAGAACAATAGCAGCGGATAACTGTGTCCAAAACAAACACATAAATAAAACAAAGTATAATGAAATAGAACATAATGACAACAAAATCATCTAAAGCTGACCAGCAGCAGAGCCAGAGGGGAGACCCACGTCACTGATGACCTTTTGGGTCCACTGCTGGACAGGGTCAGGGCACAGAGGCCCAGAGCTGGCTGAACTGGGACGTGGAGTACGGCCAGTGGTCAGCCGCCAACCTGTCGGTCCACGTGTCCGTGCAGTTCCTGGCCAAGACCTTCCCCGTGTCCGCCTGGGACCACCCCTACCAAGCCGCCTACCGCTATGGCCACGCCTTTGCTCGCCATTTCGGACCCACACACGGTCAGATTCTTATAGAACAGGGAGTAGTACTTTACAATGGGAACGAAGAAATGCTTCTGTGTGGTGTGTGTGTGTGTGTGTGTGTGTGTGTGTGTGTGTGTGTGTGTGTGTGTGTTTTCTGTCCGTCCATGGTCAAAATGTGTTCCACTCGCTCCAGACAAAAGTACTGGGCCGATCTTTCTGAAAAAATTGTAGGTATGTTCATTATGGGTCACGGATGATGCCCGATGTTTTAGTTTACCGTTATAGCCGTTACTAACGCATGCAAGTTCATAGGCGTAGACTTACATATACTTATCTCGAAGGTGAACAGGCCTCCAACGAGGCCTCAAACACTTCAAGTTCAAGTTCAAGTTCAAGTTCTAACGGCTATAACGGCCCATAACAGTTTTTCTTCTTTATGGAATAACACAGAAAGTACTTGACCGATCTTTCTGAAAATTTGTAGATATGCTCATTATAGGTCACGAATGATGCCCGATGTTTTATTTTAACGTTATATCCGTTACTAACGGGTGTGACGGCCCATAACGGTTTTTCTTCTTTATGGAATAACTCGGAAAGTACTTGGCCGATCTTTCTGAAAATTTGTAGGTATGCTCATTATGCGTCACGGATGATGCCCGATGTTTTATTTTACCGCTATGACGGCCCATAACGGTTTTTTTCCCTCTTCATGGAATATCTCACGCGTATTCAAGATAAACTGGGAGTACGTTTATATGCTTTGCATCTTGTTTTTTTTTATAAAGTGTGTCCTCCATCTTGGTTTTTTTTCCCCGCTTTTTTTCCACTGATTTTTTTTCCTGACTGGCACTCACACGCGATGTATGTGTTTTCCAACGGAAAGGACATTTGCTTGCTGAAGTTGATGTTTTGTCGTATGATACAGTGCCTCTGGGTTTATCCATGCCTTTGCAATGTGTGTTTGCTTGTTTGTTTGTTTGTATCCCTTTTTTTTAATTATTACAAAATTCTGTTACACAAACACAACAAAGCTGGAAAAATATCACGTCTGCACACAGCAAGGTTTGTGCCGTTATTTCTGTCTAAAAAAAAAAGTTCATTACAGCTTCTGTATTACTTTAGCTAGATTTGTTTAACTATTATTGGCATGATCTTAGTCTGGTTTTACCGCCTTAAGGAAATTATCCGAACTACATTTTTTTTTCTGAGCTGTTTTCGTTTGTATGAGTGCTTTCTTGTTTAGCTCGTTTTGTGAAGAATCAGAGAATGCATCCAAGTTCTGAACGACAGTCGTTCTGCTATCTATGTTACTTGCAACAGTCCGGCCGAAGCGAACGAAAGGAAATATCGGCCAGATGTCAAACGGTCTACAGAGAGGGGTTGAACACTAGGCAACGTTCACAAGGCGCAAACAAACCTAAAGCGTTAAATACGACGACAACAACACAACAACAGCCACAACACACAATCTCTCTCTCTCTCTCTCTCTCCTCTCTCTCTCTCTCTTTCTCTCTCTTACGTATTACTAATACAAACGTGTGTGTGTGTGTGTGTGTGAGTGTGTGTGTTGGTTTGTGTGGTGTGTGTGGTGTGTGTGTGTGTGTGTTGTGCAGGGAAGGCCTGGTGCGGTCAGTGGAGGTGGGCAACGAGCCGTGGACTACCCCGCGCCCTTCTACAGCATCGTGCTGCAGGGCATGGCCTCTGGCTTCAAGGCACTGTGACTGCACACTGCAACCACCCGCCTCACACTGTGCAGGGGAGGAGAGAGAGAGAGAGAGGAAGAGAGAGAGAGAGAGAGAGAGAGAGGAGAGAGAGAGAGAGAGGAGAGGAGAGAGGGAGGCAGGCAGGTAGACAGATAGACAGACAGAGAGACGGACAGAGAGAGAGAGAGAGAGAGAGAGAGGAGAGAGAGAGAGAGAGAGCGAGAGAGAGAGAGAGAGAGAGAGAGAAAGGGCGGAGAGAGGGCCAGAGAGAGAGAGACAGGGACAAGGCAGACAGAGAGAGGAGAGAGACAGACAGACAGACAGAGAGAGAGAGAGAGAGTGGAGAGAGAGAGAGAGAGAGAGAGAGAGAGAAGACAGACAGACAGACAGAGACACACATTAAAACATAATCCACGTCACCTTATATAAGTACGTTGCCTTTTAACGCTTTATACGTGTAAACAGTCAAAGATTTAACAGTGCCTTGAGAGAGAGAGGGAGAGAGGGGGGGGGAGAGGAGGGGGGAGGAAGGGGAAGAGGAGAGGGAGATTTCTTCTGTTGTACCATACCCTTTCTGAAGGGTGCAGAAACACAAGACTTTTATTCTGAAATTTCCTGTGTTTGCTACAGGCAAATATTGTGCTTGGTATGCCTCATGTAATCAGTCTGCCATAGACTGAACATTAAAAGATAATATTGTAGAATTCACAGAAGAGATACAACTTGAGCTGTGAAAAATAATCATATGCTTTACGGTGCCTTTCACAAATATGTAGAAACTGATTTTTCAAAATAGATTAAAGTAAATCGCCAGTTAACATGGACAAACAAATTACAAGACAAAGACGACGCGTTTCGGACCTCTTAGGTCTTCTCCAGGCAAAATAAACAACATTCAGGACAATGAAAACGTTGAAAGAACAATCACTTATCTTCTCAAATTGTCATGGATGGTGTTTATTTGCCTGAAGAAGACCTAAGAGGTCGAAACGCGTCGTGTTTTTGTCTTGTAATTTGTTTGTCCATGTTAACTGGCGGATTTATTTTGAATGCTTTAAAATTTGCTTCAATTTGCGCCTTGCGGCACCTCACTTTGGAGACCATGTAGAAACTGTTCGACAAATTGTTCATTCCCTGAAGCACTATCACCGTTCATTTTAATAATGCGTGTGTATAATGTTGAGGAGAGAGGAGAGAGAGAGAGAGAGAGAGGGAGAGAGGGGGGGGGGTGTTACTGCTTATAATCCTCACCCTCATCACGGCGTTGACCAAGCAGTGGTGTGACCATGTCACCGGTGCTCACAGGCCGGAGACCCCCACATGCAGGTCATGCCCGGCGCCTTCAGGCCCACGACCCCGCCAACACCGGCAACTACATCGGCACCCGTGTGACGCCAGAGGTGGCCGGCAAGATTGACGTCATCAACAGTCACCACTACAGCTGGCGACGTCACTCAGACGGCAGCCGGCATGCCACCTACCCCGAAGACCCGGCTGGTTCTTTCAAGGAGGTCTGTGTTATGGCTATGGTTTACTTCGTGTTTCGGTTTACTTCATGTTATGTTTTACGTCATGTTGCGATTACTTATGTTACGTTTTACTTCATGTTACTTTTTTTTTTGTTTTTTTACAGCCACATTATCCGTGGTCTGTGGGGAAGGGGTTGTAAGGCATATCTTTTTTTTTTTGTCCGGTTTTCTTTTTTTTCCCCCTTTAATTCATGGATTTTTTCTAGGAAACGAGAGTAAAGACAGGTATTGCTTTTGCTCTTCTTTTTTTTTTTTTAAACTGCCCACGTTCATTTTTGTAATGACTTAGCGCTTGTATCAATTTACGTGCAAACATGCACATGATCGTCGATTTGCTCTCCTTGTTTCTTTCTCTGTCGTATATTTTCAGTGTATAAACGAGTGTGTGTGTGTGGGGGGGGGGGGGGGGGGGGGGGGGGGGGAGGAGTGGGTTGTGTGTGTGGGGAGGGGGGGGGGGGAGCAGAGGGTGAGAGAGAATGAGGGGATGGGGGTGGGGAACAGCGAGTATTATGTGGAATGAGAACTCGTTTAAGGTCCCCATGAACATGCGCACATTTGTCGTATACACTCCGATGCTGTGAAATATGTGCCGCCGTGTAGTGTAATCAACACATTAGATCTAATTTCTGCCACCTCCCTACCACTCTACTCCCCACTATTCTACCACCTGCTTACCCTCCACTTGCGTGCGCGCGCCTATCTTTGTGTGTGTGTGTGTGTGTGTGTGTGTGTGTGTGTGTGTGTGTGTGTAGTGAGAGAGATGAGGAGAGAGAGAAGAGATGAGAGAGAGAGAGGAGAGAGAGAGAGGAGGAGGAGAGAGAGAGAGAGAGATTATGCATGTGTTTGTACTTATGTGCGAGAGAAAATATTTACTTCTCTTGTTGGGTCGCAAAATAATTTTCCAATATAACACTAACATTCCCAGTATGTTAGCACCCCCCCCCCCCCCACACACACACAACACTCACACACACACACACACGCACGGACGTACGCACGCACACACACACACACACACACACACACACACACACACACACAACACACACACCTACCTGATCATACCATTCTGAACACAGAACATGCCGTTTCCTTCCACTTTATTCAATAAATTTATTGTTGATTCATTCAATTAATGGTAAAGCCGTCACTCCATTCCTCTGCGCAGACTAGTAGCATCATCCTGTTAGATGAACGAAAACGTCTGCGTCATGCACACATCATTACCCCACAAATCCCTTGTCATGTTCGGTCATAGAAACATGTCTTTGTTGTTTGTCGATGTCATAATTCCATTGAAATCGACATTGCCTATCAGGAAATATCATACAATCAACCTCCTCCCTATCAGTCAACTCTTTTGATACACATTCTCCCTATCAGTCAAATCCTTTGATACACCTTCTCCGATCAGTCAACTCTTTTAATACACGTCCCTATCACTCAAATCCTTTGATACACCTCCTCCCTATCAGTCAACTCTTTTGATACACCTCCCTATCAGTCAGATCCTTTGATACACCTCGCTATCACTCAAATCCTTTGATACACCTCCCTATCAGTCAAATCCTTTGATACACCCTCTCCCTATCAGTAAAATCCTTTGATACACCTCCCTATCAGTCAAATCCTTTGATACACCTCCCTATCAGTCAGATCCTTTGATACACCTCCTATCAGTCAGATCCTTTGATACACCTCCCTATCAGTCAGATCCTTTGATACACCTTCCCCCTTTCAGTCAAGTCCTTTGATACACCTTCTCCCTATCAGCAAATCCTTTGTACACCTCTCCCTATCAGCAAATCCTTTGATACACCTTCTCCCTATCAGCAAATCCTTTGATACACCTTCTCACTATCAGCAAATCCTTTGATACACCTTCTCCCTATCAGCAAATCCTTTGATACACCTTCTCTCTATCAACAAATCCTTTGATACAACTTCCTGTCAGTCAGATCCTTTGATAACCTCCATCAGTCAAGTCCTTGTACACCTTCTCCCTATCAGCAAATCCTTTGATACACCTTCTTCCTATCGTCAAATCTTTTGATACACCTTCTTCCTATCAGTCAAATCCTTTGACACACCTTCTCCCTATCAGTCAAATCCTTTGATACACCTCCCTATCAGTCAAATCCTTTGAATAAACCTCCCTATTATTCAAATCTTTTGATAAACTCCTCCCTATCAGTCAAATCCTTTGATACAACTTCTCCCTATCAGTCAAATCCTTCAATACACCTTCTCATCAGTCATATCGTTTGATACACCTTCCTATCAGTCATATCTTTTGATACACCTCGCTATCAGTCAAATCCTTTGATACACCTTCCTATCAGTCAAATCCTTTGATACACCCTCTCCCTATCAGTCATATCCTTTGATACACCTTCCTATCAGTCATATCTTTTGATACACCTTCTTATCAGTCAAATCCTTGTTACACCTCCTTATCAGTCAAATCCTTTGATACACCTCCCTATCAGCAAATCCTTTGATACACCTTCTCCCTATCAGCAAATCCTTTGATACATCTCCTCCATATCAGTCAGATGCTTTGATACACCTCCTATCAGTCAAATCCTTTGATACATCTCCTCCATATCAGTCAAATCCTTTGATACACCTCGCTATCAGTCAAATCCTTTGATACACCTCCCTATCAGTCAAATCCTTTGATACACCTCCCTATCAGTCAAATCCTTTGAAACACCTCCCTATTAGTCAAATCCTTTGATACACCTCCCTATCAGTCAAATCCTTTGATACACCCTCTCCCTATCAGTCAAATCCTTTGATACACCTCTCCTATCAGTCGAATCCTTTGATACACCCTCTCCCTATCAGTCAAATCCTTTGATACACCTCCCTATCAGTCAGATCCTTTGATACACCTCCCTATCAGTCAGATCCTTTGATACACCTCGCTATCACTCAAATCCTTTGATACACCTCCCTATCAGTCAAATCCTTTGATACACCTCTCCTATCAGTCAAATCCTTTGATACACCTCCCTACAGTCAAATCCTTTGATACACCTCCCTACAGTCAAATCCTTTGATACACTTCCCTATACTCAGATCCTTTGATACACCTCCCTATCAGTCAATCCTTGATACACCTCCTACTAATCCTTTGATACACCTCCCTATCAGTCAAATCCTTTGATACACCTCCCTATCAGTCAAATCCTTTGATACACCCTTTCCCTATCAGTCAAATCCTTTGATACACCTAGCTATCACTCAAATCCTTTGATACACCTCCCTATCAGTCACATCCTTTGATACACCTCCCTATCAGTCAAATCCTTTGATACACCCTCTCCCTATCAGTCAAATCCTTTGATACACCTCCCTATCAGTCAAATCCTTTGATACACCTCCCTATCAGTCAAATCCTTTGATACACCCTCTCCCTATCAGTCAAATCCTTTGATACACCTCGCTATCACTCAAATCCTTTGATACACCTCCCTATCAGTCACATCCTTTGATACACCCTCTCCCTATCAGTCAGATCCTTTGATACACCTCCCTATCAGTCAGATCCTTTGATACACCTTCTCCCTATCAGTCAAATCCTTTGATACACCTCGCTATCAGTCAAATCCTTTGATACACCCTCTCCCTATCAGTCAGATCCTTTGATACACCTCCCTATCAGTCAGATCCTTTGATACACCCTCTCCCTATCAGTCAAATCTTTGATACACCATCTCCCTATCAGTCAAATCTTTGATACACCTCCCTATCAGTCTAGATCCTTTGATACACCCTCTCCTTATCAGTCAAATCCTTTGATACACCTCCCTATCAGCAAATCCTTTGATACATCTCCTCCATATCAGTCAAATCCTTTGATACACCTCGCTATCAGTCAAATCCTTTGATACACCTCCCTATCAATCAGATCCTTTGATACACCTCCCTATCAGTCAAGTACGTTAATACACCTTATCAGTCAAATCCTTTGATGTACCTTCCTAAAATCGAACATTTCAATACACCTTCCCACTAAACAAATCTTAAATAAATGTTAGCGAACCGCCAAGAGAATCGTGGACAAACGAGTCACAAGACAAAACACAACGCGTTTCGACCTTTTAGGTCTTCCTCAGGCAAGACAAACAAATAATACAACGAAAATGAACGAATTTGGTACTCAGCTTCGATCTCTTCACTCTTCAGTGCAAGGATGCCAGGCGTTGAATAAAATCGAGGCTGTTAGAAGGGAGAGAATGTGTGAGTCAAGGTAGCAATGTTGATAATTATGTTACTGATAATAATACCAATAAAGGTCAAAATATTGAAATAATAAATTAAGACAGGATTACTGCTACTTTTGATGATAATAAGGCAATAGCAGTTGTAGTGTGGGAGAAAGGAGAGTGGCAACAGTCTTTGTGGCGATGGCGATGTCAATATTGACAATAATATTACTGATGATATTGCTAACGACTATTGTGAAGGTCATAAAAGCACGATGCAGAAATATATTATAGAAAATACGTTTTTATTAAAAAAATAAAAAAAGAGAAAGAAAATAAATAATAAATAAAATAAAATATATAAATAAATAATATAAAACAAAAAAAATGATTAAAAAAATTAATCATAGTAATGATACTCAAGGCATCAATACTAAGGGGATTCACACACACACACACACACACACACACACACACACACACACACACGCCCCTCGCGCGCGCCCGCGCACCACCACCACCACACACCACAACAAACAACAACGACAACAACAACTTTCTTCATTTGGTCTTTTTTTTTAATTCACATACTATTTCCTCTACAAGAGCTTCTGTTCCATCTTCCCTCTTTCCTGCGCATATGTTATGTAGATGTTTGTGACTACGCGGAAACACACACACACCCACACACACTCACGCACACACACATACACACACTTACTTGTATTTTTCTGTTTCATTTGATTGATTTATTTAATCAATACATCTTTTGTTGCAACTTCATAACTATTACTAATGTTTATATAACTACTATCATTAATATACTTATCATTCTTTACAATATTTCTGACTTTCAAGTTTACCACTTTTCCAACCTCCTACAGCATCACTATCATACTGTATAGTTACAATCACAATTGATAAGGAAACTATTAATATACATGTAATTATTAATATACCTATTAGATTCCATCCTTCCCATAATTTATTACCTTCTATCTCCTTTCTGTTCTTCCTGTCCTCCCCTCTCCCTCCTCCCTCTTGGTTGTTTGTTGTTGTTGTCGTGGTGGGTGGTGGTGGTGTGGGTGTGTGTGGTGTGTGTGTGTGTGTGTGTGTGTAATCCCCCTAGTATTAGTATTAATGCCTTGAGTATCATTACTATGATTAATTTAAAAAAAAATATTTTATTTTGTTTTATATCACTTATTCATATATTTTTTTCCTTTTTTTTTTTTTTTCTTTTTTTAATTTTTAATTTTTTTTTTATAATAAAAACGTATTTTTCTATAATATATTTCTGTATCGTGCTTTTTTTTTACCTTTACTTCACAATAGTTGTTCATCAGTAATATTATTGTTAATATTGACATCGCCATCGCCACAAAGACTGTTGCCACGGCAACCATGGGTGCCTTAAGAACCCTCTAACCCACTCTCCTTTCTCCCACACTACAACTGCTATTTGCCTTATTATCACAAAAAAGTAGCAGTAATCCTGTTCTTACATATACTGTTTTCAATCATTTTTCGACCTTTATAGTATTATTATCAGTAACATATAATTTATTGCTACCTTGACCACACAATTATCCTCCCTTCTAACAGCCTCGTATTCATTCAACGCCTGGCCATCCCTTTGCCGCCCAGAACGAGTGAAAGAGATCCGAATGCTGAGTAACCAAATTCGTTCATTTTCGTTTTGTATTATTTGTTTTGTTAGTTTGCCTGAGGAAGACCTAACGGTCGCGAAAAAATTCCGGAAAACGCGTTGTGTTTTTGTCTTGTGACTGGTTTTGTCCACGATTCTTCTTGGCGGTTCGCTAACATTATATTTAAGATTTGTTTAGATTTCCGCCTGCAAGTCGTCTCATTTGCCGCTAGCTTAGCCCTTCCTCCCATTAGTCAAAATCAAATGATACACTGTTCGCTCTCTCCACCACCCACGCTATATACACGTGGACACAGCATCACAGCGTCATCCGGTGGCGAGACAGCAAACGTGGCGGACCAGGAGGTTGGGTTTGTGGTGACGGACATACAGTGGGGGGGTGGGACAGCCCCGGAGGTGGCAGCACTTGTGACCTTTTCCCGGAGTGCAGCACAGAGCAGCGGCCTCGGGCGCTACGGCGGCCGCCGGGGTTCTTCCTGCTGCTGAGCCGCCAGGGGGTGGCCCGCGCCGCCTGGTTCTTCTTCCCGCCAACCTGGACGACTGCGACGGACCTCGTCTACTGCGCAGTGGCCCTGACCTCTCATAAAGCGGTCAGTTCTGGGCATCAGGAGGAGAGAGAGAGAGAGAGACTGGAGAGAGAGTGAGAGAGAGAGAGAGAGAGGAAGAGAGAGAGCGAGCGTGGAGAGGAGAGAGAGTGAGAGGAGGGGGGGGGGCGGGCGGACGGAGGGTTGTCCAATGGCGGGCGGAGAGCGGGCGGGGAGGAGGGTTTTTTTTGTACAATGTTGGACCTTACTTCGTGTTTTGCTCTGTGTGCCTTACCCGACAACTAACCGGGGAAGGGAGGAGGGGAGAAGAGTGGAGAAGAAAGGAAGAGTGTAAAAATGTGTTGACCTTACTTTACAAGCTTGTGTAGCTTACCCTGACACTGACAGGGGAACGCGGTGGAAAGGAAATGGAGAGGTTGGGGGGGGGGGGGGGGGGGGGGGGGGGGGGTGGGGGGGGGGGAGGGGGGCGGGGGGGGGGGGGGGGGGGGGGGAGGGGGGAAGTGGGGGGGGGGGGGGCGGGGGGGGGGGGGGGGGGGGGGGGGGGGGACTGGGGGAAGGGGGGGGGGGGGGAAGGGGGGGGAAGGGAAGAAGGGGGGAGGGGGGGGGGGGGGGGGGGGGGGGGGGGGGGGGGGGGGGGGGGGGGGGGGGGCGGGGGGAGGGGGGGGAAAGGAAGGGGAGGGGGGGGGGGGGGGGGTGGGGGACGGAGGGGGGGAGGGGGAGGGGGAAGGGGGTGAGGGGGGGGGGGGGGGGACGGGGAAGTAGAGTGGTGAAGGTATGTTGACCTAACTTTCTGCTCTGTGTAATGCTTACTCTAAACACTGGCTTGGAGCGGAGGGGAGGGGGTTAAGGTAGGGGGGGGGGGGGGTGGGGGGGGAGTGGGGGGTGGGGGGGGGGGGGGGAGGGGGAGAGTGGTGTCTTGTGTGTTTTGTGAAGGTGTGTTGACCTGGCTTTCCTGTCTGTGTAGTGCCTGCTTACACTAACAATGACTGGGCGAGAGGTGGGGGGGGGGGGGGGGGGGGGGGGGGGGGTTGGGGGGGGGGGCGGTGGACGGGGGGGTGGGGGGGTGGGTGAGGGGCGGGTGAGATGAGGGGGGGGGGGGGGAGGGGAAGGAACTCGGGGAAAAAGAAGGGGAGAAGGGGGGGGGGGAAGGGGGAAGATGAAGCGGGGGGGGGGAAATGTCGAGTGTTGTAAAGGAGCCTTATCCTTACGTTCCTGCTCTGTGTAGCTTACCCTGACCCTGACGGGGTGGGGGGGGGGGGGGGGGGGGGGGGTGGGGGGGGGTTGGATTGGGGGTGGGGGGGGGGGGGGGGGGGGGGGGGGGGTTTGGGGGTGGTGTGGGGGGGGGCGGTTGGATGGGGTGGGAGGGGGTTGGGGGGGGGGGGGGGGGGGGGGGGTGGGGTTGAGGTGGATGGAGTAGTGAAAGTGTGAAGGAGTGATGGATCTTACTTTCCTGCTCTGTGTAGCTGCTTACCCAAAAACCTGACAGGGAGCAGGGTGGGATGAGGGAGGCGGAGAGGAAGAGGATTGTGAGGGCGTTTTTTTTGACGTTTTGGACCTTACTTGCTTCTCTGTGTAGCTTACCGACACTGAGAGGGAGGGGGAGCTCGGGTGGGGGGGGGGGGATGTGGCAGAGTCGTTGACCGTACTTTCCTGCTGGTGTGTAGCTTACCCCGACACGAGGGGAGGGGGGTGGGGTGGGGGGAGGAAGAATGTTGAAGTGTGTGGCCGTACTTTCCTGCTCTGTGTAGCTTACTTGACACTGCGAGGGAGGGGGTGGTGGGGTTGGGGAATGTTGAAGTGTGTTGCAGTACTTTCCTGCTCTGTGTAGCATACCCAGCCCCTGAGAGGGAGGGCGGTGGGGGGAGTGGGAATGTGGAAGAGTGTTGAATTTGTGGAAGAGTGTTTTGAGTCTTTCTGCTCTGTGTGGCGGTCAGGCAGGAGAGTGGATGGGATTTCCAGTTGGGGGAAGGGGAAGTTGAAACAACTGCCATGGAAAGAAAACTTACAGGGACGCCAGCCCCTCCAGGCAGTCACCTTGTGAAGTGACCACGCGGGACGTCCAGTGAGCAACTGGACTTGCCATTCATTGATGATTTATTTTTGATGATGGAAAGAGTAGATCCGCTAATCTTAGAATGAAGGGCAATGGAAGACGGGTGAGGAGAGGGTCGATATGCAAGCAGCGGATACGGGCGAGGCTCTCCAGCTGTAAAGATAGGGTGTGCTTGGTTCCTCAGGTCTCTTGAAGATCTTCCATGAAGGAATCTGGAGGAAAAGGAAGAAGAACAGGAACTTACTGCTTTCATGTCTGAGATTTTGTCATGAGACTAACAGGAGAGGAGAAGAAAACAGAAAAAGGCTCTTCACCGAGCAGAAAATTGCCAATGGGAAAAAAAAGAGGGTAGATAGAATATGGTTTAGGTTTGAGGTCTTGCAATGACAATGTATTAGAAGAAGGGATGGTGGCTAGCTGTTTTGCATTTGTGTCTCGTTTGTGAACCAAATTGACAGTTAAAAGGTATTAATTCTGCTTCCAAAGTTGTGAATCTGTAAAATTGGGTTCGGTTCGGTAGATCCAGATTTACTCTTTCAACTTTAATATGACAGGCGTCGTGAGTGAGCACGAGGAAATCGCATGGAAACGCAGGATTCGCCATGTTTTGATAGTACCCCGATTCTAAAGGAGAAATTACTCCGTACTTGCACATCTGTGAATCTTGGTGATGCTGTAAGTGGGAAATGGATGCGAGACCTTCAGTGAGGCATACGGGAAGGGGAATAACTGCTGGTTTCGAATCGTCTCACAAGGAGAGGAAAAATAACGAAGCATAGGACTTGCTCAAGGGACGCCTACTGTACATAGCACTGAGTCTCCATGGTGGACACAGGAACACTGGCTGATACTAAGGGAAAAAAAAAGAACCGGAATGCAGCGAGGATTGTGCCATATACATGAACGAGAAACGCTAGCGAAGAGGGAAAATGGGAGGGGGTGTAAATTAAAAAAAAAAGAGAAGCGAGAGAGAAAGAGAGAGGAAAAGACAAGACAAGAACAAGACAAAGAGAGAGAGAGAGAGAGAGAGAGAGGGAGAGAGAGAAGATACACATGTAAATGCGCATCTCATTACACTCACGCAAAATACGCGCGTTGCCGGTGGCGCGCGCGCGCGAGTGATGTGTGTGTGTGTGTTGTGTCCCGGTGTGTGTGAAATCTTTGGGGTTCATTTACTATAATGACGAAAAGAATTGTTGGCCTTAGCACTTGTTTTCCCCCCACTACTGTTTCACTTCGAATTATATATCGATATTTTATAATATATTATATCTATTATAATATATAAATAATTATATTATATATATAGATATATATATCTATATAATATATAGTGTGTGTGTGAGGTTGTTGTGTGATGTGTGTGTGGATGACCCTAACAGATTCATAACCTATACCCCCAAAAACCGTTTCTTGTGTGTCGTCCCCTTCCCAGGCCCACCTTTCTAAAAAAGGCCCGCCCCCGTACTACACTGCCAAAACCTGTGTACCTCATGGGCATACACCGCTACCTGCACGTGCATAGGAGAAAGATGGACAGCGCCTAGTGTTACGAATTCGGCACCCCTCCCGCCCTCCTCCCGTCTCCCACCCCACGCATCTGGGTGGCCTGGAGTGACCCGTGGATGCCCAGGAAGAGGGAGACACGGAGATCACCGACACCTTTCACTATTCCTCCGCCATGCACCGCGCGTGCATGGAAGGCTGAAGCCTGGATCAGCAGGAAGCGGAAAACGGCTCCTTCCGGTGTCTGACGGGAAGCAGTGGCGATGACCCCTGGTGGACGTCCCTTGGGGGGGGGGGGGGGTGCGGGCGCCATCGCCCACTCCCACTATGGTGCAGCTTCCTAGCTGGTTCATTGGTGGAGGGTGTGGAAAGCGTTTTATAAAGAACTTGGGGGTTTAGTTAGTGTGTGTGTGTGTGGTTTGTGGTGTGTGTGTGTGTGTGTGTGTGTGGTGTGGTGTTGCTGTGTGCACAAGGTCTTCTGTCAGCCACACCACAATACAAGCTGTTAAAAATCTTCTCTCTCTCCCTCACACACCACACACACACACAACACACCACACCACACACTACGCATATAATTCTTTATCTGCTTTCAAATAATTCAACATCCACAGAAATATGTTTTTGTGCTACTATAATGTGTTTGACAGTGTTGCCCTCATGAAAGTCAAGTGTGTATTATCTATAAAACAATCATATTACAATATAACATTAAATTATATATTTAAAATGGAATTAGTCGCCCATTTCCTTTCAAAAAAATCCCCCCCCCCCCCCCGTTCTCCCATGACGCCTTCGAATTTTGTAACAGGTCTTTGTCTGTTTGTTGTTCGTTCTACCAATGATTGCCTTTGTTACAGCCATACGGTCATGTGAACTTGAATTTCTGAGATCTGTGCAGAATAAACCTAGGAATTTCATTTTTGTTGAATACTTGATTCCATGTCTTGTCCCTTCCATAAGAATACACCTGTATACTGTCCTAGACACTGCATTAGACAACGGTCTGTTGTACAGGCTGAGCACTTGTTTTCTCCTGTTTATTGTCTTAGAGATAGTTAAGTTCATGTGTATTTGCTCGTTTGTACATGTTTTGTGTATCAATAAAAGTGGGAAAAAATCAGAAGCTATCCGAGATATGTTATAACATAGCTGGTTCCAGCATGAGACTGCGGGTGGGGGGGGGGGGGGGGGGGGATAATTCATGTTACGACAAGCGGGTTATCACAGGATTAGGCCCACCCCGGGAAAACGGCTGCGTGTGGGACCGTTTAACAGAGAGCTAAGCCACAGCTCAGCTTCATTGCTGGGTGTGGTGACCGTTAAACAGAGAGTAAAAGCCACAGCATCCTTGTTGAGTGTGGTGGACCGTTTACCAGAGAGCTACGCCACAGCTTCTTACTATGAGTGTGGTGACCGTATTTAAAGAGAGCTAAAAGCCCCAGCTTCCTTACTGAGTGGGGTGACATTGAACCGAGAGCTAAAGCACAGCTTCCCTTGTTGTGTGTGGTGACCGTTAAACAGAGAGCTAAAGCACAGCTTTCCTTGTTGAGTTGGTGACCGTTTAACAGAGAGCTAAAGCCACGCTTCCTTACTGAGTGTGGTTGACCGTTTTAACAGAGAGTCAAGCCACAGCTTCTTTACTGAGTTTGGTGACCGTTTTAACAGAGAGCTAAAGCCACAGCTTCATTGCTGTGGTGACGTTGTTAGCAGAGAGCTAAAGCACAGCTCATTGCTGCGTGTGGTGGACGTATAACAGAGAGCTAAAGTCCACAGCTTCATTGCTGTGGTTGCCAACGTTTAGAGAGAGAGAGCTGAAGCCACAGTTCATTGCAGAGGTGTGGTGACGTTTAAAGAGCTAAAGCCACAGCTTCATTGCTGTGGTGAACGTTTTAGCATGAGAGCTAACGCCACAGCTTCATTGCTCTGAGTGTGGTGACCGTTTTAAACAGGAGAGCTTGACCCGCCACCCCAGCCAATCCCACTGCTTGTGGGTGAAACGTTGACAGAGTGCTGAGCCACAGCTTCATTGCTGTGTGTGGTGAACGTTTAGCCGAGAGCTAAAGGCCACAGCTTCATTGCTGTGGGTGGAAAGTTTGCAGAGAGCTAAAGGCCACAGCTTCATTGCTGTGTGTGAGTGAAACGTTTAGCGAGAGCTAAAAGCCACAGCTTTCATTGCTGTGGTGAACGTATTTAGCAGAGAGCAAAGCCACAGCTTCCTTTGCTGTGGTGGGGTGGAACGTTAGCAGTGTGCTAAAGCCATCATGCTTCATTGCTGTGTTGAACGTTAGCAGAAGCTAAAGCCACAGCTTCATTGCTGTGGTGAACGTTTAGCAGAAGAGCTAAAGCCACACCTTCATTGCTGTGGTGAACGTTTTAGATTAGAGCTAAAGCACAGCTTCATCAATTGTCATGTGTTGTTCCAACAACAGGTTACAGATCACTGAGCTGTACGAAAAGTTACAGAATCAATTAATTAGGAAAAATCAATTCTTTAAAAAAAAAGAAAATTAAAATACATAAATGGGCTTAAGAGATAAAAAAACAAGATACTGTTCCATCTTTGTCCCCGTGATAAGAGTGATTATTGAAAAAAAAGGTTGTAGTTTTTACAGCTGTGGCGGCTTCGCTACTCAGTGTTTAAAACTCGTTGAAATTACAAAGTTCAGCACAACGGCAGTCGTTCTCAACGATCTAGAACGAGAACTCGCCGCGTCTCATATATCTTATATAGATATATCTAATATATATAAATATATATATATTATTATATATACACATTTTTTACTCACCACACCCACACACACACAGAGTGTCGTTAGATCTTGTATGTCTCAGCACACAAGAGGACGTTTACCTCCGACAAAACAGACGGAAACAAACAACTTCACCAAATTCATTTCCCAGTATGCCACCATCCATAATAATTCTTTTGTGTTGATACAGTAAGGGAACATGCAGCGATAGACCCAGGAGCGGGTTATTTGTGCGGTTGAAGTAGCGTTGCAGATCGCGGGCGTGGTGACGACAGAGCGTTCCGCTGGTTGCTGACTGTGTCCACATCTGCACGGGGTCTGGACACAGGAAGAGAGCGGGTGCCGCACAAGAATTCACACTACAAACAACACGTCGTCTCCGCTGAACACCACACCATTTCTGTCCCTTCAGAACACAACACCCACACACAACAACCACCACACTAATTCGCATGACAACCCCACACACACACAATACACGTCACACACACACCCAACACCACACCACACACACCACACACACACATTTAAAACATTTCAGCAGGTAGAACAGACAACCTTATGTATGATGCATACACAGTGAAGCAAAACATTGCTGTTACACACACACACACACACCACACACACAAAAAACAACGCCACCCACACACACACACACACACACACACCAACACACACACACACACACACACACATACACAACGCATACTCTCTCCCACAGTGATATGCCACACAACCATAAACACAACCTGCTCTCTCTCTCTCTGTGTCTCCCCCCCCCCCCCCCCCCCCCCCCCCCCCCCCCCCGTACACACACATACTCTCTCACACACAGAGTGATGTGCATACATACAAAGTGAAACACAACCTTGCTTTCTCTCTCTCTCCTCTCTCTCTCTCTCTCTCTCTCTCTCTCTCTCTCTCTCTCTGTCACACACACACACACACACACACACACACACACACACACACCACACACACTCGCACCACTTGACCCCCATCCATTGATCTAAATCACTGATTCACTTGATTCCAAAAAAGCGCAACTGTTAGAGGGCAGCCCGCGAGTGCCATTAATGACATGGAGGCCCACTGTTTCATCACATTCGCCACCAAGAAGTTGGTCCTAGAGTTGCCCGCCAGCTGCACCACCTCACACACTGCGCAGGGTTCTCCTTCACGCAGGATCCCCACACCATGCTGTCGTTCTGGTATCCTCCTCCACAGAAAACGGGTGGTGATCTCATCGGCTGGGTAATATCACTGTGTAATTCATGGGAGCAGTCCAGCACTTCATGGAGCAGTCCAGCATTTCATGGAGCAGTCCCAGCACTTCGTGGAGCAGTCCAGCACTTCATGGAGCAGTCCAGCACTTCATGGAGCAGTCCAGCATTTCATGGAGCAGTCCAGCACTTCGTGGAGCAGTCCAGCACTTCGTGGAGCAGTCCAGCACTTCATGGAGCAGTTCAGCACTTCGTGGAGCAGTCCAGCACTTCATGGAGCAGTCCAGCACTTCATGGAGCAGTCCAGCATTTCATGGAGCAGTCCCAGCACTTCGTGGAGCAGTTCAGCACTTCATGGAGCAGTCCAGCACTTCATGGAGCAGTCCAGCACTTCATGGAGCAGTCCAGCAGCAGTGCAGCCGACACAAGCCCTCCCTGACTACCAGCCCCACTCTGTCCAGCTGATTGGCACAGGAACTGACTCTGTCACATCCACCCCATGCCTGCCGGAAAAGCCCTGATGCCCGCTGGCTCGCTGAGGTCAGGTAGTCCCCTCCACTGCTGGGCGACTGTTCTGTTGTGCACTGAGATCCACCTGACAACGGTCATCACATCTCTTGGTTCTGTTGTGCATTGAGATCCACCTGACAACCGTCATCACATCTCTGGGTTCTGTTGTGCATTGAGATCCACCTGACAACCGTCATCACATCTCTGGGTTCTGTTGTGCATTGGGATCCACCTGACAACCATCATCACATCTGGTTCTGTTGTGCATTGAGAATCCACCTGACAACCGTCATCACATCTCTGGGTTCTGTTGTGCATTCAGATCCACCTGACAACGGTCATCACATCTCTGGGTTCTGTTGTGCATTCAGATCCACCTGACAACCGTCATCACATCTCTGGGTTCTGTTGTGCATTCAGATCCACCTGACAACCGTCATCACATCTCTGGGTTCTGTTGTGCATTGAGATCCACCTGACAACCGTCATCACATCTCTGGGTTCTGTTGTGCATTGGGATCCACCTGAAAACCGTCATCACATCTCTGGGTTCTGTTGTGCATTGGGATCCACCTGACAACCATCATCACATCTCTGGTTCTTTTGTGCATTGAGATCCACCTGACAACGGTCATCACATCTCTGGGTTCTGTTGTGCATTCATATCCACCTGACAACGGTCATCACATCTCTGGGTTCTGTTGTGCATTCAGATCCACCTGACAATGGTCATCACATCTCTAGGTTCTGTTGTGCATTGAGATCCACCTGACAACCGTCATCACATCTCTGGGTTCTGTTGTGCATTCAGATCCACCTGACAATGGCCATCACATCTCTGGGTTCTGTTGTGCATTCAGATCCACCTGACAACCGGCATCCAGCATTGGATCCACCTGACAACCGTCATCACATCTCTGGGTTCTGTTGTGCATTCAGATCCACCTGACAACCGTCATCCCAGCATTGAGATCCACCTGACAACCGTCATCACATCTCTGGGTTCTGTTGTGCATTCAGATCCACCTGACAACCGGCATCCCAGCATTGAGATCCACCTGACAACCGTCATCACATCTCTGGTTCTGTTGTGCACTGAGATCCACCTGACAACCGTCATCATAGCATTGAGATCCACCTGACAACCGTCATCACATCTCTGGGTTCTGTTTGTGCACTGAGATCCACCTGACAACCGTCATCACATCTCTGGGTTCTGTTGTGCATTCAGATCACCTGACAACCGTCATCCCAGCATTGAGATCCACCTGACAACGGTCATCACATCTCTGGGTTCTGTTTTGCACTGAGATCCCCTGACAACCGTCATCACATCTCTGGGTTCTGTTGTGCACTGAGATCCACCTGACAACCGTCATACATCTCTGGGTTCTGTTGTGCATTCAGATCCACCTGACAACCGTCATCCCAGCATTGAGATCCACCTGACAACGGTCATCACATCTCTGGGTTCTGTTGTGCATTGAGATCCACCTGACTACGGTCATCCCAGCATTGAGATCCACCTGACAACCGTCATCACATCTCTGGGTTCTGTTGTGCATTGAGATCCACCTGACAACCGTCATCACATCTCTGGGTTCTGTTGTGCACTGAGATCCACCTGACAACCGTCATCACATCTCTGGGTTCTGTTGTGCATTCAGATCCACCTGACAACCGTCATCCCAGCATTGAGATCCAACTGACAACGGTCATCACATCTCTGGGTTCTGTTTTGCACTGAGATCCACCTGACAACCGTCATCACATCTCTGGGTTCTGTTGTGCACTGAGATCCACCTGACAACCGTCATCACATCTCTGGGTTCTGTTGTGCATTCAGATCCACCTGACAACCGTCATCCCCAGCATTGAGATCCACCTGACAACGGTCATCACATCTCTGGGTTCTGTTGTGCATTGAGATCCACCTGACAACCGTCATCACATCTCTGGGTTCTGTTGTGCATTGAGATCCACCTGACAACGGTCATCCCAGCATTGAGATCCACCTGACAACCGTCATCACATCTCTGGGTTCTGTTGTGCATTGAGATCCACCTGACAACGGTCATCACATCTCTGGGTTCTGTGTGCACTGAGATCCACCTGACAACGGTCATCACATCTCTGGGTTCTGTTGTGCATTGAGATCCACCTGACAACCGTCATCACATCTCTGGGTTCTGTTGTGCACTGAGATTCACCTGACAACGGTCGTCACATCTCGGAGATCCTGGCACCAGCCCCCACTTCTTTAGGACCGAGGGGTGCTGCAGGCACGCACTGTTTGTTGTACACTCTGACACATCTTTCCCGACCCTTTTCCGTATCCAACATTGTTTGGGGGAGTGCGGGGTGGGGAAGGGGGGAGGGGGGGGGGGGGAGGATAGAATATCACATTTCATTGCGAGTTCACATGTAGTGCGAAATACAGCTGAAGTGACCTGGAAGCGGCATGTGATTGCAAAGACCATTTTCACATTCACAGAACCACCGTGTCCACGGTATGAGTACAAAAACCATCCCGCCTTTTTGCTGGTCTGACCCGTACAGTTAGCAATGGCACATGCAATGTGTCCAGGTGTTACCACAAAAAGCTCCCCACCTTCTTGCTGGTCTGACGCGTGCAGTTAGCAATGGCAAACACAATGTGTCCACGGTATTACCACAAACACCTCCTCACCAGTTTCCCAGTCTGACCCACACAGTTACTGATGGCACATACACTTTCAGCTCAGCCTGGCCGACAGAAGAAAGAAAGGAGACAACAACAACATGGCGATGTACTCAGGACACGAAAAGCCAGTGGCGCCTGCCAAATGCACGCCAGTCCCCGATAGTTCGTCCTCTTCACTCACATCATAGCAAGGTAGTGTAACGATAAAATCATCTCCCAACATTGTGAACACGCCGACTGACTGACTTTTGTTTTGTCACGTCTGTCAGCGTGGCAAAGAAGTCCATGCGGAATACTGTCACGATCTCTTTTGCCTGTGTTTTGTGTGGTTGGTAAATGTCACAGCTCACACCCTTCACCTTGATCCTGGGCGAGAGTTCCACAGTACTGTTACCGGACATTGTCTACGGAGCCAGCTGGCCAGCAGATCCTGAGACCTGACAGGTTAGGTTGGTTGTACTTCTGCCGTCGGGACAACTGGTCTAAACGGGCAGTCTGCTTCAACAGCGCCCCCTTCAGTCTGGTCAGGGGGACATCACGGCCATGATCTGATGGTGTGAACTGCTCCGTCACTCCGCGCCAAACTCCAGTGACTGGTGGGAAAGAGGACGACGAGCTGAGTCTGAGGAGAACAACATGAGAGGGACTGTGACTCCCGCTGAGGTGCACCAGGAATGTGGACCACGTGACCTCTGTCTAGCACCAAACTACCAATAATCAAGTTTTCATACAAAACAGCTGCCGAAAGACTCGCTGTCACCGCTATTCCATTACATACATTACATGACAACCGTTTGTTTGCAGTTTGTACACTGACCATGAACAAAGACCTTACACAAAGGACACATAATATCACTGGTACCGGCGAACGATGAAAGCTGCACGCGGAAACAGGTGAGGAGGGGTCACTCACGTGACCTCCTTTTTCAGCCTGACAACGGCGAAAGAGGTGAAGGGCCTGCTGCTTCGGGTGGCCTGCTCGCCACAGACCTTGTGAAGCGCCGCCGTCACGTGTAAGGCCAGCACACCAGGGGAGCTGAGGTAGGGTGTGGAGGGGACACTGGACCAATCTTCTGCCTGTGTGACTGGGACGGGTGAGGTGAGGGGAGGTGAAGAGGTAGAGGAAGAGTGGGGGAAGGGGCACAAAGCGTATTTCCCATGACTATCACAGACTGGGGGGCTCCCAGGATCATCCTATGGCAGCCAGAGATCAACACCTCAACATCCGCCCTGACGTGTTTTTTTTTCATCTTGCAGGCAACGTAGAGCAATATAAATCGACCAATAAACAGTTAATGGAGTCAAAGCAACATAATGAGCAAGCCGAGACCGACAGTTGAAGGTAAAAGGTGGACAGTGTCTCCTCTCTTTTTTGTTCTCAGACTGGGAACCAACACGCTGCTATCACTCTTGTCTCCTTGCAGCCTTGCTTCTTTGCAGGAAGAATGGAATTCAGAATCCCTTATTGGTCGGTGTCTGAACCGGAGTGCAGGATTTCCCCGCTCAGCGTGGAAGGCAGCGTAGACTGTGTCTAACACTGCCACTAACCAAAATATCACCTCATCCAGCCAGTTGGCAAAGAATGGTGGCACTCAAACAAATAGTAATGAGCTGATGGCGCCAGTTTGTCGCTTGTGGTTCTTCATAGCTTTTTATATGCATAACTAGCTGGTTTATATTTCCTTAAAATTTGTGAATTCAGTTTTATGCACTGAAAACCAGTTTAGATCGAATTCACGGTCCCAAGGCTGAAGTCTGTTACAAAAACGATTTCTTGTCCATATCATATTTAGAACAAAATGCTGTGTTATGTTTTTAAAATGTTTTCAGTTTCCTTTCAATATGTTTAGAATAATCTTTCTGGCGAGATATGTAGAATGACACGTTCCAAATGTATTAGAAAAAGAAGAAAGATGACAGACTCAAAATCTAGCCATCTAAACCCCCAAAGTTTATCACTGATACCATCTGAACCATTTTTTGTTGCTCTAGCTATTTTCCTACAATTCTCTTGATAAAGATTTCAAGAACCTTCTAAGGACGCGGATCCTGTTGTCCAAGGAATTCAAAACTGATGAAGAGACAGAGAAACGCTGTGTTTTATTGCCTACACATACCACTGCGCCATCACAAGCAAACCCGTGCTGACATTATTATCACTGATAATCCAGACTTGAATGCTACCTCTCAGGACTGCCGTCTTGTTCTGCGAAACTTTCTTCTTTCTCTGTATTTTGCTGAAGTTACAAAAAGTCTGATAAGAAACAAAAGGCGACATCAGAGTTCAAGTAGCCTAGACAAAAACGTCTACTTTCCGAGGACTTTCACTGCCTTGAACTGGGTGTTGAACACCTCCAGGCTGTATTGGGATCCTAGGGACCGTACCAACGCTGTGATTAAGACTGGTACAGACAGACAGACTAAGACCACCGACTGATGTTATGATGAAGGGACTGCAGCTTTTTTGTGACCCAATTCCAGCATACTCATTGGAGGCGACTACATCTGTCTTTGCTTATGGAAGATCAGAAGAAAAGTAAAATGAAAATGGAATGAAGAACCTATGTTTGTTTTTCAGTTTAAAAACGAAAAAAACATGTCCTTATTCATGAAACGTAGTAAACTTCGTCTTCTTTGGATGGATATAATGACACGATCGTTGCCTGCTCCGTACTAACTACCTCGCTTGCATCCGATTCCGAGTCGTTGTCTCCGCTGAAGAAGCGATAGATCTTCATTGACATGACTAGTTAAAAACGGGGTACACTGCCCGCCTGGATCTCGTTCAACCAATCAGCTGAGGACACACTCTCCCTTCTGGTTCTTGTTCAGTCAATCAGCTGAGGACACACACACTGCATTGCCATCGTTCAACCGATCAGATGAGGTGTCACGATGCTTGCCTGGCCCTCGTTCAACCAATCACATGAGGACACACAATGCATGCCTGGTTCTCGCTCAACCAATCAGCTGAGGACACACACTGCATGGTTCTCGTTCAACCAGTCAGCTGAGGACACACACCCCCGTCTTGCTGGCAGTCCTGGAGCCGGCCAGCTTAGCCTGTGCCTGTGCCTGTGCCTTGGCCAGTGTCTTCAGCTTCCTGTGAGTGGGCGTGCTGTGTGAAGAGGACTGCCCCGTGGCTGCTGCTTTCTGAACTGGACCGCACACCCACACACTGCTCTTCTGCACATCACCCAACAAAGCTTTGATTAACGTCCTCTAACATTCCTGTTTGTCCTCAGCTCACAAAAGACAACAAACAACGAAAGAGACCAAGAGATAAAAGGACACAACTGCTTGCTACATGCTGTGAAACCATTCAGTCGTCATTCTGACACGCGTCAAGACGGGTGAAACAAATCTACTGATTAACCCTGACTATCTTCCCACTCACATGTTCAGCCGAGGCGTGGCCGTTTTCCTGGAGGCGTCTGGATCCAGCGTGGGTCTGGTGGTCTGACCTCCTCAGGTCGCTGTCGGAGGCGGTGGATTCCAGACAGGGCGCCTGGGACTGATGGCAGTTGGAAGCTGGCTGGTCGGAAGGGCTGGGTCAGGAGAGGAACGCGGGGTGGTGGAGCCCACACTGTGAGCGGGGGGAGGCTGGGCGTGCATACCAGGTGAACGTGGCGGGGCAGGTGGTGGAGGGGAGGTAGGGGAGCGGCTGTCCCCCCGGTGGCCAGGCCGTGAGGGGGGTTGGTGGCTGGGGAGGGGGCAATGATGTGGCGGTGCAGTGTGGCAAGGGACAGGTGCGGGGGGGAGCAGGGAGTGGCGGGGAGGACGGTGAGGTAGTCGTGGAGGTTGCGGTGCCAGCCCCGCTCAGTTGGCTCTCTTGTGGCTGCCCGCCAGGACCGGAGTGGAGGCCGCCGCTGCTGGTACCAGTCTGGTGGCCGACGGCGTCAGCCTGTTGGAGGCTACCGCCATCTTGGTGCTGATCGGTTTGGGTTTGCTGGTGGTGGGTGCCGCTTTTAGAGTGGACTGCGTGGACGGCTTGCTGAGCGTGGAGGCCTTGCTGAGGCTCATCCTGACCGGGGAGGGCTTGGGGATGGAGGGAGTCTTCTTCTTGGGGCTTTGGTTCTGCACGATCACACAGCATAGGGAGGTCAGGACAGGACACAACCACGAGAAGGACAGCATCGACAGACGGTGTTCACCACAGCAGCAGCACACTTACGACCAGTAGGAGGCCCATCACCAATACAAACCGAACATCCTGATGTCACAGAAGAACTACGCTGCATGACTAAATGTCGCTTTGTGGCTGCATTGGTGTATTCAACAGCACTAGTGATCAATTTTGTCTTGTTTTGCTTCTCTGAATTTCTGTTGCCAATATCACACAAGGGTTGCCAATATTACACTACGTTTGCCGCCACCACACCGAATCATTAAGAATCTTCACAAATGATCAAAACTTGCCCTATCACAGGACACTTAAGCGGCAATTAAATACATGATACAAAAATGATGGAATTACTGCAAGTTAGATCATTCCATACTGTCTTATTCAGAATATTATTACGGATAAAAGGCACCAGATTATTTCCTAATGTCTTATTTAGAACAGTATTACAAAAAAGGCATTATAAACAATACACATACTTTGCAGAATGGGAATCAGCACATTGCCTATGATACTGTAAATTCTCTCAATATTACTGGAGGGAATCAGTAAGCAAGAAACTAACTATGGTTCTGAATTAACACAGAATTCGTTATTAACCAGAAAGGCACTAAACAGAGCGTTAACATTCGCCCAGGTCGAACAGATTGTCCGTTTAATCAAGCTTTGTGAAAATCAGTTCAGGGACGTGTTCTGGGTTCTTGTTTGTCCATGCTTTTCTTGTCGTGACTTCAATGACAGTCAGACAAAGAAACAAAAGGCGCCGGTTAAAACATCACTTCCTTGAGAGAGGTAATGATGAAATTGAACATAGACTACATACCACTTATATCACGTAACAGATATTTTTTGCTACAGCGGACTTAACGGAAATTTAAGCCTTATGAATAGCACACTGATTATCTACAAAAAGAAAAAATGGACAACTCATATATTCTTTCAAAATGGCGCACACTTATAGAAAACAATACTGCCAGCAGAAACTCGTGGGCAGTTAGTGATTTATGTAATAGACTGACACCAAGAACACATGTTTTATCGTACGTTGTATCCAAAGCGACACAAAACACTCGCCGAAATTAGTGAACAGTTTTATGCAATATTAGTGACCAAACAATTCAACCATGTTATTTGCTTGAAGTTACTCCCCTACCCCTCTTCGCATGTGTTGTTTGTCACTAGCGATCTATGCCCGTTTTGGTTTTTGCCACACACGCACACAAAATAACCAAGGTAACTTTTCAGACACCCATCCCATCCTCAGGATATACAGTGCTGAAACAGTCGTCCTATGCCGTTTCCCCGTCTGTCTTTAAACATCAGCTTTACAAACAAATGTTCTCTGATTATGAATTCAAAGGCAATTCGATCTGCAGTATTTCAACAATGACGACAACATAAAGAACATGACAAGGACTGTCCAACATCAATCACACCCGAAGGAACATGGCTATGGTCTTTATTGGGGAGAGTCGGGCGACAAGCTATGGTCTTTATTGGGGAGAGTAGGACGACGGGCTACGGTCTTTATTGGGGAGAGTAGGACTACAGGCTATGGTCTTTATTGGGGAGAGTGGGACGACAGGCTATGGTCTTTATTGGGGAGAGTGGGACGACAGGCTATGGTCTTTATTGGGGAGAGTGGGACGACAGGCTATGGTCTTTATTGGGGAGAGTAGGACGACAGGCTAACGGTCTTTATTGGGGAGAGTGGGACGACAGGCTATGGTCTTTATTGGGGAGAGTAGGACGACAGGCTACGGTCTTTATTGGGGAGAGTGGGACGACAGGCTACGGTCTTTATTGGGGAGAGTGGGACGACAGGCTATGTCTTTATTGGGGAGAGTGGGACGACAAACTATGGGCTTTATTGGGGAGAGTGGGGCAAAGTACGTTTGGGGATCAATGGGAAGCCTGGGACCAGTGTGCGGTGGGTACCATGGAAAGACAAGGACCACACAGTGTTCTATGGGCACCAGGGAAAGACAGGGACCACAGTGTTCTATGGGCACCAGGGAAAGACAGGGACCACAGTGTTCTATGGGCACCAGGGAAAGACAGGGACCACACAGTGTTCTATGGGCACCAGGGAAAGACAGGCATCACGCAGTGTGCTATGGGCACCAAAGGAAAGACAGGAACCACATAGTGTGCTATGGGCACCAAAGGAAAGACAGGAACCACATAGCGTGCTATGGGCTTCTTTAGAGAGATTGGGGCCACTCATTTCATGGACTCCTCGTGCAAACCCGTAACCCCATCCCACTAATTCGCCCCACGTTCCGAAAGAAAAGGTCCTGAATTCCACAGACTTTCGTGTCTGGCTGTCACGTTGATATCAGTGCCAGTGTCATCCCCCACTAGTCCAGATGACATCATGTGGGTCTGTGGTGTGAGCATGTGATGGTATTGGTCATTGAAGGGAACGGGCTCATCGGCGCAGGATTTCACTTCACCCGCCACTGCCAATAGGCAACTGATGTATTGTGTATCGGTCAGAGCAACTGGTGTTCGGTGCATCTCGCTGTTGTTGACCATCACAGACATAGCCAAGTATTGCCAGTGCGGCGTCTCCTCTTGTGGGGGGCCTCATGGGGCCCTGACATGGACAGCTAGCTCACTGTGGATCGCTGGCGCTGGCACTGCCACAAACGATTACGGATGCGGCTGTGTTTGTTTGGGAAGGTGGAACGGAATGATCGAGAATAACGCTACAGAGAGAATGAATAAAAAATATAAAGTCTTCCAGTCTGAATTTGCTTGTGTTTTTGCTTTGGAGAAGGCGGAAGGAGGGGGGTGGGGTGGGGGTGGGGGGTGAGGGGTGCGCAAATTTCCTAATTTCAACAATTCGGATTTACTTTCTTTATTTTTCGGTGTAGAAATACTAAGTCATTTAGAAGGGTTATAGATATAAACGCAATTTAAAAAAATGTTAGTATATGTAAGCAATGTAAAGCATTCGCTCATGGATTTGATGCGTGACAGTAGGTACGTGCTAAACGAGTGGCCATGAGATTACACACACACACACACACACACACACACACACACACACACACACACACACACACGTAAGATCCACCCCAGTTCACGCGAAAGATAACACATCACAAGCAAGTAGTTGATGTGCTGTGCCAAGCCCAAGACGTGCTATGCAGGTGCGCGCAGCCCCTGTGAACCCCACGAATGGTTCTGATTTCCGGGGAGAAGAGAAAGCAAGCGGGAAAGGCAGGGGCAGAGAGAGAGAGAGAGGAGGAGGAGGAAGGCGGCACGCAGTGCAAATACAGAGGAGTGTCAGCAACAGGTTTGTGGGGGAGCAGACGGAATGACCACCTCGGCATTGGCAGACCCAGAGGAGGAGGAAGGGCGGGCGGATGGTCCCGGGTGGACGGAGGAGGAGGAGGAGGGAGAGGGGCACCTGTTTGAGCGTGGAGGCGGGCCTGGTGGAGGTCGGCTTTTTTTGCCATCGCCGCCGGTTGTCCTCACAGCCGTCGAACAACGGGGACAGCTTCTCCGTTATCGTGGCGAACAACTGCACACATGGCGCGCCCGCCTCACCGTCATCAGCATCTCACACACACAGCCACAGAGCACGTGCAACATACACTGACACAAAGACAATGGAAACCCTGGAGGTTTAGGCGCCCCCCCCCCCCCCCCCCCCCCCCAAACTTCTTTTCAGATCTCGTTGGCAAGACAGCATGTTCCGTCGTGACGTAGTAAGAATTTAATGGTTTATATGATTCTTTCATATTCGTAGATCATTCTGACAGCTCTTAGATCATTCTGACAGCTCTCTAGCGAAATTCACCGCAGTATATGTATTCTATGAATCATGTGATATCATGTAGCTCTGTGTCAAAGACGGACCAGCCGTCAGTGCTGTGTTGGAAGTCCGCTGTGAGAGCAGGGGTGTCCTAACCTCCGGGTTTCCCTGACCCCATGTCTCTGTCAGCCTGCTGCACTACTTCTCATCATTCATCGGCTGATCTTCACATCAGCCACAGGACGGCAAGCCTGCAGAGGAACAAGAACACTGGTTAATGTGGTACCTGGCCAAGTGCACGTGCGGTACAGTAGGGCTGTGAAGTCCTAAAGAGGACTTTGTATCCTTTCAGCGTCCAGACCTCAAGGCAAGCCTGTACAGGAACAACAACACTGTTGAATGTGCTACCTAGCCAAAGTGCACGTGCGGTACAATAAGGCTGTGGAGTCTTGACAAAGGGCTTTGTATCCTTTCAGCGTCCAGACCTTAAGGCATGACAGCATTAAAGCAGGCGGTAGTATTCCGTCTGGAGGGCTCTTCACGCTGGCCGTCCACAGTGACCACCTGCACGGGGTGACTCCTGCACCACCACAACAACGCTGGTTTGCACAGCCAGCTGAGGATCCAAGCCCCCACATATGACAGGACTCTCAGCTGCAGGAATCGGTCATTTTATTTTGTTCCGAATTGGCATGTGTTATTTGTCAGGCTGTTAGCAACATATTGTGATCTCGCTCTCGGCTCATCCAGTCCGTAGGGTATTTGCCGAGGACTGAAAATCTGCCGATCATCAACCATTAAGTGTCTGTGGAACAAATACACGATGAGACATGAACCCACATTAAGGGCGCTCCGCCACATTATCAACACACAGGAACAAATATATCATAGTATATGAAGACACAGGAATAGATACACTAAAGGACATGAATCCACATTTAAGGACGCTGCGTCACGTCATCACCACACAGGAACAAATACACTATAGAACATGATGCCATATTAAGGACCTCCAGTCACGTCATCATCATGCAGGAACAAATACACTATGGAACATGATGCCACATTAAGGACGCTGTGTCACGTCATCATCACACAGGAACAAATACACTATAGAACATGATGCCACACTAAGGACGCTGCGTCACGTCATCATCACACAGGAACAAATACACTGAACATGATGCCATATCAAGGACGCTGCGTCACGTCATCAAAGAGGAACAAATACACTATAGAACATGATGCCATATCAAGGACGCTGCGTCACGTCATCAAAGAGGCACAAATACACTGAACATGATGCTCTATCAAGGACGCTGCGTCACGTCATCAAAGAGGAACAAATACACTATAGAACATGATGCCATATCAAGGACGCTGCGTCACGTCATCAAAGAGGAACAAATACACTATAGAACATGATGCCATATCAAGGACGCTGCGTCACGTCATCAAAGAGGAACAAATACACTATAGGACATGCATGATGCCATATCAAGGAGGCTCCGCTACATCATCAACACAATACTTTTTTTTAATTCCAAGACAGTCCATATTTGGTCTGAACGATGGAAAGAACAGCTGGGTCAGGGCTTTGTTTTTGGTCAGAACTGCTGTCCAAGTGTGGCACTGGACAAGTCAACGTCACATCAACTCTTCGGCTAGCCGGCTTCTCCGGGTTGTCCCTGGACACATCCTGTTGTCAGCTGAAAGCCCAGTGATCACATGGAAACACAACAGTACACACAAAACACGGCCACACGGTGTTCAGTATCACCGAGAGTTATGCCATACATGAGTCGGCTAAAATGGCGGTTACAGGTGTAATTATGGCACAATATTATTACCAAACCACTATTTTTTCCAGTGTTTATGATGGCGGTGATGTTTTGTCAACGACATAAAAGAACCAGAACAGACTGTAAGGGAACAAAGACAAAGCTGAAAAACATAATGCGATCAACAGACGAGTGAAACTCAACACACGTGTCAACTCTCCACGGCCAAATTCACCGGTCCTCGACAATGGAGAACACAGGCGCGCACCGGTGTTCTTCAGATAATCCTTTCAAAACAACGTAAAGCAACACAGACTCATCTTCTAAAAATATAAGGCAACAACGGCTCATTATAGCAGTTAATAAGACAATTCACGCGCCTGTTTCTCTGATGATAGATATGATTATTTCCCTATAATCAATAACAATACTAGCTCATGTACAGCCACGAGCTGCAACTCCAAACAAACAGGTCTAATACACGAAGCCCGCCAATCACAGGATGACAAAACCCGCAGCACAGCAGCAGCAGCAGCCAATGTGGGGAATACAGACCTGAACATAAGACAGTGTGAAGATTAGCCTCTCAGTCTCTGACCCTCAAATACAAATATTCAAGACAGAGCTTTGCTGAGTTTCATCAGGTGTGCAGATGTTGAACTGAAAAAAAAACAAAAAAAAACTCATGCTCGTTCTTGTGGTCAAATCAACAACGTCGACTCCGTGTCCAAAGAAAAGGCGCTGGCACACACACATCCCGCCCCCCCCCCCCCCCCCACCCCCCCACCCCCCCACGCCTCCCCCTGTGCCGTGATCTGTAGTCATATCCTGCAGTCGAGGCCACTGACCGGAGGCCGGGTCGAAAGCCGTCACTGTCGGGGGTTTGATGACCTCTGAGCTCTGCAGGATAATGGGCGGCACCAGCTCCTCCAGGCCGTTGAGGTCAATCCAATGCTGGCGGTTCCCCAGCACGCCCTCTAGCATGGGCGTCAGCCGCTGCCACTGCTCTGAGAACATCTGCCTCACCCACAGCACACCACGCAATGCTCACCTCTGACTATAGGAACTTCGCCCCACTGCACACCAGTCCATGATTTGCAGTCCACCCAATACGCCAAGTTAACTGACACTAACTGGTGAACAGGAGAAAACAAGGAGAGGTAACTGCTAACCATTACCTTCCCATGTTTTGGAACCATGCTGTAGGTTGATCCGTGTTGTTTTTCTGTAGCTCATTTATACACAAAACGTGAAAACTAATTACATGAATTAAGCTCTCTTTGTTCTGATTTTTTTAATGTGTGTTGCAAACAGAAAAGATTTTGATCTCACGGACTGGAAGTGACGCAATATATTTTGATGAGCAGTGAATTGCAACGTATATGTAAGCAGATGGTACATCTGTTTCCAAAAGTATCTTTGCCAAGCGTGGATTGAAGGCAAAGTAAATTGCGAAAGTATGTCTAACTGACAACCGCTGGGGAATAAAAAAAAAGAAAGAAATGAAATGTTTTGACGGTTTACTGATAATCTTTTGAAGAAAGGCTGATGAATCAGTCATCAAAGATCTTCAAACTGTTAGCCCTGTTACGCAATGATCAGTGATGCCTTGTTCAAAGTCTGCTGTGTTTCAGATGTGACAGCACCTCCGTATTAGGATTTACCCATTTTACGGCCAAATTACTGTCAGCTATGCGACTTACTTGAATTTTACACACATCAGTCAACACCATGCTCTTCTATGATTCTGGCTGCCTAACTGGATCTTGAAATAAGCTGGCTTGTAAGGACGCAACTGTCCCTTTCAAGGTGAGCACTGACTTTTTTCTAATTATAATTACGACTCGAAAAAACGCTGTCTACTTTCCCTTATAAAAAAAGGCATTTCTTCAATGGTTCGAAGGAAAGCAAAACTTGGTCACAATTCTGACATCCAACACGAAAACTCAACAACTGTCGAATAATCGTAAATCTTACACGCTTGTCCTGTGATACATGTTTAAAAATTACACATTTTTGTCGTGAGCGACTGTGCTTTCGTTGAGAGACTTTGCTGCTGTTGCAAAAATCCTTATTTGCATGTGTGGGCACTACTACTACCCTGTCCTATGCTGTAGCCAACTCTTATAGTTTACCCTACGTGCTGGTGCAGAAACCACACAGACAAGCATGCCAATTACAGAGTGAATACAGGAATGCGAGTGTCGCCTCACGTTGTTGACTCGGATTTGAAAACAAAAGTAAGTCTGGTTAATACCAACTTATGGTTGTGTGTGTTCGTGCGTGTGTGTGGTGTGTGTGTGTGTGTGTGTGTGTGTGTGTGTGTGTGTGTGTGTGTAGAGAGAGAGAGAGAGAGAGAGAGAGAGAGAGAGAGAGACAGAGACAGAGACAGAGAGCGAGAATGTGTGCGTGCGCGCGCGTGCGTGCGTGCTTGCGTGCGCCTGTGCTACGGTCAACTGTATAACATGGCATTTCCTGGAAGTCACAAGCACTTGCAGAACCAAACTCTGCAGAACCATCAGCATTCATGGGGCACCTTGGTCATGCGGATGTCACAGAATTCCAACAGTCTGCAAATATATTACCATTTCCAACAGTATTTCTATGCATGCTGATAAAACCGAAATGGTTCTAAAAATCGCGATCACTAACAATTACTCTTTAATATATTGATTAGAGACATGTTAAACGGCATTCTGTTCGAATACTGTAACTACTTAAAATTACTGCCTGTATCACAGATGAAATTATAAAACGATATTACATACAAATACTGTGACAAACATTAAGTGCTATTCTATTAATTTTGATCCTTTCAATGCCATTTCTACCGAACGGAGCTGCATTACTCATTACAGAACTAAGATCACATATTGTAGATGTATGTTGACAAATTAAATATAGCTATGTAAGTCTACAAGAGTTCGTCATTTATAACATATATCAGCATAAAAAGCTGCTTGAATGCAATATGAAGAACACCTTCTCTTGTTTCAGCGAAAACAGATCGTTACAAACACTACTGGGATAGATTTTTTTTTTTTAATTCACGCTATTGCCAAAATGATTGAAAATAGACGCTAATTATCGGAAAGCACGAAACTGACGCACCAAATACAATAAAGTGTCATGTATGTTACTAAAGCATCGTATCTATGACATCAAAATATGACGTAAATTGTGACAGCATTTCTGACAGATCTTAGCTTGAAACACACCGGCGCCCTTTCAAGAAAAGGCCAACTGATAGCAAAGTGTTCGAACTTGATCGATCACTGGCATGAAGCTTTCACCCCAAAGGAAGGAGAATCCAGGAATCAACGCTTGATAGGAACATTTCCTGCTGCAAGACTTTGCCAGGACGTTTCACACTCGGCAGAAGAGAGAGAGAGAGAGAGAGAGAGAGAGAGAGAGAGAGAGAGAGAGAGAGAGAGAGAGACAGACAGACAGACACAAGAGAGAGAGAGAGGGGGGGGAGGGGGGAGCGACCAACGTGGTAAGAGACAACTGGGAGGTGAAGAGTGAGGGGAAGAATGGAAAGGGAGGGTCGGGATGGAGAGATGGGCAGCATAGACGATTGAAGGTCAACAGCGACAATCGGTTATCAAGAGAGAATTTGGTATAGCTTAGTCCTGTCATTTTTGCCACGCAAAACTAACAGGGCTTTTGCAGGAGTGCAACAAAGATAGCTAACAGTCCCATCCTGAATGTTATCATGGTACTGTATGTTGGCTGTGTCACCAAGAACCAGTACGATAACCAGACTGGCCTAGCTTGAGGAATGATCATGCCAGTGGAAAACATTCTACTTTCCCTATTTTCTTTCTTTCTTTCTTTCCGTCTTTTTCTCCTTTGCCACCAGAAATGCGATATCTGTCAGCATCAGCTGGGTGTTGACAGTCGCAGAGAACGTGTTGTTTGTGGGCGAACAGAATCTACCAGCGTCTCTGCTGTTTCTTGTTGTCCTGTCCACACTCTGCCCTTCTGTGGCACCTGTTCAGCACACCCGAGTCAAATAGGCATTGCCTCCCTTGTTTGGGGATGGCGGAGATAAACCTCACAATCCCAAATGGTAAGCGCATACGACCTCTCTCCCACTCATTATGTCTCTGTCTCTCATACACACACACACACACACACCCGCACACGCATGCATGCACGCACGCAAGCACGCACGCACGTGACGCGCGCACGCACGCACGCACGCGCACACACACACACACTCACACACACACACACACACACACACACACACACACACACACACACACTGTGATAATTTTTCTAAACTATTCAGTATTTCACTTAACATACTGCATCAGATACACTGTGTGTGTGTGTGTGTGTGTGTGTGTGTGTGTGTGTGTGTGTGTGTGTGTGTGTGTGTGTGTACGTTTGCTGCTGACTGGTTAAACTGAAAGATGAAGAAGAGAAAAACTGATAAAGCTTAAGCACTGAAGACTTCGTTAATCGCTGAGTCTTAGTTCATGCACACCGAGAAACATGCTTCAGATTCTTTTTCTTTTCCTCGAATATATTCGGTATGCAACCACTATCTTTCGGGAAAACTCGGCAGTGACAAAAGTAAATCCACCGTCATAAATTATACTTTCCGTAGGTAAGTGCATTTCAAACAGACAGTCGTCTTTTTACAGATGGGAAACGAACATAAGCGTGAAGTTCTGGGTTTGGCAACTGTCGACTAGAACAGCTGTATGATTTCCAGTTTGACGTGAGATCTTTCCGAGTAGGAACTATTTGCCAAGGTGATCAGCCTGTCTGCCTGTTGGTCTCATGACTGGAACTTCTATAGTACACCTGTAGCAGACCTGTAGTACACATTTAGTCGACCTTTAGTATACCTCGGGATAAGGGGGCTTTATTTTCCAGCGTTAAATAGGTCGAGTAGATGTGCCGCGTGTGTGTGTGTGTGTGCGTGATGGAGGGAAGGAGGAAGCATGTGTGCGTCTGTGAGAGCGAATAATATAACTTTCCTTACAATGTAAGTGGCAACATACTGTATAATGTTAACCTCACTATTACCACCAGTCTGACCGTACCGCTAAACCTGTTCACACAGCCACCACACGTCGTTCCCAACCTCTACTTATCTTGTTCTTCCCTCATCTCCCCACCCACCTTTCCAATCCCTCTCCTCCCCCTCCCCCTCTCCATCTTCTTCTCCTGTTTCACCCTGCCCCTATTTCAATTATCCACCGAAAAGTAAGCATGGAGAAAACTATGCCTTAAGGCACGGATAAACAAGAAAAAAAACACACAAAAAACAAGGGGAGAGGAGGAGGGGCACTAGCATTAAAGGGAAAGAATGTATGTCCTAAATTATGAATCCACAGAAGCTGCAAAGGAAAACAAAACCTGCAAATAAATCATCAGAGGAAAAGACATACACTCCAAGAAACATGCCAGTCTGCAATAAAGCGTAAAGTCAAGGCATTCCTTAATCAGGCAAACACCAAAGCAAATCCTGCAACAACAGCAGGCCAGAATGAGTGTCAACAACAGGAGAAAAAAAACAACAACGATCAGCCAAGAAGCAGAATGGACGAGTATTAAACAAAAAACACAATTCAGTAACAGCGAGGAAATCCAAACTGAAACAAATAAACAAAATTAATATGAAAAACAAAAAACAAAGTCGCCTCAAGACAAAAAATGCTTTTCTCATGGAACTCAAAACATTACATGTATGGCAAGGAGCGTGTGTTGGGTTGGAGGCATAAGATGTATTATAATGGCGCGTACGCGCGCGTGTGTGCGTGTGCATAAGTGCGCGCGCGTGTGTTTGTGCGTCCACGCGCGCGCGTGCGCGTGTGTGTGTGTGTGTGTGTGTGTGTGTGTGTGAGAGAGGAGAGAGAGAGAGAGAGAGAGAGAGAGGAGAGAGAGAGAGAGAGAGAGACAGACAGACATACAGACAAACACACACACACACACACACACACACACACACACACACAACAGAGGCAGAGAGAGAGAGAGAGAGAGAGAGAGAGAGAGAGAGAGAGAGAGAGAGAGAGAGAGAGAGAGAAGAGACAGACAGACAGACAGATTGTAGGCAGACAGAGAGACACGGAAGGGAGGGGGGACAGGAACACCATCGAAGAAATGAAAGGAACAGGATGAGAGAGCACGAGGAAAGAAGAGACAGAAGAGGGGTAAGTTAAGTCAGAAGATCAAAGCAGACAACAATGATGGAAAGAAGCCCATCCTCCCAAAGAGTTCAAAAACCTGGAAATTGGAGACAGGCAGAAAATGAGAACAGACCACACAACGGAGGGAGAGGGAAGGGGGTATGGGGAGGGGTTAGACACACCAGTAGACAGACAGATGGTAGACAGACACATAGATAGAGGCACTGGTGGATAGTTAGGTGTTTACATGAAAATAGATTACATAGACAGATATGCAGAGAGAGAGAGAGAGAGAGAGAGAGAGAGAGAGAGGAGAGAGAGAGGGAGAGAGAGAGGGAGAGAGAGAGGAATATACGTACACGCACGCATGAACACACACACACACACACACACACACACACACACACACACACACACACACACTCACTCACTCACACCCACACACACGCACACACACACACACACACACACACACACACACACACACACACAGTTGCGCGCACACTATACACTTTCTCTGTCTTTTTCTCTCTCTCTCAAACGCCAGACACACAGAAAAACAGAGGTGACTAGCACCACCACCACCACCACCACCAAACTGCCAGAATGTTAGCCGCGGAAAAAACAGTGAACACGGAGACCACACAGAACAGCTGGGAGAAACAGAGGCTGGGAAAAGGGAGAGGAAAAGAGTAAGGAAGGGTGGAACGGGCGCAGGGGTAAGCCCCCAACCCCCACCCCCCCCCCCCCCCCCCCCCCCCCCCCCACATACACACATACACATACCCACCCCCGACGCCTTGCCTTGGTCACCCACCTTGTAGATAGGGGTACAGATGGCGTCGATGAAACCGACCTGCATCTTGGGCAGCTCGTCCTTCTTGTTCCGGTCCATCATAGGCTGCCCACAGCCAAACACACACACTCAGAAAACCCACACACTCAGCACATTCACACACACAGCCACACCCCACACTCAGCACATTCACACACACAGCACACCCACACACTCAGCACATCCACACACTCAAACACCCACACACTCAGCACATCCACACACTCAACACACCCACACACTGAGCACATCCACACACTGAGCACGCCCACACATTGAGCACATCCACACACTGAGCACATCCACACACTCAGCACACAGCACATTCACACACTCAGCACATCCACACACTCAGCCAACTCACACACTGAGCACGCCCACACACTCAGCACATCCACACACTCAGCACATCCACACACTCAGCACATCCACACACTCAGCAAACCCACACACTCAGCACATCCACACTCAGCCAACTCACACACTCAGCACATCCACACACTCAACAAACCCACACACTCAGCACAACCACACACTCAGCACACCCACACACTCAGCACACCCACACACTCACACACTGAGCACGCCCACACACTCAGCACACCCACACACTCAGCACAACCACACACTCAGCCAACTCACACACTGAGCACGCCCACACACTGAGCACGCCCACACACTCAGCACATCCACACACTCAGCACATCCACACACTCAGCACGCCCACACACTCAGCACGCCCACACACTCAGCACACCCACACACTCAGCACACCCACACACTCAGCACACCCACACACTCAGCACACCCACACACTCAGCACACCCACACACTCAGCAAACCCACACACTGAGCACACCCACATACTCTGCAAACCCACACACTGAGCACACCCACACACTGAGCACACCCACACACTGAGCACACCCACACACTGAGCACACCCACACACTGAGCACACCCACACACTCAGCACACCCACACACTGAGCACACCCACACACTGAGCACACCCACACACTCAGCACACCCACACACTCAGCAAACCCACACACTCAGCACACCCACACACTCAGCAAATCCACACAGCACACCCACACACTCAGCAAATCCACACAGCACACCCACACACTGAGCACGCCCACACACTGAGCACATCCACACACTGAGCACATCCACACACTCAGCAAACCCACATACTCTGCAAACCCACACACTGAGCACACCCACACACTCAGCAAATCCACACAGCACACCCACACACTCAGCACGCCCACACACTCAGCAAACCTACAGACTCAGCACACGCCCGAGCGTGGACAATTCACACACAGCGCTCAGTCACCGCACAGAGCCGCTGGCGCAATGACGATAACATTGGATGCAAGGGAAAACCAACACAAAGAAAACATGTTCTCAACAATCGCTCCTGAGTTGTAGTAGTCAGATGACAGAAAATGACAAGCTTTGTCTTCCTTTTTTCTCTTCTTACTCTTCTTCTGTATATTTCAAAATTGAGAGGAGAGAGAGAGAGAGAGAGAGAGAGAGAGAGAGAGACAGACAGACAGACACAGCAGGTGTGACACAGACACAGCACACTGCAGAGTGTGAGAGAAAGACGGAGAAGACTCCCGTTTCCACGTGACCCTTCTCCGCCCCCCTCCCCATACTCTCCCTCCCCCAACCCCCTCCTCTTTATTCGCACAAGCAGTGACAAAGAACATGATAGTAACTCAACAATAACAACAAAACAGACAGATGACACCAAAAAATCAGTCGATTAAACCATGGATCAGCAGCCTGCTCTTCCTCAATGCCAGTGTTAGTTATTATACAGTATACCCCCCCCCCCACACACACAACACACACACAGGCATACTCTACATGGATGCATGCCAGCTCGTCTGAAAATGACAGGGGAAAAAATTTGTCAGACTGTCTACATGAATGAGTGTAGAGGGAACCGTGCGTCACATCCACACGTCAACTCTCCCCCAGATCAGCCCCATACTACGGTTGCGCTACCCGCCCATATTCTTCTCCCCAGCTCCCCAGCCCAGACACTGTCCACAACACGTCAACCCTGTCCCCAGATCAGCCCCATACTACGGTCCGCTACACGCCCACGTTCTTCTCCCCCAGATCCCCAGTCCAGACATCTTCTACTACCCTGTCCCAGATCAGCCCATACTACGGTTGTGCTACACGCCCATGTTCTTCTCCCCCAGATCCCCAGTCCAGACATCTTCTACTACCCTGTCCCCAGATCAGCCCCATACTACGGTTGTGCTACACGCCCATGTTCTTCTCCCCCAGCTCCCCAGCCCAGACATCTTCTACTACCCTGTCCCAGATCAGCCCCATACTACGGTCCGCTACACGACCACGTTCTTCTCCCCCAGATCCCCAGCCCAGACATCTTCTACTACCCTGTCCCCAGATCAGCCAGATACTACGGTTGCGCCACACGCCCATGTTCTTCTCCCCAGCTCCCCAGCCCAGACATCTTCTACTACCCTGTCCCCAGATCAGCCCCATACTACGGTTGCGCCACACGCCCATGTTCTTCTCCCCAGCTCCCCAGCCCAGACATCTTCTACTACCCTGTCCCCAGATCAGCCCCATACTACGGTTGCGCTACACGCCCATGTTCTTCTCCCCCAGCTCCCAGCCCAGACATTTTCTACTACCCTGTCCCCAGATCAGCCCCATACTACGGTTGTGCTACACGCCCATGTTCTTCTCCCCCAGCTCCCCAGCCCAGACATCTTCTACTACCCTGTCCCCAGATCAGCCCCATACTACGGTTGTGCTACACGCCCATGTTCTTCTCCCCCAGATCCCCAGCCCAGACATCTTCTACTACCCTGTCCCCAGATCAGCCCCATACTATGGTTGCGCTACACGCCCATGTTCTTCTCCCCAGATCCCCAGCCCAGACATCTTCTACTACCCTGTCCCCAGATCAGCCCCATACTACGGTCCGCTACACGACCACGTTCTTCTCCCCAGATCCCCAGCCCAGACATCTTCTACTACCCTGTCCCCAGATCAGCCCCATACTACGGTCCGCTACACGACCACGTTCTTCTCCCCCAGATCCCCAGCCCAGACATCTTCTACTACCCTGTCCCCAGATCAGCCCCATACTACGGTCCGCTACACGACCACGTTCTTCTCTCCCAGCTCCCCAGCCCAGACATCTTCTACTACCCTGTCCCCAGATCAGCCCCATACTACGGTCCGCTACACGACCACGTTCTTCTCCCCAGATCCCCAGCCCAGACATCTTCTACTACCCTGTCCCCAGATCAGCCCCATACTACGGTCCGCTACACGACCACGTTCTTCTCCCCAGATCCCCAGCCCAGACATCTTCTACTACCCTGTCCCCAGATCAGCCCCATACTACGGTCCGCTACACGACCACGTCCTTCTCCCCCAGATCCCCAGCCCAGACATCTTCTACTACCCTGTCCCCAGATCAGCCCCATACTACGGTCCGCTACACGACCACGTTCTTCTCCCCCAGATCCCCAGCCCAGACATCTTCTACTACCCTGTCCCCAGATCAGCCCCATACTACGGTCCGCTACACGACCACGTTCTTCTCCCCAGATCCCCAGCCCAGACATCTTCTACTACCCTGTCCCCCGATCAGCCCCATACTACGGTCCGCTACACGACCACGTTCTTCTCCCCAGATCCCCAGCCCAGACATCTTCTACTACCCTGTCCCCAGATCAGCCCCATACTACGGTCCGCTACACGACCACGTTCTTCTCCCCCAGCTCCCAGCCCAGACATCTTCTACTACCCTGTCCCAGATCAGCCCCATACTACGGTCCGCTACACGCCCATGTTCTTCTCCCCCAGATCCCCAGCCCAGACATCTTCTACTACCCTGTCCCCAGATCAGCCCCATACTACGGTCCGCTACACGACCACGTTCTTCTCCCCCAGCTCCCCAGCCCAGACATCTTCTACTACCCTGTCCCCAGATCAGCCCATACTACGGTCCGCTACACGCCCATGTTCTTCTCCCCAGATCCCCAGCCCAGACATCTTCTACTACCCTGTCCCCAGATCAGCCCCATACTACGGTCCGCTACACGCCCATGTTCTTCTCCCCAGATCCCCAGCCCAGACATCTTCTACTACCCTGTCCCCAGATCAGCCCCATACTACGGTTGTGCTACACGCCCATGTTCTTCTCCCCCAGCTCCCCAGCCCAGACATCTTCTACTACCCTGTCCCCAGATCAGCCCCATACTACGGTTGCGCTACACGCCCATGTTCTTCTCCCCCAGATCCCAGCCCAGGCATCTTCTACTACCCTGTCCCCAGATCAGCCCCATACTACGGTTGCGCTACACGCCCATGTTCTTCTCCCCAGATCCCCAGCCCAGACATCTTCTACTACCCTGTCCCCAGATCAGCCCCATACTACGGTTGCGCTACACGCCATGTTCTTCTCCCCCAGCTCCCCAGCCCAGACATCTAACTCACGATGGGCTGCTCCCCCAGCTGGTGCCTCTCGATGTCGCCCTGCTCGAAGAACTCGGCCATGACCAGCTGCGCCGTCTCCTGCTGCAGTTTCCAGGGTTTGGTGATGGCTGCCACGTCACACGCCGTCATCATCATGGCGCTGACACACACACACACACACATATTCACGTCATAGCGGATGTTTACGTCACAGACCACATTCACGTCATAGTGCACAATTGCGTCACTGTACACATTCACGTCATAGTCCACATTTACGTCACATTCCACATTCACGTCATACTGCACATTTACATCACAGTCCACGTTCACATCATAGTCCACATATACTTCACAGTCCACATTCAACACATTCTACACTGACATTGCAATCCACTTTTGTCTTACAACCCGTACAGTCTATATTCATCGTGCAGTCCACTTTTACATCAAAATCCACACTCAAATGATAGTCCATGGTCACATGACAGTCCACATTCCCATCACAGACCACATCCACATCAGAGTCCATACTCACATCACTGTCCACATCCGCGTCCATATCCACAACACTCTGTCATTAAAAAAAAATCAACTCACACACACACACACATACATACACATCATACATACACACACCTCTTCTAAGATACAAGTAAAAAGAAAAGAAAAAGAAAGACACCATAACATTCACACAATATTCGAGAACAGGCATACGAATCATCATACAGTAACTGTTCAATACGCTTCGTGGAACATCTAAAAACCATTCTATTCCCGCAGTACTGCAAAATGAGAGCAATGACAAAACAAAAATAACGAGATTAAACAAAAAAGGAACGTTTCACACAATGTGGTTGTCGCATAACCACAACAGCACGGTAACATACTCACTTCAGTCTTCAAGTGTTAAGTTTGCACCAACCACAGACTTCCCCCTCTCTTTCCTGCAGGTAGATGGTTTTCTTGACCGACCACACACCCCTAGGGAAAAACAAAGTGCCCGCTCCCCTGTCCCAACTCTAACAGATATGTACCATCTGCATGACACAGAGTTAGACACATTCCGAGGACGTTCTGAAACAGTCGAACTGAGGAGCTACGACACAACTGACTCAACGTGATATAAGGTAAGAGGGGGAGGGGAGAGGAGGGGAGCGAACTGTATTAAGACTGGCGGCAGAGTTGCTCCCCTCAAAGCCACGCCCACTCACCGGAGCAAAGCCCGTTTGTGTTGCTCGACAAAGGTCTTCTCTCCGGACTCCACCAGCTTCTTGAAATCGCCCCGCTTCCTGTCACATGACAGGCCACATCCACATGACAGCTCACATCCACGTGACAGCCCACATCCACATGACAGCCCACATCCACAACACGGGCCATACATTCACATCATAGACCACATCCACATGATGTGGGGAGGAGAGAGAGAGAGACAGGCAAACAGATAGACAGACAGGTAGACAGTGAAGGAGATAGACAGAGTGTGTGTAAGAGAGAGAGAGAGAGAGAGAGAGAGAGAGAGAGAGAGAGAGATAGGGAGCAGACTGGCACAAACAAACCAGACAGACAGACAGACAGAGACACTCAGATAGACAGACAGATAGAGACACACTCAGACAGACAGACAGACAGAGAGACACTCAGATAGACAGACAGATAGAGACACACTCAGACAGACAGACAGTCAAGAGACAGTCAGACAGAGAGGCAGTCAGACAGAGAGACAGTCAGACAGACAGACAGGCAGATAGACATATAGAGGGACGAGATGGGAGGGGGGGGGGGGGGGACTGACTTGAAGTAGAGGGCCATGTCTGTGCACAGACAGACAGACAGGCAAGCAGACAGAGTGACAGTCAGACAGACAGACAGATAGAGGGACGAGATGGGGGGGGGGGGGGGGGGGGGGGGCGGGGGGAGAGGGTGACTGACTTGAAGTAAAGGGCGATGTCTGTGGACAGACAGAAGACGGGCAAGCAGACAGAGAGACAGGCAGACTGACAGACAGACGGACGTACAGACAGACAGACAGACTGACTTGAAGTAGAGGGCGAGGTCAGTGGAAAGGATGGCGTGTTCCAGCAGTTTGATGGCCCGTCGGTACTCATCCGGGGACAGAGACTGGAGGATGTTGTTGCCCTGAAACCCACACCACACCACGCCACGTCACACCACACCACACCACGCCACGTCACACCACACCACACCACGCCACGTCACACCACACCACACCACACCACACCACGCCATGTCACACCACACCACACCACACCACATCACACCACGTCACATCACACCACACCACACCATGCCACACCAAATCACACCACACCACGTAACATCACACCACACCACGTCACATCACACCACGTCACATCACACCACACCATGTCAAATCACATCACACCACATCACATCACACCACGTCACATCACACCACACCATGTCAAATCGCATAACACCACATCACATCACACCACGTAACATCACACCACACCACACCACATCACACCACACCATGCCACACATCACATCACACCATGCCACACCACATCACATCGCGTCACGCCACATCACATCACACCATGCCAGACCACATCACATCACACCACATCACACCATGCCACACCACACCACATCACACCGTCACTCAGCATCGGCCTCTGTGTCTGTGTCTGTCTCTCTCCGAGTCTCTGTCTGTCTGTGTCTCTCTCTGTCTTTCGGTCTCAGTTTCTCTCTCTCTCTGAGTCTCTGTCTGTCTGTCTCTGTGTGTGTGTGTGTGTGTGTGTGTCTCTCTCTCTGAGTCTCTGTCTCTCTCTTTCTGTTGTGTGTGTGTGTGTGTGTGTGTGTGTGTGTGTGTGTTGTGTGTGTGTGTGTGTGTGTGTGTGTGTGTGATGCAGAGATTGTCACTCTGTGTGAACTGTTCCTTCTACGTGCAGTACCACGTCTGCTAAGTGATGTGACCACAAGTCGCCAGGGCTCCCTGCTAAACAGGTATAAATAGCCAATAAATCAATCATTAAACCAATAAATAAATAAATGAATAATTAAATACATGAATAAATCAGGAGACAGATGGGAGAAGGGCCCAAACTTGGCAGATGCCTTCTCAGCATTCACCCTGGCCAGGTCTGGAGTGCCTAGTTAACGTACTGTACGTATTCACTTTGGTTACGCGTGTTCTACACAAACACACACACACACTCACATAGTGTCACATCACTAAATGGCCTTCATGCTCGCCTTCAAGATGAATGATAACATTTAGCAAGCACAGCCCAACAGCTAGTACGTAAACAGGCTATTCTCAGTACGTAAGTTTCCGTTTCATCAAGGAGGTGTCACTGCGTGCGGACTAGTCCATATACGCTACACTGAATCCGCTAAGGTTCGAGACCACACTGCGCGTGATTTAAAGCTGATGGATAAATGAATTGATGACAACGATGAGAGAATTTAAGAAGTAGCTCTCGTGGCTACGACTTAGCATATGTCTCACCTACGCATTAGCCCAACGCGCTGCTCAGACATTGGGTAAGTACGTACAGAATGAACGGTTAGCGATAAATATAGCGTTGATAGTAAATAATCAAACACAGATGATGGTGTATATCTAATAATTGATAATCAACCACAAAAAGTCAATACTTAGGCTAAAAACACCAAAAGCGGATAATGTAGCTCATAAACAGTTAAAACTCAAGCATACCATTAATAACTGATAAAGAAATCCGCTTCAACAGCTGATAGTTGAACGTAGAATTATCAGTTGTTTACGGAGTGTCACAGTATGACACTAACAATGAGTATCTACGTACACCATCATAACAGCTGATACATAATACAGCAATAACTGTGAATTGTTCAATGCTACATTAAAGTGAAAAATCCTACGCAAGATGCAGAGCTGCCAACCTCTGAAGAGACTTGAGATGAATATTTGTGAAAACTGAGCGGAATTTCTGACAGCTGAGAGGAATGTTTACGCTCTCGCACCCCAAACAAAACAATGACATTCCAGACACTTTCTTTTCTTTCCTTTTGTCTGATGCTTTCATGGAAACACTGTCTCAGCCAATACATTGTTGCTCTTTTACACTTTTGGAGCGCACTTTCACTGAGTTCCATGTTATGACTATGCTCATTTTTGCACTTCAGGATCATCATCAGTGCCTCTGTAGTGTCTTGACCCAAGGAGGGACGAAAATCTGTGAGGTTCTTCCTGACACAGCTTCACAGGCCGAATCGCTGACTGGGATCAGCAGCACTCCCGTCATGACAGCAGAAAGCACCTGAATCTGCACTTCTAAATTCTTTTTCTTCTTTTCTGCCTCTTGGTTAATCGGTCTAGCAGGTCGTCTGGTCATGATGACGGCGGAGGAAGCTGAAACGGAACTGAGTTTTCAAAGCTCTCTGGCTATACGAACGGCAGATGTGCAAATCCTGCGAATAGACGAACTTTTTTTTTTCTCGCGAGCAGAATTTTTGTCACCTCAAGCGGAGCACCAGAATGACATGCATTTCACCATAGTAAATTCCGACGAAAGCGGGATGGTTGGCAGCTCTGAAGATAAACAACTAATGATTGAGTACAGTGGTACTTGTTGATGTTTGAGGGTACCCTGTGGGCTGATGTGTGGGCACTGACCTCGCTGTTGAGGATCATGATGCAGTGGTCAAAGTGGTGATGCTCTAGAACTGAGGTACTGTACAGCATCGCCAGCGGAGAGGCCACTCTGTACACACAGACACCACGCCATAGTCAGCAATGAAAACAACAACCACAGCAATACCAACGACAACGACAGTCATGTTTGTGACTGAGGTACTGTACAGCATTGCCAATGGAGAGGCCACCCTGTACACACAGACACCATGCCATAGTCAGCAATGACAGCAACAACCACAACAACAACAACAACCAAAACAACACCACGACAACGACAGTCATGTTTGTGACCTGAGGTACTGTGTTTCATCGCCTGTGGATAGGCCACCCTGTGCACACAGACACCACGTCAGTCAGCAACGACAGCATTAACCACAGCATCACCAACGACAACGACATCGATATCCAATCATTATCCTGACTTGTGCTTTAAATGCAATTTTACACACTCAACATCTGTTTGCTTGACCCATAAACTGAAGAAAGGTAATTCTATTTGCAATCAATCAGGAAGATGTTATCTTTCCCTGTTTGTCCCCTAACAGATATACGTAGTACCATCAACAAGCTTTGCAGTTCAATTGGAGAGAGGGCATGGGTGTGAAACAGTGTCCCTGTAATACAGACACTGTGTTACAAACAGTTACACGTCATTTATTACAATTATTGCGGATCGATCCCTATCTACTTGTCTTGCATTTGTTTACTATTGGACGCGAACACACATTCCGTCATGATCTTGACCCATAAACTGAGAAAAGGTAACTCTGTTTGCAATGGAACATTTCTATCATCCAAGGATGGTGTGTTGAACAGTGTCATTAACAATGGAGCCACAACGTGCATGAAGAAAGCAACCCTCATTGAGTAACAGTGGCCACACTGACCACGACGGGGCCACAATGTTCATGAACAACGCAAACCTCACTGAGTAACAGTGGCCACACTGACCACGACGGGGCCACAATGTTCATGAACAAAGCAAACCTCATTGAGTAACAGTGGCCACATTGACCACGACGGGGCCACAATGTTCATGAACAACGCAAACCTCATTGAGTAACAGTGGCCACATTGACCATGACGGGGCCACAATGTTCATGAACAACGCAAACCTCATTGAGTAACAGTGGCCACATTGACCATGACGGGGCCACAATGTTCATGAACAACGCAAACCTCATTGAGTAACAGTGGCCATACTGACCACGACGAGGCCACAATGTTCATGAACGAAGCGAACCTCATTCTCACTGAGTAACAGTGACCACACTGACCACTACGACTGCAAACGTTCAGACACATGAGCACTACTGAGTAGTGACAACGATAGCAGCAGCAGCAGCAGCAGCAGCAGCAGCAAGCACAATGTTACAACGGCCCTGTCTCATG
>CM031599.1:64954202-64985986 GCA_018398815.1 Conus ventricosus | reverse complement strand
CATACCTTTTTTTGCAAGTGGTATCCGTTTTTAATATTTTTAATTTACTAAACTTTTCAGATTTCTTTTTTGTTAAACCTATGTTTTTGATCATTTTCAAAACATCATTTTCGCGCAAACATTCTTCAATGAGTTCTGTCTTTCATGTGAAATAACACAACAGTCTTTAACTGTTCTTTTAAATTTCTTTTAAACGAGTTATATTTTTGACATAAAATCCACCCCAACTTACCCCAGCATGTCTTCCGCGGAAAGCTGGGTTTCGACAAAGTGTTTTCTCTTTTTAACTATGTCTTTTCTGCTGAACAGTCATCTATAATAAATAGTGTCTGCTTTCCCTTCAAACAGTCTATAAAACGTTCTAAACATCACTCAGTTTATTGCTAGATTAACAAAATATATGTCATCATCTGTCCATAAAAACCTTCTATCATGATATGCTTTGTTCCATGTTAAGTGTTGGACAGAAAACCACATTTGATTAAAATTATAGCGATAAACTTTTTGTAACAGGTTGAGGATAAATATTTTTTTTTCCACAACCAGTTTGCCCACAAATTAATGAACAATGAGGGGTTTTTTTGTCATAAAGTTTAACTGCTCCATAGTTTTATAACAGAATTTAATCTAATCCGTTATTGTTTTTATCATGCTCTCTGTTAAAAATTTGTTCAGTATAATAAAATCCTATAAGGTCTAAATGTGAAAGATTAATCCAATTCAGTTCTGTAAGATTGTTTCTATTTAGACTAATATTGTTTTTGTTGTTTGTTGTTATGACCTTAATATCCTCGCATTGTGAAGAATGACGACGGTAACTTTAAGTTTTCAACGTCTAAGTTTTGCCAGCAAATTAGAATTCCTTTTAAAAGGACGTCACTAACGCCACAACCCCCATCCCTCCCTTTATCTTTTAAGACAGAAATTTCAAATATCATTGTGAACGCATCTCCTAATTTCATTTGCGGAATGAATTGTAATTTTGTAGATGCATTTTTTAAAAACCGTTTCTCTTCTGTGGAGGATGTACTGTTTTTTCCCATACGGCGTTATTTCAATTTCTTTCCGACTATTGTCGCCCGGCATAAGACTTACATTTTAAGGGCCAGAGTGAATTTGCTTTTCTGAAACTTTTTGAGGGCCCAAAAAAAATGTAAATGGGCTTATGAATTAAAATTTTATTTCCCATTCTAAATATGGTTCCAAGTGCCATTTGAGGTCAGGTTTTCGAACTATTTTATATTCATACTGGCCAACATTATTTGCCTCTAGATTGCGCAGTTGTTCTAGTTTAGGAAACTTTTTGCTGTCGCTAACCTTTTGCGTTTATAATCACCATCTTTAGTGACTAAAAAACCATACAAAGTGCCTATCTCACCTTTCTGTTAAAAGCCCGCAACGTCTGCAAGGTCTTTTAATTCTAAAGTTTACACCTTACAGGCGCTAATGAAACTCCTGGTTCTTCTGGCCCAGCGAATTTTTAGTACGTTTTTTTATTTTATTTCCAAAACAATGTGTGGGTTATTGCATTTCAAAAACTTTCCCTGCTTTGTCTGCAATTTTTATATTAAATGATCCAACCCTCCACAAACTAATCTTTTAAACTGTAAATTAGGGAATTGGTATAATTTCAAAATCGCAATATGCAGTTTTCCCCCGCGGTAAAAGCTCTTAAAACATTTGAGGGCCTTCCAACATATAAGTTTTCATCAGTGCTCAGCTCATCCAAATGAAACATAAATGTAATGAATGTAATGCAGATCGAGCGGATTTTCCCCTTAAAAGTAGTTTCGTTTGGCGCAACAACAAATTTTTTAGTGACCTGAGTGTCAACTTTAAAGCTAACATTTTAGCTAGCTCTTTATCAAATAAGTAATCTGCTTTTTCAGGTTCGAATGTTAATATTGTTTTTAGTTTTGCATTGTTAAGTTTGAGAGTAATGCCGATTTACTCATTGCTTCTTTTGTGAGCAAAACCGATAACCATCAGGTATTGTTAACTGGTTAGCTTTGAGCCCACAACTTTTGTAATCTTATTATTCCCCTTGTTTCATTATATTAAACCTTCGACTTTGTAAAATATTTCATGGAGCGCGGCTGTTTTGGCCCGCAATTGTATCAATAGCATGTTCTAAAAACGAAGGACGGTCTTGAGTTGTTATTGTTACAAACATTTTTTAAACTAAATTAAAAATGAGTGCATTCAATATACTGGCACAAAATATTCTGTTGGGCCCGCACTACAATCTTAAAAATATAGCAAACTGCACACCCTCGACATTGCTGTGACCCAGACTGCCTCTTTCATAAAGGTGAGTACCCATTGAAGAGCTATCTTACCCCCTATTGAAAACGAGCACATCCAGAAAGCGTGGTTTAGTCATCCGATGCAGTTTTATCAGACCAGTTAAACTTTGCTGTGTTTTTGCGCATCAACTGGGTGTGGAGTGGCGTATGCCGATCATTAAATCACCATGATCCTTTGGTGAGGTCAGTGTACAGATTTCATTTCTATTACACCTTTAGACGTATTTTGACTGAACTGCAAGCACCATTACGAATGACAAATCGTTTATCCATTCAGCAACAGAATAGACATGAAGGCTTTTGAAAGGATCTGTAACGAATTCAATATTAACATCAAGACAGACTTTAGACAAAAGTTGGATCTTAATCATGGCCTAGGCGTCATTTATTTTCAGGGCACGCACAGAAAGTATAACTTTGACTGGCGTTCTCCTTTCAAAATTGTTCAGCCCTGGTCCATAGAGCAAGAGCATAAAACAGCATGGACAACATTTATCTTAGACGCTTCTAAGGGCCTAACTAGAGCGGGAATAGAACGAATAAACGACTCTATTCGTACTTACGTTTGGTGTTTGCTAGGTTCGCAAGCACAGGCGAGATCGAGCATAACTGATCCTTCTACTGGCTTTGACGCACAAAAACATACTTAGCAAATTTAGAGGACGCCATTAATTCACAGTTGATTTACCTTCAAGTATTCAAAGGTACCAACATGTTTTACAATACGCAAGATCGAAAGTAGACTTTGCTGTTGGCACTGGTTTATACATGCTGCCTTTCTGACCTCAGACTCCAGATAGGTACAATAATAAACTATAATAATGAAATTCTTATAGCAGGCAATGAACAGAAGGTTGGGAAAAACGACATAAATTCTGGGCCAGTAATATTACAAACAATAAAAGAACACCCAAGATTAAGTCATCCAATCCCCGAAGTCCAAACCCCCCAAGTCATTGAAGACTCAGCAAAGCTCGCGGACTCTGTTCGCGATGACCACGAATATGAAAAGACAGCGCTTGTTCTTGGATTAACTGGCATAGGATTACTTGGTCTTTATCTTACTAAATAGTAACCCAACTATTACGAGAACTAATGTCCATAAGTGCTCGGCCATAAAGCCAACTACTTTGCTTGCAGTAGACAAAAGCCAGCTAACAATACCTCCTAATATACCTGGTAAAGAGGTCTATAGCTTTACCGGCTAATTTTTTTAATAAACTCGCAAGATGATCAAGCTGTTTTTTTTACCATGATTTATCAGGTGGAGGCGATGGCGGCGGAGGCACTGAACTTTGCTCTCCAACCACCGCCTGTAATAGCCATCACCAGTGTACTTATTGCAATCCTAAGGCTGTTATAACGCTTGCTAATGTGACTCCCTGCTCTCTAAACAATGTTCTTATTCGTTCTGCTAGCGTTGTGTCTTCATTATAAATTTTCCGGATAGTTTCTCTTATTTCTATTCACTTGAGTTCGTAATTGGTCTCGGTTAGTAGTTAGCACTTCTAGTCTTGCTGATCTTTCTTGTTCAAGATCTTTTAGTCTTTGGGTTATTCTTTCTTTAATATCAGGTCCTAAGTTGGCGTCATCAGCCTCAACGAGTTTTTCTTTTTCTCTTTTTATATGCCATCTAGTTCACCTAGTTTGCTAAATTGTTTGTTAATTCGCCTCTGATGGTTCTTAAAGTACGATCAAGGGCTAATAATTCTCGCATAGGCAATGGGGAATCATTATTGTTTTTAACGCTGTTTCTTCTGAAAACTGGTTTCTGCTTCTATTGTATTTATTAATTCGCCTGCTGATTGATTTAATTCTTTAAGTTCCATGTTTTGCATTTGGTTATCTGTCGGGAGTTCTTGTAGTGTGTTTGAAGTTTTAGCAACTGCATCCCTATCTAATTTTGGTCTAGCAATGCCAAGGCGATTTTGATCTTTCACACTAGGTCTATTTCTAATTGAACCCACGGCTAAAAACTTTGATGGGTTCGGGTTTAGTTTGTAAGCCGAACAAGTTGCCCTTGATCGTTTTTTTACAGACAAAATGACCATCTTTTAATTCAAAATCATTTGGGTCTATAAATTCGGGAGGTTCTTGACCTAAACTTTTGTAAAATGCTCCGACCGTACTTTCTGTTAATTCACGCTGCATTGAGAGCGTTGAGCGATGCTGTGTTAAAGGGATCATTTCACTCATGTCGTCTCCAGGATCAAAAACATCATAATCTTCTTCATCTTCAATTCCTGCCATGTTTTTAAATAATTAATTTTTATTTTGCTTCATAAAAATGTCGCAAGCACATGGCTCGATTCTTAACCCGCATAGAAGACTGAAAGAACCCTTTGGCGTGAAGGGAAATAAGCGGACTATTACTGTTCCAAATAATCCATCTACTATTGATGCAGATCAAATTCTTACTGTCAAATTTCCAGACCTAGGAGCAGATGACGTGATTGTGCCGGGCTCTGCGCGTTTACTTTCAAATAGTACTCGATTAAAACAACAGACCAAACAGGACAGTTGTACAGAATCTGGGGCGGGCAATCGTTAAGAAAATTTCTAAAAAACTTGAGGGGCAAGAAATATTTTCTTTACACAATGCAGAATTTTTTTAACCTATTCTGATCTATGGCAAACCCGGAATGAAAGGGCTGATCTTGCGTTTCAAGGAATCGAAAATGAAGAAGCACTAAAACATAGAATAGGTGCTGCAGGTACTAAAGACGTCAAAAAGTATGTAGCTGTAAAGTTTGCGTATGGAAATCGCTTTTCCATTCCCTTAGATTTTGAGTTGTTAAAAGCGCATGCACCGACAGATTGTCATATGAACTAACTTTTAATGAATACAAACGTGTTATTCTATCTACAGACACCGCAGCAAAGTACAGCATTTCTGACATCACGTTAGAGTTTGGATGTTGTTAGCAACCCTAATTTAGCAAGGCTAATTGAGCAACAATATCAGTCACAATTACCAATATATTACGAAAGAGTGATTCATCATACAACATATCCTAGAAGCAGGGCAGACGCTATATGGAATTTTAGTTTTAGTGTCGCAGCAAGATCGCTTAAAGGTATTTTATTGCTGTGTGAAGATGAAGAACCATTCGAAAGAGGAAGTGAAAAGTTTTTTAATCCTAAAATAACGAAAGTACAATGTTCGATTGAGGGCAGTCCTAACCAAATCTACGCTAGCGGGCTTAAACCTTATCAGCATTTTGATGAAATAAGAAAACTTGTTTGGGGGCGGGAGGTGTAGAAGTCCAACAGTTGACCTTGTGTCTAAAGATCTACACCTTCACAGTGTAAGACTTGATGATTATTTAACAACAAAATACGGTTTATGGATTGACCTAAGGTCAACGGAGGATAATCAGTTACATGGAAGCGGGAGAACTGTGAGAGACGTAATAAACATTCAAATTGATAAAGAAGAAGAAGCCGATAAACCGCTTAAGTACATTTGTTTTTAATATATGATGCGCAGCTGAATATTGAAAATAACAGATTAAAAGATATACAATACTAAATTATTTTTATTTTATAAAAAGCATGTCTGTTCAGGTTTATCCAAATGTGCCTACAGCGCCGCCAAAAGAAGAGATAGCAGGCAATTCTGCTGTTATAGAAACCCCTAACATAAAAACCTTCAGATTAACCAACATTACACAAATGCAGCAAGTACTAGAGCAAGACCTTTCAAAATACAGCAAAACCAAACGAAGGTATTCTGCTGCCTTTAATGCTGTTACTTATGTTAATACTGGAGCATCGACTATAAGCGCTCTATCAGCAGGAACGAGTGTTGGTCTCTTAGCAACGGGCATAGGCGCACCCGCAGCTTTACCTCTAGGAGGTTTGTCTTTAGCTCTCGGGCTGTGTTCATTAGCTGTAAGTGCGGCTGGCAAAAAAATTAAAAACTAAACTCCAAAAGCACACAGCTATGGTTCAACTAATAACAGCTAAACTTAGCTCGTTTAAACTGACAATAAATAAAGCGCTAGTTGACTCAAACATCACGGATGAAGAATTTAATCGTTTACAGGCCGATTTTGATGGACTACAAAAGACAAAAGTTTGATCTTCAAAGAAAGGCAAGGACAAGTTTTTCTCAACAGCCAGACCCCGAGCAGATAAAAAAGGAATGCTTAAAAAAAGTAAACGAGACATTAAACCTGTTCTAAACAGCTCACATTAACAACACCAAAAGGTGTTTATACTTTCATTTATGAGTCCAAGCGCAAAAAGACCGTTGATATTGGTTCTGATTAAGCCGTTGTATTTTTTTTTAATTTAAATAAATATGTTGCTTAGAAAAGAAAGACAGCATGGCTAAGATATATGAAGGACAAGACGAATTGTTTGAAGGAATGCTTGAGAGAGAGCGTTTATCAAGAGCACTGAATGATATTGATTAGAAGTCATTGACCCAACAAACGTACAGGCAAGCGTTGTACATGCTATTTCTCAAGTTCTAGGCAAACTAACAATAGACCCGCCAGTTAAAGTAATGTTAGCTGTTTTAATCGACTATGTAACAATAAATGAAGAAAATCTAGAAGTCTGGGTCTCGACTAAACAACAGACTATTCTTTCCTCTAATGACTTAACACCCGGTTGGCAGACGAGCTGCTTACACAGTTTGACGCTGCCGCTGAGAAGCTAAAATGAGAGGCTCTGGCTGGTCAGAGGGCGAAGTCTTAGAGATCAGATTAAAACAGGCTAAGTATGCACCGATTGTAGGCAAGGCTTACATTCCGCTAGGCTACCTCGAGAGTTGGTTTTAAAGAGAGCAGTTTTAAACATAAAAAATTCAGACAACAAATGTTTCATGTGGTGCGTTCTTGCAAGGCTGCATCATGTCCGCGACCACGCAGAGAGAGTGACTAACTATCGGCAATACACCAAAGATCTTAACTTCAATGGAATATCCTTTCCTGTTAGTGTAGACCAAATTGATCAGTTTGAAGAACAAAACAAACCAATAACTTTAATGTATACACATGGGATGAGGAAACAAATCTACAGCCGATTAAAGTGTCCAAGAACAGTCCAACGATTGGCGAGCCAGACAAAAATCATGTTGACTTACTACTAATGTTTCACCAGCGGGGCTGCCACATTACACATTGATACGAACAATGAGTAAACTAATGCAGCATACTTCAAAAGATGGGCACAAACAAGAATTCTGCAGAAAATGTTTAACAAGAATGCCATCTGTTCAAGCCGCAAGCGAACATAAGAAACATTGTATCGGCCCAGTTGACTGTAATACAGAACTAATTACTCCCCGCCTGGATCTAAAGTTAGTTTTAAGAACTGGAAAAAACTGCAACATTCTCCATACGTAGTTTACGCAGACTTCGAGTCGCTATGTTCCTTATGAAGGGCCAGCGCCACAAAAACTTCGAAAACAGTCTTAATGAGTAATCATCAGATTTGTTCATTTGCTTTCATTATTGTTAGGTCGGATGGCGCTCATTCAGAACCAGAATTATATAGAGGCCAAATGCGGCTAGAAGATTTTTACAGCGCATGCAGCAAGTGCGTAATGATTGTTCTAATAATCTGAATTTATCTGAAATCATGATGACGCCTGAAGACCAACAACAGTATGACTCAGCCACGCATTGTTGGATTTGCGGTTTAGAGCTAACGCCCAAGAGTGTAAACCCACAGTAAGAGACCATGATCACATTAGCGGAAAGTTCAGAGGAGCGGCGCATAACAAATGCAATCTTCAACTAAAGTTTGAACCAAAGACATGGAAGCTGCCCATCTTCTTCATAACTTGCGAGGTTACGACTCTCATCTTATATTGCAAGCAGTAACCAACGCCTTCAGGGTAGCATGCATCGCACAGTCATCAGAAAAGTACATGTGCTTTAATCTAAATAACATGTCTTTTTATGACTCTATGCAACACATGATGGGCTCATTAGAGGCACTGGCTATGTCCTTAAAGTCCTGCCCAATACAGAAGAATATTTTGACCCAACTCTTGTTAGAAAGGGCGTTTACCCTTATGAGTACATGAACAGTTGCAAAGGTTTGACGAAGATACACTTCCGCCTAAGGCGCGTTCTTTTCTAGTCTTAGAGGAAAGGACATCAGTGATTCTGATTACCAGCATGCTCAAGAAGCATGGCAGAAGTTAGAGTGTAAAACGATGGGAGACTATCATGATTCATACTTGATGGCTGACGTTTGTTTGTTGGCGGACGTCTTTGAAAATTATAGAAAAACCTGCATGAAACATTATAGCCTGGATCCTGCGCATTACATTTCTGCGCCCGGGATGAGCTGGGATGCTTTCTTAAAGTTTACTGGAGTACAAATTGATTTATTTGTCAGATTTACCAATGCTTCAGATGATTGAAAACGGATTGCGTGGAGGAATTAGTATGGCGTCGCATCATTACTGTAAAGCAAACAACAAATACCTAGATGATTATGATCCCAGTAAAAAGGTCTAACTATCTCATGTATTTAGATGCAAACAATCTGTATGGTTGGGCAATGGCGCAATCGCTTCCATTACGTAACTTTAAAATGTACACAGGCGGCGATCCGAATAATATTCAAAAGGCATTAAAGTGGTTGAACAGTTTAACGCCCAATCAGCAGCGTGTTTCATTCTAGAAGTTGACTTAGAATATCCTCATGAACTCCATGACCTGCATAATGACTACCCATTAGCAGCAGAAAGTCTAAAGATGGATCCAAGAGAACCACCTAAACTTGTGCCTAATCTTCGAGGCAAAAAAAATTATGTCTGTCATTACAGACTTCTACAATTTTATTTAAGACATGGTTTTGAAGTTGACAGCAGTTCATCGCATAATTGCTTTTGATCAAGAACAGTTCATGAAACCATACATCATGAAGAACACTGACCTCAGAACTAAATCCACAGATGCTTCAGAAAAAGACTTTTTCAAGCTGATGAACAACAGCTGTTTTGGAAAGACTATGGAGAATCCGCACAAGCGTAAAGATGTCAGATTGGTCACCAAAGAGAACGAAGCAATTAAGCTAACTTCAAAACCTAATTATCAGGACTTTAGAAGATTTCATGATCATCTTTTTGGCATAATGATGAAAAAAAAGAAAGTCAAATTAGACAAACCTGTATTTATTGGGTTTACTGTTTTAGAATTATCAAAGCTTTTGATGTTAGAGTTTCTTTATGACTACTTTAAGCCCTCGTATCCTGAGTCCAGAGTACTTTACACAGATACAGACAGTTTTGTTATAGATATTCCTACTGAAGACAATCTATAAAGACATGAAACCGAAGTAGCTAAAGGGCATGCGGGGTGGTACGACACATCTGATTACCCTAAAGATTCGCCTTTACATTCAATTACTAACAAGAAGGTTTTAGGAAAGATGAAGGATGAATTATCTGGAAAGGTGATCAAGGAGTTTGTTGGTTTAAGGTCAAAAATGTACAGTATTTCGAGCCAGGAGAAAATCATTAAGAAAGCAAAGGGAATATCTCGCAGCGTTGTGCAGTCAAACATATCACATGACAACTACAAAGAAGCATTGTTTGGCAATAAGACTTTTCATCATGACAACGTAAAACTGCGATCTAATCTACATGAGATCAACACAACGTTGTAACAAAGAAGTCATTAGATAGAACAAACACAAAACGGTGTTTTTTAATCCGAATTTTCATATGCAATCGGGCACTGGAGGCTCAAAAAACGGGGGTTTTTTTTTTTCATAAAACTTTTATTATAAATCAATCTAGTTTCATCCAATTCATTTAAATTTTTCTCATGTTGCTTGACATTTGAATTTTTTTTATTTTTTTCAAATATTCTTTTTCCCAATTTGGGGGTTGATTTGGGTGATTGGATATTTGCTGCATTGATTAATCCCAAAAATGTTTTTTTAATAGCATTACCCCCTAAATGATTCCCGATCTTTTAAAGGTCCCCCCTTTACCATTCTTGTTTCGTTCTGCGTTCCTTCTGGCCTTCCATTTTAAACCAAAATTGTTTCGTAAATTAAAAAGCGGAACTGTGTCTGGGGAAATTTATCTGCAGTTCTTCTTTCAAAAAAGATTTGAGAGCGGTTGTTTGTTTGTCATTTCTCGTAAAAAAAAAGGGCGTTTTCATTTTTAAAATTCTTTTTTTTTCATAGGGGAAAAACACTCCAAATGGTCGTTGCCCTGTGCGGTTCCCTTCTGCTTCCCCCCGGTAAATAAAGGTCCCCCTTATTTTAAAAAAACGGTAATGTTTGCCGGATAAGACTCTCCTTCAACAACATTATTTTTTTTCTTTGATTGCTTGTAGGGTTTTTAAACCCCCAAAAAATTTCTTCATTATTCTGCGCGCAAAATGAGGGCAGTCTTCAAACCCCATTCTGTGTTGCGAGTTTTAAATCGTCCCCTGTTACTGTGGGAAAAAAGTCTTTCGCAACGTTTTTAAAGTTTCAACTAAAGCCTGTGATCTTAACCCTGGAATGCCCTTTTGAGGGTAACCTATGTTTAAACAATAATGATTCACGGGCCTTTAAAATTTCTTTTCCATCATCGCTTAAATCATGCAGATAAGTTGCGGGCCTCTTTTGGTATACATTTGTATAGCAACGCAACAGCAAACATCTTTTTGTTAATGGTTCCGATCTTGTATCTTGAAGCTACCCCAAACGTGAGTGCGTATTTAAATCTTTTTCGTCTAATCCTATCAAGGGAAAATAAAAAAGATCCTTTTTGATGGGGGTCGTTCGGTTTGCTTCAAAAAAAAGTGTGGTCCTGTATTCGCCTGGTGCAGTAAAAAAATTTTTCCCAAAATCGCTTTTTTTAGATAACCATTCCTTTGCTGTTTGTTCACTGACCCCCCCTGTTTGGGTTAGTTTTTTAATTGCTGTGATCCCCTTCCAATATCCTTTGGCGAAAATAGATTTTGTTCTTTTTTTTTCACCCAATATTATGTGCAACAAATACACAGGGTCAACCAAGGACAATAAACCCGATTTCTTGCATCTTTTTTTTTTTCTGAGGGTTTGATAAAAGTCACAAAATTTTGGTGGGGCAATGTCTCGAGGGGGTTTGCCTGTTACTAGATAATATTTTTTATTGTTTGATAAACATTTTTAAATGTTAAGTCTGCCCTGTCTTTTCAGTTGTCATTTTAAAATCAACTGCTCAAGTCCTCCCCTTTCATAGGTCTTGTGCGCCTATTGCTCCATACTTTTTATCCCTTTTTTTCTCTCCGTCATTCCCCATTTTCTAAAGCAAATTATTTCCCCAAAAAAGCAAGCCTTCCCCACAGCGCCCCCCTACATTATTGCGAGTAAACCATTTTTTTAAAAATTATTTTTTTTTTTAATATTTATATTGTCTGGAATTTTTCCCTTGTTTTGACTAGAAAATTTTTCGGGGCAACCGAAGCTGAAATGAACAATCACTTTGCTGAATCCTCAAATCTATTTGCCAAGTCTGCGGGCTTTTTTTTTAAAAAGCTTTTACCAAGCTTGAGTACCCACCTTAGGCCTCCAAACCAGAATGGTTAAAAAGGTTAGAAACATTTTTTTTTTTGGTGCCTTTTTATAAAATAAAAAAATTAAAAATTATTAAAAAACATGAACAGTGATGATCCCTCACTACAAAGCAGCCAAAACCCTTTTCCGAATTATGAATGACCAAGTTTGAAAAGCTATTATCCCCAAAAAGGGAAAGGCTGTATTTTTTAGCAGCTGTGGGAAAAAAAAAACATTTCCCCGGGAACTAAATTCGCTTTGAACAGATTCAACAATGTCGCCACAAGACAAAAAAAGTTTCATAAAGGTAAAACGCAGCTGGGGTCAAGAATGGTGAAAAGTGTGGGAAACGGTTTTTATTTTGTCACTAAACTAGTCAGTAATTTGCCCCCCATTGATTCTGAACAAGATTTACGTTATGTTTTTAACGCAAGATCCAGTTTTAAAAAAAGTCTTAAGTCTCTGGGGCTGTGATCTAATTACAATTTGGAACATTTTTGTCGCCAGCGATTAGGGATTAATAACTTTTAATCATATAGATTTTTTTTTTCCTTAAAAATAACGACTGGAAAATCAGCAAAATCAAAAAACTGAATCAGGGGAGAAAAGCCCCCACCCAAAAAATCCAAAAACCTGAATCGGGTGGAGACCAAATTAAAAACCCGGGGCGGTTGAAGCAGGAAAAAAATTAGAAAGGGGGAAAAAAACAAAAAAAATTTAAATGTTACGAAAAGACTCACATAAAAACATAACACCGCCAGCCCAAAAATTTGATTAAATCCCCTAAAAAAACTCCAGTGATAAAAGGGGCACAAAGTTTCAGGTTTTTGAATTTTAAACTTTGCCTTTTGGCCCCCTTGCTTGCGGGGGGGGTTTTTATTAGGGTTTTATAAAATAAAAAAAAAGGCAGCGAAAAAAAGCAACCAAAAAAACGAACCGAAAATACAGAAAAAGACAACGCACGCCAAAACCGCCAAAAACAAAGCTCATTTGTCCATTTCAAATGGAAAAATTTTTTTAAAAGAATTTAATTTTAAATTTTTTTAAAAAATAGATCATGGGTATTATAAAAAAATAAAGTCAATAAAAAAGACGGGAGTCTAAAAAAACATTTCCCATAACCAAAATGATCAATGGGGTTGCTTCGGATTAAACCTTAAAAAGATCTAGCGAAACGCGGAAAAAGACATCCTCAACGATGACGTTTTTTTTTGAGGCGTGTGTGACTATATTAGAACACTTTTAAAGATAAAAAAAAAAGCTTGTATTTTTTTGAAAATTTATAAGATAACTTAATAAGAACTTGGTTGGCTTAAAGGAGACTTAATCAAAACTTACAAGAACTTGATCAAAAACTTATTAAGAACTTAATTAAAATATCAAGAAAAAATTTAAAAAATGGGGCAACTTAATTAAAAACTAGAAAATAACTTAAGAAAACTTGGGGGTAACTTAAGAATAACTTAAGGCAACTTTGAAAAAACAAGTAAGAACTTGAGAAAAACTTGTTAAAAACTTAGAAGGAAAATTTGGTGTGTGCAGTGTGGGGGGGGGTGGGGGAGGTGGGGGGTGGGGGGGGTGCATGCGTGGGGGGAGGGCAAAACAAAAAAACAAACACAAACAAAAAACAAACACCCAAAAAGACTTTCCGGGGGGGGGGGTGGGGGGGCGGCGTGCGTGGGGAGGCCAAAACACACAACAAACAAAAAAAGGGAACTATAGGGGCCCCTTTTTGCTTTGTGCTAAAAAGGTTGTTCTCCGCGCAACCTCAACAACCCCAAGGATCACATTGGGTCTTTGGCCCCATTTGCCGCTGAGCTTTGCTGGTGTGCCCCGCTTTTTAGTAAGCGATCCTAGGGTCGTTTACCCAGTTTGCCACCGATTTGCAGGGCGACGTCATTTGGGGGAAGCGATCACATAGGGTTTTTTGGCCAGTTTTCGTGCTCCTTTTCTCAACCAGGCTTTCAAAGGCTTTAGAGGTTACAGCAATTACTGGTCCCCGCTTTAGGCCCTAATCCCGTATAGTAATCCTCATTGATATTTGGGAGCATTTTAAAGAAAAGTGCGCCACACACAATCCTCTCCATACTGGTAGATTTACTAAGTCTGCCACCCCATCTAGTTTGTTTGCCAGAACATTTGAAAATCGCCATCCATTTGCATAAGTTTTAAAAATGGTTTTTTGGGGTTTTCTACACATTCAAAATTTATACTGATTTCCCACTTGTGGAATTTAGGATAGTTTAAAAACACCAGAAAGTTGAATGAGTTTTCATACGAAACAACATGTCACCTGGTCTTTTAAAAAAAAACGCCATGTTTGATGCTTTTTTTTTTTTTTAAACATGATTGGGCTGTCCAAACCAACGCCCAACAATCAACGCGGGTGGATTTTTTTGCTTGGCCGGGGTTTTTAACAATGCAGCACCATTATTAAATAAGGAACCATCTCATCAAAAGTCAAAACAATTAAAACTGCTTATTTTTTTCAGCAATATTTCCTTCAACGTTTTCATTTCCTTAACCAACAAACCTTTTAAATAGTCGTCCCCTTTCCAAAACAGTCGGTTCCCCCTTTTTTCTTTTTCTGTTCTTTTAGGGAAAACAATACTTCTTTTCGGTTTCAGCAGTAACGAACATGCTTCACCCCTTTTTTTTTTTCAAAAAAAACTCTGACAGCAGTATGGGAAAACGGTAGCCATTTTTTTTAAAAAAACACACCCGCAAGAACCAGCGCAATAAAAAACGCCCCATGCCGGGAGCCAGTAGAAGAAGAAAACCGGGGTTTTGGTTACTAGCATGTGACGCTGGAAAGAGAGAAATTAAAATTTTAATCGCAAACCCGGCGTGAGGGGGGGTGGGTGGGGGAAGGACGGGGGGCAGATTGATTTTTGGCCCCCAGTTTCCGCGGTGTAGGGCGCGCGCCGCCGTGTATGGTGTCTGTCGGCCCATGTGTTGTGTCCGTGCGGGGTGTGTGTGTGTGTGTTCGGGTTTGTGAGTGATGCATTTTGTTGTTTGTGCATGGTTGTGTAGTTTTGGTCTTATGTCAGAGAACAGATAACCAATCCTGGGTTACTTTCGCCCGAACTGGGGGGAGGGGGGAAGTGCCCCCGGATTGAATCACGTTCTCTGCCACGCACTGGTGGGGACCACCCCTGGGTTTAGGCCACGTACGGTGGAAAAGCCCTGGACTTGGGGGACGTCCTGATCCCCCTTGGGGCCCCCGGGGACGGGGCCCCCTCCCCCGGGGGCGCGCTCTCCCCGTTGTTTTTGCGTTCAAGGGGGTTTGGCCTTGAACAATCTCTTCAAGAAACCCAACCGGTTTTTGGGGGACCCCTCGACAGGGTTTCCCAGAACTTTAAGAGGCGGAGTGTGAGGGGACTGCATGACAGGGAAAGGGATGGGGGGCGGGAATTTTTTATTTATATTTTGATTGTGTAGCATTATTGAGATGCTTTATTGTGAAAAAGGGATGTTGTGCTGTTCGAATGCTTTTGTGATTTGCAGGGGCGTGCGTTTAAATAATTTTTTTTGTGATTGGTGTGTTTATGTGAAAAAATGGGGTGTTGATCGTAACCTTTTGTGGGTTTTTGCGAGGGTGGAGTTCGTCACTCCCCTTTGCTCCCCCTAAACCGATCCCGTCAGGGCGACCCCAGGGGGCGGTCGTGACAAGGGGGACACTGTTTGACGGGTGGGGGGCTGTGTGTGTGTGCGTGCGGCTGCGTGTGTGTGGTGTGTGTGGTGCGCACGCGCGCGTAAAAAAAGAGAGAGAGAGAGAGAGGGAGAGGGAAAAAGAGAAGAGAGGAAAATTTCTGTGGCCGGAGAAACGCCGTTGGCACGGTGGTTGGTTTTTCTTTCCCGTGGTCCCTCCCCCACCTTCACCGCTCACCCTGGTTACCTCCTTTGGTCCCAGTCCATGGGTTTCAGTTTTTGGGCCCCAAACGTATAGTTTTTTAATTACATCAAACGCACCTGGCTTTTGTCGATATCACCATACCCCAAAAATGTTAATTTCCCCAGTCCATCCCCTTGACCCATACCATACCTATCTGAGGCAGGGCCATGTTCGTTTCATGCACGATCCACATTACCCTTCTTTTCCTGTGCCTTTTGCTTTTCATCCCAAATCCTTGTGCCCCCCCAAGGGTAGAAACTAAGGGTCCCACAATCTGATCATCTGCTAGATTTGAGACAATACCTTTTACAAATTTTTCTGACCCCAAATTCCCGAAGAACCAGCTTTTCTATTACAAAAAAAAAAATTATGAGCCAGTGCGATTTTCATCTCTTTAAACGTGTTGTTCCCACTTGGCCTTTGACCCCCGAACCTTTACCTTTCGCTGCTGTCCCCCTGCACTGCCCCTGTCCACAACAGGCGACGAGCTTGTTTGAACAATGCCCACTCACCCGGGGGGCCTGCACTGCTCTTTCCGGCAACCATTCCTTTGGGGAAATTCTCATCGTCCCGCTGTTGGGGGCCGAAATCCAACCCCCACCCCACCCCCCTGCACACACACACACCACACACACACACACACACAAAAACACCCAACACACACTTTTACACACACACACACTTTACACACACACACCCCCCTTACACACACACACACCACACACCACACACCCACCACACCCACCACACACACACACACACACACACCCCTTCGCAAGTGACCCTTTATTGGGGGTATGGCATATTTTTAAGGGGTGGGGGGATTAAATAACAAAGTGTAATAAAATTACAGCAATTAAAACGCAGTGGCAAAAGAACAAGGTGCGGGCCTGCGGCTGATAAAAGTGCTGAATGACACACCCCAGGGGACACCATGTAGAGGGGGGAACTTGCCCCCTATGTCGACAGCTCCGCTCTTTCCTGGTACATCAAGCGCGTTTTTTATTGAAGAAAAGTCTCTGCTGTTTGTTGTTTGCGGGACGCCGATAGCCCGCCATGCAAACGCCGCGCGCGCGCCGCACACACACACACACACACACACACACCACACACACACCACACACACCACACACACCACCATGTCGCAATGCCGCGGCCCCCACACACACACCCCGCCCACGCAGCACGCCCGCAGCAAGCACAACACAACACACACACTTTCTTTTTGTTGCATCTTCTTCCTCTGTGGCATCTCTGTTCCCTGCTGGCATCTCTGTCTTCTCTTGTAGTGAGCAAGGCTGTACAGAAACGAAGGCTGCCTTTTTTAGGACCACAGCCAGGGGCCAACGTTTACCTTCCCTCTGACACCGTCCTTGGGGAACCTGCTCCCTTTTTTTCCTCCCCAGGCAAAGCTAAAACACAAGCTTCACAAGGCACTCTCCCCGCTTTCCCTGTCCTGAAAGAGTTTTTTCCCCCCAAAAAAAGCGGCCTGAACCTTGTCATTTCCTTTATCACCATACTCTCGGGGGGGGGGGGGGGGGGGGGGGGGGGGGGGGGGGGGGGGAAAAAAAAAAAAAAAACCCCCCCCAAAAAAGAAAAGGGAAAAAAAAAGGGGGGAAAAAGGGGGAAAAAAAAGGGGAAGAGGGGGGGGGTTTTTGTATTTTTTCTTTGTTTTGAAAAGGGTTTGGTGGGTGGTGGGGTGTGTGTGGTGTGTGGGGGGGGGGGGGGGATAAGAAATTTTAAACGGGAAGGGGTTTTTTTTTGAAAAAAGGGGGGGGGGGGGGAAAAAAAAATAGAAAATTTGGTTTTTGTTCGGGGAAAAGTTAATGCGCCCTTTGTTGTTTTTTTTTTTTTTTTTTTTTTGGTTTATTTCTTTTTTTTTTTTCCCCTTTTCCCTCCCCTTTCTTTTTTTCCTGAATTTTTTGAAGGAAACTTCCTCGTGCCCCCAAAGGAAAAAAGAAAATTTTTAAAAAATCGAGTTGCCCTCTTTCTCTTCTCCTTTTTTTCCCCCCCCCCTTTTTTCCCCTTTTTTTTTCACTTCCCCCCCCCGGGGTTTTTCCCCTTAAAAACCCCAAAAACAAAACCCTTTGGGGGCCCCAAATTTTTTTTCCCCCCAAAAGGACTAAAAACCTTAAAACCCCAAAATCAAAACACTTGGGCCCTCTAAAACCCTTTAAAACCCAAATCGGGGGCATTTGGGGGCCCAAAAATCCGGGGAAAAATTTTTTTTCCCTGAAAAACATTAAACCCAAAACCCCCTTCCCCCCCAAAAACAAAAACAAAAAAAACCCAAAAACCCTGGGCCTTAAAAACCCTTAAAACTTAAAACCCAAAATCAAAACCTTTAAAACCCAAAATCTTTTTTTCCCAAAAAAATCCTTCCCTCCCGGGGCGTGCCCTCTCCTTTTTCCCCCTCTAAAACCAAAAACCCCCCGAATACTGGGACTTTAAAACCCAAAGGGAAAAACCCCCAAAAAAACCCAAAACTAAGGCCTTTCCCTAAAATTCACAAAACCCCCAATACTCCCCCCTTCCCTCTTAAACCCACCCCCCCCCCCCCCCCCCCTTTTTTTTCCCCCCCTTTAAAAAAGGAAACCCAGAAGCCCTTCCCCCCAAGCCCATGGGACAAGATGTGAGGGCACTGTGGAAAGAAGGGTGTACACAAGCCCCAAATGAGCTGAGAGAGACCACTGTAGAACCCTGACTAAACCTTAAACCAAAAATAGCTAAGGACTGTAGAACCAGAATGAGCTAGAAGCACTGTAGGAAGACCCAGAATGACTGGGCCTGTAACCCCTGAGGCTGGAGAGACACTGTAGAACCAATACCATGAAGAGAAGTAGAAGAGAGGAGAGAGAAATGGGAAGAAATAGAGAAGAAGACGTAGACAAAAACCCAGAAGGTTTAAGACACTTTTTAGGAAAAGAAATTTGGGGCCTTTAAAGCCCGTTTCCTGGAAACCTGTTTCCGTGGCAAGGCCTGTAAACCCGATCTTGGGTCTGTGGCCCCGATCGGGTTTCCTGTGGACCCGATTGGTTTTGGGCTAAAACCCGGGGCTGGGAAACTCTGGCCCGTGACTGGGCCCTTGGGACCCGTTTACTGTGGACTTGTCCCGTTGATTTTTGCCTTGTGGACCCCGGGAAAAGGCATCTTGGGATCCGTTTCCTGGGATTCCTGTTGGACCGTCTCACCTTGGAGGACCCGTCTTGGGCACTGTTTTTCCCGTGAGCTGGGCCCTGTGGACCGAAGCCTGGCCCTTTTTGCCCTTATTTTGTAGCCGTAGAAAAGGGTCCAAAAGGGAAAGAAGTCCTTTGGAAAACCCAGGAGTTAAAGTTTAAACCCAAGACTGGCGGAACTTTTTTCCAGAAAGCTAAAAACAGCTTAAAGGGGACCCGTCTGGAAGACGTGAAAGCCCCAAATTCAAGGGCCACTGTACCCAATATTTAGACACGGGAAAAAGCCAAACGTGGCTGGGAGGTTGTGGGTTGTGGGGGTGGGTGTAGAAAGAAGAAAGAGGAGAGAGAAGGAGAAAGAAGAAGACATAAGACACGTAGAAAGCCCAGAATGAGGAGAGAGAGAAAGTAGAAGGGAAGAAGAGAGGAGAGAGAAGAGAAGAAGAAGAGGGAGAGAAAATGTGAAGGGTCCCGAATGAGTGAGAGCCTGTAAAAAGGAGAATGAGTGAGCTGAAAGGGAAGATGGTGGAGGGGGTGTGAAAGGGGGTGTTGAAAATTTTTAAAAAAAACCCCATATGTTTGGAAGGGGCCTAGGGGTTTGTTTAAAAGACTGGGGAATTTTGAAGATAAAACATATTAGCCTTGTTTAAGCCCAAAAAAAAGGACGCTGTGGAAGTCCGTCCTGGGCCCCCTGCTGGGCACTGTAAATTTTTTCCCCTCCTTGCCCCCCAAATTTTTTTGAAATTTTGAAAAGCCCAAAAGGCTAGAGAAAAAGTTTAAAAAAACCCAAAATACTAAAAATGAAGTTTTAACGACTGAAGGCTTTGGACCCGTGGTGGAGAGCCGTGGGAAGACCAAGAATGACCTGAGGGAGACACTGGGGGGAAGAAGAATGAGCTGGGGGACACTGAAAAAAAGGGGAAGAATGAGCTGAGAGACACTGTGGAAAGACCCAGAATGAGCTGAGAAGACACTGTGGAAAGATCCAGAATGAGCTAAAAGAACTCTGTAGGAAGACCCCAAAGAGCTGAGAGAGACACTGTAGGAAGACCAGAATGACTGATAGAGACACTGTAGTAAGACCCAGAATGAGCCTGAGAGAGACACTGTAGAAGAATCCAAAATAACATGAGAGAGAAACAGTAGGAATACCCAGAATGAGCTGAGAGAGACATTCTGTGAAGGGACCCAGATGAGCTAAGAGAACTTTAGAAGACCCAGAAATGAGCTGCGAGAGACACGTAGAAAGGCTCCCAGAATGAAACTGAGAGAGACACTGGAAGAAAGACCACGAATGATCTGAGAGAGACTGAGAAAGACCCAGAATGAGCGGAGAGAGACACTGTTAGAAAGTACCCCAGAATGAGCTGAGAGAGACGCTGTAGAAAGACCAGAGAAATGAACTGAGATACACTGTAGAAAAGACCCAGAATGAGCTTGAGAGAGACTGTAGAAAGACCCAGAATGGAGCTGAGAGAGACACTGTAGAAAAGACCCAGAATGAGCTGAGAGGAGACGCTGTAGAAAGACCCAGAATGAGCTGAGAGAGCTGTAGAACGACCACAGAATGAGCTGAAAAAGACACTGTAGAAAGACCCAGAATGACCTGAGAGAGACACTGTAAAAGATCCAGAATAGCCTGAGAGAGTCACACTGTAGGAAGCGACGCCGGAATGAAGCTGAGAGGAGACACTGTAGGAATGGACCCAGAATGAGCTGTGAGAGACCACTGTGTAAAGACCCCAGATGAGCTGAGAGAACACTGTAGGAAGACCCAGAAATGAGCTGAGAGACACTGTAAAAGACCCAAATAAGCTGAAGAGAACACTGTAAAAGATCCATCCAGAATGAGTTGAGAGAGACACTGTGGAAAGACCCAGAATGACTGAGAGAAACGGGTAGAAAGACCCAGAATGAGCGGAGCAGACACTGTAGGAAGAACCCGAATGACTGAGAGAGACAACTGTAGGACGGACCCCGAATGCGCTGAGAGAGGCACTGTGAAAGAACCCAGAATTAGCTGAGAGAGACAACTGTAAAAGACCCAGAATGAGCTGAGACAACTGTAGAAAAGAGACCAGAATGAGCTGTGAGAGACGCTGTAGAAAGATCCCAGAATGAGCTGCGAGAGAACGCTTGTAGACAGACCCTCGAAAGAGCTGAGAGAAGACACTGTAGAAAGACCCAGAATGACTAGAGACACCTGTAGAAGACCTAGAATAGAGCTTGAGAGAGACACGTAGAAAGGGACCCAGAATGCTGAGAGAGACTATCTGTATGAAAGACCCAGAAATGAAGCTGAGAGAGACACTGTCGAAATGGACCCAGAAAATAGCAGAGAGACAACCTGTAGAAAGGACCCATAATGAGCGGAGAAACACTGTAGAAAGGGACCAGAATGACTGAGAGAGACACTGTAGAAAGACTCAGAATGAGCTTAGAGAGACACTGTAGAAAGACCCATAATGAGCTGAGAGAGACACTGTGGGAAGGTGTTAGAATGAGCGAGAGAGACACTTTGGGAAGAGTAAGAATGAGCAGAGAGACACTGTAGGAAAGATCCAAAATAAACATGAGAGAGACGCTGTTGGGAAGACCCTGAATGAAGCTGAGAGAGACACTGTAGAAAGACTCCAGAATGAGCTGAGGAGACATGTGGGAAGCAGTTTGAATGAGCTGAAGAGAGACACGGTAGAATGACCCAGAATGACTGAGAGAGACACTGGTAGAAAGACACCAAATGAGCTGAAGAGACACCGAGAAAGACCCCCAGAATGACTGAGCGAAAACACTGTGGGAAGAGTTTGAATGAGCTTGAGAGAGACACTGAAGAAAACTCAGAATGAGCTGAGAAGACGTAAAAGACTTACCCAGAATGACCTGAGGGAGACACTGTTTGAAGATTTAGAGTGGAGCTGAGAGAGACACTGTGGGAAGAGTAAATGAGCTGAGATACACTGTGGAAAGACACCATGACTGAGAGACACTGTGGGAAAGACCCAAATGAGCTGAGAGAGACACTGTGGGACAGAGTTTAGAATGAGCTGAGAGACAGTGTAGGAAGAGTTAGAATGACTGAGAAAACAGTGTAGGAAGAGCCAGAATGAGCTAGAGATAGTGTAGGAAGTTTAGAAATGAGCTAGAGACAGTGTCGGAAGAGCCAGAATGAGCTGAGAGACAGTTAGGAAGAGTTAGAAATGAGCTGAGAGACCAGTGTAGGAAGAGCCTGAATGAAGCTGAGAGGACAGGTAGGGAGAGTTAGAATGCGCTGAGACCATTGTAGGAAAGGAGTTAGATGAGCTGAGAGAGACATGTAGGAAGAGCCAGAATGACTGAGAGACAGTGTAGGAGAGTTTTAAATGAGCTGAGAGACCATTGAAGGAAGAGTTAGAAATAGCGGAGAGACAGTGGTAGGAAAGAGACCAGAATACTGAGAGACATGTAGGAAGATTAGAAGGACTGAAGAGAGACAGTGTAGGAAGAGGTAGAATGAGCTGAGAGACAGTGTAGAAGAGGTAGAATGAGCTGAGAGACAGTGTAAGAAGAGTAGAATGAGCTGGAGAGACAGTGAAAGGGAAGAGTAGAATGAGCTGAGAGACAGTGTAGGAAGGGGTAGAATAGCTGAGAGAGAAGTGTAGAAGAGGTAGAATGAGCTGAGAAAACAGTGTAGGAAGAGGTAGAATGAGCTGAGGGGACAGTGTAGAAGAGGTAGAATGAGCTGAGAGGACAGTGTAAGAAGAGGTAGAATGAGCTGAGAGAGACAGAGCAGGAAGAGTTAGAATGAGCTGAGAGAGACACTCTGGGAAGAGTTTAGAAGAGCTGAAGAGAAGACAAACATGAAGACGTCAGAGTCCAGCCTTGCCAGGTCCCCAAATACCTGAACCATGCGTGGCGGTGTCCTCCTTCACTGACTGAAGGTCACCTGAGGCAGTGGATAGGGGCATTGGGACTGTGTGTTGCAGGCAGTTGACCACAGTCCGGTTTCAGCGTTTTGGAAGGGGCGGGATGGGGCTAGGTGGAGGTGGGGGTCGGGGAAACTGAGGTGGAAATGTGCAAGTTTTTTTGTTAGAATGTTCCAGAAATTGCAAGCGACATTCCTGCTCTGAAATTTCAGAATTGAGTTCATCTTAAGAGATACCGAATCCATGTTGTTGTTTTTTCTTCATATTTTAGCTGTGCTTTGACCGTGACACTCGGAAGAGAAACAATCGTGAATGCCCTATGGTATATTAAACAAACAGGGCACCCCTCCCCCCCCCCCCCCCCTCCACCTCCACTCGTGCCCTTCATTCGTTCCCGGTGCCACCTACTTGAGCTAGCTTAGAGCCCCTCCTTTCCCCATATTATTTGTCCAGTACAGAAGAGGGTAGCCTGATTGGCTCATCGCTTAGATCCTTCGACAGTACATAGATCGGAATCATCCTTGTGAGCTAACATGTTTTACTCTCTCTCTCTCTCTCTTCTCTCTCTCTCTCTCTCTCCTCTCTCCTCTCTCTCTCTCTCTCTTTAGGACCCACGTTTCAACCAGGAGGTGGACCGGCTGACGGGGTACCGCACACACAGCATCCTGTCTATGCCCATTGTCAACTATGAGGGCGAGGTCCATCGGGGTGGCCCAGATCATCAACAAGATCACCGGGGACCACGAGTTTCACGCCGCAGGATGAAGCCGTGAGTCACTCACTCAGTGTCGCCATGTTGGCACGTGTGTGTGTGTGTGTGGGGTGTGTGTGTGTGTGTGTGGTGTGTGTGTGTGTGTGTGTGTGTGCGTGCGCGCGCGCGCGGGGTGTGTGTGCACGTGCATGTGTGTTGTTGTGTGTGTGTGTGTGTGTGTGTGTGTGTGTGTGTGTGTGTGTGTGTGGTCACACGACGGTTTCAACATCCACACTCATATGCAATGACAATCATGCGCCCTGCATGCAGCAACGCATCTGACTCCTTTCTTTCAATAAAACCAATCAGAATGCTATTTCAAAGTTTTCCCCGAAAAAAAAGAAGTTATTATTTCTTTCCTTCTGCACCTAACTCTTTTAGCGTGCGGGGATCTTTAATTTGTGTCTTTTTTTCTTCTTTGGCCAATATATATTTCTGTATATTTCAGTCGACATTATGAAACATTATTTTTGATATAGGTAGACCTTTATTTTCTCTCACAGAGCACTAAAAGGTGAGAAGGGGCTGTCAGGGTTCCAAATACAGGGGCCAAGGGCTGAGAAGGGGCTGTCAGGGTTCCAAACACAGGGCGCCAAGGGCTGAGAAGGGGCTGTCAGGGTTCCAAATACAGAGCGCCAAGGGCTGAGAAGGGGCTGTCAGGGTACTAGATACAGGGCGCCAAGGGCTGTCAGGGTACCAAACATAGGGCGCCAAGGGCTGAGAAGGGGCTGTCAGGGTTCCAAATACAGGGGGCCAAGGGCTGAGAAGGGCTGTCAGGGTTCCAATACAGGGGGCCAAGGGCTGAGAAGGGGCTGTCAAGGTTCCAAATACAGTGCGCCAAGGGCTGAGAAGGGGCTGTCAGGGTTCCAAATACAGGGGCCAAGGGCTGAGAAAGGGCTGTCAGGGTTCCAAATACAGTGCGCCAAGGGCTGAGAGGGGCTGTCAGGGTTTCCAAATACAGTGCGCCAAGGGCTGAGAAGGGCTGTCAGGGTTCCAAATACAGTGCGCCAAGGGCTGAGAAGGGGCTGTCAGGGTACCAAATACAGTGCGCCAAGGCTGAGAAGGGCTGTCAGGGTTCCAAATACAGTGCGCCAAGGGCTGAGAAGGGGCTGTCAGGGTTCCAAATACAGTGCGCCAAGGGCTGAGAAGGGGCTGTCAGGGTTCCAAATACAGGGGGCCAAGGCTGAGAAGGGGCTGTCAGGGTTCCAAATACAGGGGGCCAAGGGCTGAGAAGGGGCAGTCAGGGTACCAAATACAGGGGCCAAGGCTGAAGAAGGGGCTGTCAGGGTACAAACACCAGGGCGCCAAGGGCTGAGAGGCAGTCAGGGTACGCAAATACAGGGGGCCAGGTCTGAGAAGGGCTGTTGGTTCCAAATACAGAGCGCCAAGGGCTGAGAAGGGGCTGTCAGGGTACAAACACAGGGCGCCAAGGGCTGAGAAGGGGCTGTCAGGGTTCCAAACGCAGGGGGCTAAGGGCTGAGAAGCGGCTGTCAGGGTACTAGATACAGGGCGCCAAGGGCTGTCAGGATACCAAACATAGGGCGCCAAGGGCTGAGAAGCGGCTGTCAGGGTACCAAACACAGGGGGCCAAGGGCTGAGAAGGGGCTGTCAGGTTCCAAACACAGGGGGCCAAGGGCTGAGAAGGGACTGTCAGGGTTCCAAACATAGGGCGCCAAGGGCTGAGAAGGGGCTGCCAGGGTTCCAAATACAGTGCGCCAAGGGCTGAGAAGGGGCTGTCCGGGTTCCAAACACAGGGGCCAAGGCTGAGAAGGGGCTGTCAGGGTACCAAACATAGGGCGCCAAGGGCTGAGAAGCGGCTGTAAGGGTACCAAACACAGGGGGGCCAAGGCTGAGAAGCGGCTGTCAGGGTACCAAACACAGGGGGCCAAGGGCAGAGAAGGGACTGTCAGGGTACCAAACACAGGGGGCCAAGGCAGAGAAGGGGCTGTCAGGGTTCCAAAAACAGGGCGCCAAGGGCTGAGAAGCGGCTGTCAGGGTTCCAAACACAGGGGGCCAAGGGCTGAGAAGGGGCTGGTCAGGGTACCAAACACAGGGGGCCAAGGGCAGAGAAGGGGCTGTCAGGGTACCAAACACAGGGGGCCAAGGGCAGAGAAGGGGCTGTCAGGGTTCCAAAAACAGGGCGCCAAGGGCTGAGAAGCGGCTGTCAGGGTTCCAAACACAGCGCCAAGGGCTGAGAAGCGGCTGTCAGGGTACCAAACACAGGGGGCCAAGGGCAGAGAAGGGGCTGTCAGGGTTCATAAAACAGGGCGCCAAGGGCTGAGAAAGCGGCTGTCAGGGTTCCCAAACACAGCGCCAAGGGCTGAGAAGCGGCTGTCAGGTACCAACACAGGGGGCCAAGGGCAGAGAAGGGGCTGTCAGGGTACCAAACACAGGGCGCCAAGGGCTAAGAAGCGGCTGTCAGGGTTCCAAACACAGCGCCATGGGCTGAGAAGGGGCTGTCAGGGTTCCAAACACAGCGCCACAGGGCTGAGAAGGGCTGTCAGGGTTCCAAACACAGCGCCAAGCGCTGAGAAGGGGCTGTCAGGGTTCCAAACGCAAGGGGACAAGGGCTGAGAAGGGGCTGTCAGGGTTCCAAACGCAAGGGACAAGGCTGAGAAGGGCTGTCAGGGTTCCAAACGCAAGGGGACAAGGCTGAGAAGCGGCTGTCAGGGTTCCAAACACAGCGCCAAGGGCTGAGAAGGACTGTCAGGGTTCCAAACGCAAGGGGACAAGGGCTGAGAAGGGGCTGTCAGGGTTCCAAACGCAAGGGGACAAGGGCTGAGAAGCGGCTGTCAGGGTTCCAAACACAGCGCCAAGGGCTGAGAAGGGGCTGTCAGGGTTCCAAACGCAAGGGGACAAGGGCTGAGAAGGGGCTGTCAGGGTACCAAACTTCGGGCGCCAAATACAGGGTGCTTGCCCTAGAAAGACAAGATGCCTAGATCAGTAAAATAAATACTTACTGTGTAATTTATCACTTGATCCACATCACACCCATCGAGTGTGTGAACAGGGTAGAATTTGGAAATGATTCCGATCACCAACAAGACGAGAATTAGTTTAGAATTTTAAGACCGCAATAAAAGCTTGTATTGAAAATGATCAAATATGTTAACACATCCCATACTCACACTAGCATCAGCAATAAACTTCCCTCCCTTTTTTTTTTCTCAAACGTCTTTTTTTTCTTCTTTTTTCCCCTGCTCTCTGCCGTCCGCTGCCTTGACCAAAGTACCACGCAATCTCCTTTTTTCCCCAAGAGCACAAATCACTATACAGAAAACGACCAATGGGGAGTAAGCACCCTGTAAAGATGAGCTTTCAATTAAAAGTCATCTTTCTTTTTATCTGTTTTTCTATCTTTCTTTTTTCACGGGGCACAGGACAGTGCGTGCGTACGTGCATGAAGGGTGGGGGTGGGGTGAGGACGGAACCATATAAAAGTAGTCACTGTGTGGAGAGCCTCCTTTCCTCCGTCACATTAAACTTCAGCCTGGCCTACACAAAAACCCCACGTATAGTCAGTAATTACACACACACACACACACACACACACACACACACACACACACACACACACCATTACCTGTGTGGACAGTCCAGAGTATCCGTTATGTCACACCTCTGTTGTATGAACCAAGCAAGGACGGGGTAAGTCAATTTGCCCACATAACTCCGGTGCTTGCTTGGCAAAAGGACGTGCCGCCAGAGCTCCAGGAACAAGAACGGTGATCAGATAGTGCCGGATGGAAACGATGACCCCCCTATAACCCCCCTCACACACACACACACACACACACACACACACACACACACACACACACACACACACACACACACACACACGCACACACACACACACACACACACACACACACACACACACACACACACACACACACACACACACACACACACACACACTGCCCTCTTCAACCGCTCCCCGATGTTGTCCTTTGTCACATACCCGATCCACATTGACATAGGTCATCCGGTTGGGCTCTAGCTAGAGATGACCCCGCGGGACAAAGTTTGCCATGGGGTGTAAGGAGAGTCCGGGCGGAGTCAGTCACCCACTTGGTTATGTCACTGACCATTCAGGGTCGTTAGCATGGTGAGTGGGGTGGTCAGAGAACTACAACTAATATCAAACCTTAAACACAGCACACTACTTACTCTGTGTGTGTGTGTGTGTGTGTGTGTGTGTGTGTGTGTGTGTGTGTGTGTGTGTGTGTGAGAGAGAGAGAGAGAGAGAGAGAGAGAGAGAGAGAGAGAGAGAGAAGAGAGAGAGAGAGAAAGAGAACTTGCGAGAGACAGAGAGAGAGAACTAAGAGAGAGAGAGAGAGAGAGAGAGGGTAAACACTGCAGCGAAGTGGATTTTAGTGGGTTTTTAAAATATTTTTTAAACTTCCTTCATTTCGGTGTGTTTGCCAGTCATGAATATCTGATTTATTTCAGTTAGGAAAGAAACCTCACCACTGACTCATCAGTTTGATGAGACTAGACTGATACAATGCCCTATCTTAAATGATCTATCACATCATTTGATGAGACAAGACTGATACAAAACCCTGCTTTAAGTGATCTCCTATCACATCATTTGATGAGACAAGACTTATACAGTACCCTATTTTAAATAATCTGTCACGCCATTTGATAAGACTAGACTTATACAATATCTATCACATCATTTGATAAGACAAGACTTATAAATACCCTATTTTAAATGATCTATTACATCATTCGATGAGACGAAACTGATATTATACCCTGTTTTAAATGATGGCATGTCACATTATTTGATGAGACAAGACTTATACAATACCCTATTTTAACTTATCTATCGCATCATTTGATGAGACAAGATGAATACAATACCCTATTTTAAATGATCTATCACATCATTTGACGAGACAAGATGAATGCAATACCCTATTTTAAATGATCTATCACATCATTTGATGAGACAAGACTTACACAATAGCCTTTTTAAATGATCTCATGTCACGTCATTTGAACGGCCGTATTCCCAAACGCAGGTAACACCTTTAATACATTTACGTAAAAAGAAAACAAACGGATCTCTGTTACCAAAATTTGAAAGGATCATTATGAAGGTCTGTTTAAAAGGCGTTGATTGTTTTCTCTTTTTAGCAAAAATGACCACAATGTCAGCGAATCTTGTGCTGATTGAATATTTTACTTTGCTATGGTAAGGACGTATATTATTCTCGATTCTTATGATGCTTACTGTCCCAAGTTATCTCAATGGATGATCAGTATGGTTAACATTCCCCCCCCCCCCCCCCCCCCCCCCCCCCCCCCATCTTTGCTTACTTTGTTTACCTTCTTGGGGTTATTTTGGATATAAAACATGAAACCATTTTCTTGTTGAGGTATTACATATTGGTTACGTACATACATATCGCTGACATGGATCAGGGGATCAAAATCACGCCAATAGAGCTGTTTCGAAAAAAAAAAACCCACAGAAATCAAGGGCGGGTAACACCTGTCTTTCCACTGCAAACTGAATTACCATTTCCAATTTATGGGTCAAGCGAATAGATCTGTAGAATGAAATGAAATAGACTTGAAGCGCACGCCAGGATGGCGATGAGAATATTGACTGGCAGCATTACAGGCGCACTATTTCAACCTATGTTTTGGCGTGTTCTCCTTCAGACTGAACTGCTTAAGGCGGGCCCAACTGCAGTGTCTCTCCCGTGAAAGCATGTTGAGAATATTGTTCTTAAATGCAAAAGAGGTCTAAGTGCCATGAAAGCAGTAGCAGCTAAAGGCACTGAATAGCGCCATCTCTACCGACTTTATCACGCACTTGTACTCAGTGTGATTGATTATAGATTAGGCTTACAATACTGTCCAACAGCAATATTCTTAAGTTAGAAAGAATTCAAAAATGAAGGAAAGAGATTGATCCTGGGAACACCAGTTGAAACAATGCGATACCTGGTTAACCTTCCATCAATGCAGGCAAAACACAAGCGAGGATAGGTAAAGGCATATTTACAGCTACATGCGGCGGTCATGGAAACAAAAGGCACTCGGAAAATCATGGATGGGACAGGAAGAAGACAATAAACAGCTTGTGTGCCAGTTAGCAGAACTCAAAGACACGAAGGAATGGGAAAAGTATCCAGACCACTTCAAATACCTCTACTAAATTACCATCGCTCCAGGCCTTGGAAGATACTATCGAGAATGGCCAGAAGGCAAAACCAAGGCAGAAACTCAGAGGCAGGTAGAAGACCTTGGTACAAAAGATGATATTGTTATATACACTGACGGTTCTGTCACCAAAGGTAAGTCAGGCTGGGGATACACAGTGAAGCAAAATGGCCGAACTATCCTGGAAGCCAATGGCGCGTACAGTTTAACAACGTCAAGCCAAACAATGGAGAAAGAAGCAGTGACACAAGCACTGCACAGGCTTTCATCCACAGGCCAGTTTAAAACTCAACAAGCCATGATACTGACTGACTGCATGAACCTACTCCAATGAATGGAGAGTGGAATAGGAAGCCTCTCCTGGTGTAAAGTAATGCGCAGCCTTCCATTGGAGAGACTCTTCTGGATGTACTGCCCTAGATATGCATGAGTTTTAGGAAATAAGAGAGCAGACACACTCGCTGGCAAGGCAATGATAAGAATTGGATTACAGCTTGGCCGATCTGATGTGATATGAAATCTGAACAATCACGTAAGCAAACAAGAGCAAAGCCACTATACCATAGACCATCTTTCACATCTGAACATCAAGAGAGGAAATGGCCGCACATCCAGACTGAAAGGAAGAGCAAGAAACATCACCAACGAAACAAACATTGGAATGATCTCAAGGCCAACACTGAAGACTCCGAGAGATTGCGGCGAGCTCATACAGGCCCTTTCCATTAACAGACACAAATGAACAAATCCATGTCATCTGAGATAAGACTTTGAATCTCTCAGGGACCCCAGTGTATACTGTAGACGTGTGTGCGCTGGTGTGTGTTCATCAGTAGGGTGATTTAAGGCGTGTAAATTGGAGAGTCCACAGATGTGAGTATGCAAGCCTTGGTGTGCCAGTGTGTATCTGAGTGAGTGAGTGTATGTGTATATGTGTGTGCGCGCGTGCGTGCGTGCGTGTGTGTGTGTGTGTGTGTGTGTGTGTGTGTGTGTGTGTGTGTGAAGCCCACGTGCATTGTGTTTGTGTGTGTGTGTGTGTGTGTGTGTGTGTGTGTGTGTGTGTGTGTGTGTGTGTGTGTGTGTGGCGTTGTGTTGTGTTGTTGTTGTTGTTGTTGTTGTGTGTGTGTGTATGTCCAAAAAGTTCAAAACGGCACACACAAGAGGGGGGGGGGGGGGGGGGGGGGGGGGGGGAGGAGGCAGCAAATGGACGGCCAAAAAGTTCAAAACGGCACACAGAAGATACATTATTTGACAAACAAGCTTAACATTTCAAACTTTTCTTTTTCTTTGTAACTGTTTTACTCGGGTATTGGTTTGTTGAGATGTTCATGTTTCTAATTACTTTTTTGTGTCGGTAATCATTGATACATGGCATCAGTGATTTTTTTAAACCTTTTTTTTTTTTTACATTTAAATCCAGAATGGCAAATGATCTGTGTTTTTGCTGGCACACAGTGACAATACAGTTGTGGAAGAAGACGTGACTATACAAAACAGATAAAAATTATGACTAGTCTAGCTTGAATACGTCCAGAATTAGACTGTGCCTACTGACCGTTTCCGATGTAAATGATTATGTGGACAAGAAAAAGATACACCCGAAGGTGCTGGTTTGTTCGGCGGTTGAAGGCAGTACTTTTCTGGGTCATACACGCACCTTCGGGTGTATCTTTTTCTTGTCTGCTTTTTGGCCGACCCGTGGAAAGGTCCAGTGACGGTGAGGACAGACCCTCTGACAGCAGGGAAAGTCCTGTTGATAACGGGAAAGACTGTGACCTGGGATTCTCTTCAGAGAGCACGTAAGACCTCATGGCGAAAGCTTGACCGTGTCTGGAGATGCAATGTCATCATCTGTCAGTGGAACAGCAACGAGCGAAGCTAAGGGATGCACACGGCAGTTGCTGGACGGTGGCGTGTTTTTGCCGGTGGGCTCTGCAGTCATGAAATATGGGCTGGTACACCCATGAGAATGCTCCCGTGGAGGCTGTGTCGTGTCACATCCGGTGGCCATTACACAATGGCATCTGCCAGGGAGCAAGTACGTCCTTTCATGTGTTAATGGAATGC
>CM031599.1:64914202-64949202 GCA_018398815.1 Conus ventricosus | reverse complement strand
GTCAGGATCATTGGCACCTGGGCAGTGGCACCTGTACAGGATCATTGGAACCTGGACAGTGGCACCTGGACAGGATCATTGGTACCTGGACAGTGGCACCTGGACAGGATCATTGGTACCTGGGCAGTGGCACCTGGACAGGATCATTGGTACCTGGACAGTGGCACCTGGACAGGATCATTGGTACCTGGGCAGTGGCACCTGTACAGGATCATTGGTACCTGGACAGTGGCACCTGGACAGGATCATTGGTACCTGGACAGTGGCACCTGGACAGGATCATTGGTACCTGGGCAGTGGCACGTGTACAGGATCATTGGTACCTGGACAGTGGCACCTGGACAGGATCATTGGTACCTGGACAGGATCATTGGCACCTGGACAGGATCATTGGCACCTGGACAGGATCATTGGCACCTGGACAGTGGCACCTGTACAGGATCATTGGTACCTGGACAGTGGCACCTGTACAGGATCATTGGTACCTGGACAGTGGCACCTGGACAGGATCATTGGTACCTGGACAGTGGCACCTGGACAGGATCATTGGCACCTGGACAGTGGCACCTGGTCAGGATCATTGGCACCTGGACAGTGGCACCTGGACAGGATCATTGGCACCTGGACAGGATCATTGGCACCTGGACAGGATCATTGGCACCTGGACAGTGGCACCTGGACAGGATCATTGGCACCTGGACAGGATCATTGGCACCTGGACAGGATCATTGGCACCTGGACAGGATCATTAGCACCTGGACAGTGGCACCTGGACAGGATTATTAGCACCTGGACAGTGGCACCTGGACAGGATCATTAGCACCTGGACAGTGGCACCTGGACAGGATCATTAGCACCTGGACAGTGGCACCTGGACAGGATCTTTGGCACCTGGACAGTGGCACCTGGACAGGCAGGACCATTGGTACCTGGGCAGGATCATTGGCACTTGGGCGGGATCATTGGCAGCTGGACAGGATCATTGGTACCTGGACAGGATCATTGGCTGGACAGAATCATTGGTACCTGAACAGGATCATTGGTACCTGTACAGGATCATTGGCACCTGGACAGTGGCACCTGGACAGGATCATTGGTTGGACAGGATCATTAGTTGGACAGGATCATTGGTACATGGACAGGATCATGGGTACCTGTACAGGATCATTGGCACCTGGACAGGATCATTGGTACCTGGACAGGATCATTAGCACCTGGACAGTGTCACCTGGACAGGATCATTGGTACCTGGACAGGATCATTGGCAGGATCATTGGCACCTGGACAGGATCGTTGGCACCTGGACAGGATCATTGGCACCTGGACTGGATCATTGGTACCTGGACAGGATCATTGGCCCCTGGACAGGATCATTGGTACCTGGACAGGATCATTGGCACCAGGAAGGCCCAGGGCCATTTCCTTTCAGGGACCTGACCCAGAGGTGACACTAACGAGCACACTGATCTCCTTCGCAGCACTGCTCACTAGAGAGAGCTCTTGGCTGCAGCTGTGTAGCGATGTTATCAAAGCAAAAGCAACAGATTTTCCCTTTGAAATCCAACTGTCCCCTTCACCTTCTTTGCTGTCAAAATCAGCCCTGAATCTCTTTTCCTTATCCTCGTTGTCAAACTGTCCAGGACATAATGGTTGTTGTCTGGAATTCTGTGTCTATGCCTGATGATTTCAGTGTCGATTTGCCATCTCCTTTCGTTGCTCTGGTGATCGCAGGGTGCCAGTGTGCCGAGTTGAGGCAAGTCAAGGGCTCTGCCTCAGAACTGACGAGTTGCAGGTAGCTACAGTCTGCACGGGGGAAGGAATGGTTCATGAGTTGGGTAGACACGCTCAGTGATGAGAGCCATCCTGGCTGTCGGTAGAGGAGCTGACAGGTGTTGCGTGTGTTGTTGTGTAATAGATGAGTTTATTGCAGGCGCTGTGACTTTGTGTTTTGCTGTTGTCGCTCTTGTTGCTCGGGGAGGTCGCCATGGATAAACATTCGTCGTGAAAATAACGCGCTGAGCTTGTGCTGTTGTCAATTGCCTGCCATCTGGTCAGAGACGTATTCTACATGTATGTTGAGTCAGGTCACAAACAAACAGAAAACCAAACAAATGTTACAGCACCGGTGTGATTTAAAGCAGCACACACAATCCCTTGCTGCGATCTGATCCACGTAGATCCCTGAGGACAGTTTTCCAGCGGACTGTGAGGTGAGCCCGGCTATCTGTCCATCTGTTCACGGGTGAGCAGTGTGAACTGAAGCAAAGTGGGTGAGAGCGGACGGTCCACCAGGACAAAGACCAGGGCTCAGCCTGTCCACTTGGATAGGACAGCAGAGCCTAAAACGTGGTGACATGTTCTCAATGTCAGTGGGACAGACGACAGATATCTCACAAGTGGTGACATGTTGTCAGTATCAGTGGGACAGACTACACACAGCCCACAAAGTGGTGACATGTTGTCAGTGTCAGTGGGACAGACGACAGATATCCCACAAGTGGTGACATCTTATCAGTGTCAGTGGGACAGACGACAGATATCCCACAAGTGTTGACATGTTGTCAGTGTCAGTGGGACAGATAGCCCACAAAGTGGTGACATGTTGTCAGTGTCAGTGGGACAGACGACAGATAGCCCACAAAGTGGTGACATGTTGTCAGTGTCAGTGGGACAGATAGCCCACAAAGTGGTGACATGTTGTCAGTGTCAGTGGGACAGATAGCCCACAAAGTGGTGACATGTTGTCAGTGTCAGTGGGACAGATAGCCCACAAAGTGGTGACATGGTGTCAGTGGGACATATGACAGATATCCCACAACGTGGTGACATGACGTCAGTGTCAGTGGGGCAGATAGCCCACAAAGTGGTGACATGTTGCCACAGTGGGACAGACGACAGGCTGCCCACAAAGTGGCGACATGTTATCAGTGGGACAGATGACAGATATGCCACAACGTGGTGACATGTTGTCAGTGTCAGTGGGACAGACTACACACAGCCCACAAAGTAGTGACATGTTGTCAGTGGGACAGATGACAGATATCCCACAACGTAGTGACATGACGTCAGTGTCAGTGGGGCAGATAGCCCACAAAGTGGCGACATGTCAGTGGGACAGATGACAGATATGCCACAACGTGGTGACATGTTGTCAGTGTCAGTGGACAGACTACACACAGCCCACAAAGTGGCGACATGTTGTCAGTGGGACAGATGACAGATATCCCACAACGTGGTGACATGTTGTCAGTGTCAGTGGGACAGACTACACACAGCCCACAAAGTGGCGACATGTTGTCAGTGGGACAGATGACAGATATCCCACAAAGTGGTGACATGTTGTCAGTGTCAGTGGGACAGACTACACACAGCCCACAAAGTGGCGACATGTTGTCAGTGGGACAGATGACAGATATCCCACAACGTGGTGACATGTCGTCAGTGTCAGTGGGACAGATGACAGATAGCCCACAAAGTGGTGACACGGTGTCAGTGGGACAGATGACTGATATCCCACAACGTGGTGACATGTTGTCAGTGTCGAGTGGGGCAGATGACAGATAGCCCACAAAGTGGTGACACGGTGTCAGTGGGACAGATGACAGATATCCCACAACGTGGGACGTGGTGTCACAGTGGGACAGATGACAGATATGCCACAACGTGGTGACATGTTGTCAGTGTCAGTGGGACAGATGGCATGTAGCCCACAAAGTGGTGACATGGTGTCAGTGGGACAGATGACAGATATCCCACAACGTGGTGACATGTTGTCACAGTTGGACAGATATCCCACAACGTGGTGACATGTCGTCAGTGTCAGTGGGGCAGACGACAGCAAGCCGTGCAGTGTTTTCACCAGTCCTTTTGGGTGGCAGCTTGATGGGCTGTAAGCCACCAACTTCAGTCAGGCCGGCGCCTCTGCGTCTACACACGCGCGTGCGCACGCGCACGCATACATGGACGCAAGCACGTATGCAGGAACACACACAAACACACACAAACGCACGCGCGCGCGCGTGCTGGCATACACACACACACACACACAGACGTATGCACCCGTGAACACACAGACAGACAGACGGACAGACAGACACACACATACACGCACGCACGCACGCACGCACGCTCGCACGCACGCACGCACGCACGCACGCACGCACGCACACACACACTCTCCTCTCTCTCTCTCTCTCTCTCTCTCTTCACACACACACACACACACACACACACACACACACACACACACACACGCACACAATCACACACACGCACACACTGTCACACACACACACACACACACACACACACACACACACACACACACACACACACACACACACACACAGAGGGCCACTTTGAAGCACAAATCCTTAGTTCCCATGCAGGGATGAGGGTTGCCGGATGATAGTCCATCTCCCATTGTTCCTTGTTGCCTGTGTTCATTTCTCAGCAGGAAAACAATAGGAAGGGCGTGTCTGAATCTACGGTAACCGTTGGAGCCCTACAATAATCCCCTGCTATACATAAGTGGAAGAAAAGCATGGTGGGTGGAAATGTGAGTCAGTGCACACTAGCATGGCTGACTCGACCTGCTGGTTGACTTGTTTAAGGGCTGTAGGCAGACCCCGCTGCTCTACGTAGGCACGGCTGGAGACAGCAGGCTGGTGTAATACTCACTTAGAGGGATTGGGGAGGCTCAGTGTGTACCCCTGTGTACCTGTGTTGACCGACAAGCCAAGTGGATTAAAAGGCCGCGTCAGCGGGGTGGTGGTGGTGGGGGGGGGGGGGGGGGGGGGGGGCCGTGGGTCTTGACTAAGGTACCAGAATTGTTCAGGCAGCTCTAATACAGCCCCTGCCAGCGGCGGTGCTGGCGGCGGCGTCCCGCGCTTCGTACCTGCCCTTCATTACACTGTGTCATGCCCGAGTGTACGCTGGAGGGATTAGATCCGCTCCCCTCCCCTCACCCACCCACCCCCTCTCTTGTGTCTTGCTGGCAGTGGCGGCGGAAGGTGAGAGGGCAGGGATTTCATTGGCAGGCTGATTATGACCTGCGCTGCCATGTCGCTCACACGGAATGCGGTATGTGGAGTACGACAGTAGGGGCTGCACCACTGGGCGCCCTGCGAACCAAAGGGAACTGCTGGTCACTGCTGCGATCCTGTCCAGCTGTCTCCTGGGCAATGGACCTGGTCACTGTCCAAGAATGCTGTGCTACATCGGTCTGCTTTGCCTGTGACTGATTCTTGGGCAAGGGACCTGTTCACTGTCCATGGGTGCTTTGGTACATCGGTCTGCTTTGACTGTGACTGACTCTTGGGCAAGGGACCTGTTCACTGTCCATGGGTGCTTTGGTACATCGGTCTGCTTTGCCTGTGACTGACTCTTGGGCAAGGGACCTGTTCACTGTCCATGAATGCTGTGCTGCAGCCCTCTGACTGACTCTTGGGAAAGGGACCTGTTCACTGTCCATGGGCGCATTGGTACAGCGGTCTGCTTTGGCCTGTCTCTGACTCCTGGGGAATGGACCCGTTCACTGTTCATGGATGTTGTGCTACAGTGATCTGCTTTGGGCTGTCACTGACTGTCTGGACTACAAGACCAAGCAAAGTGGTCACGGAACTGGTGCATACATTTTGTGGCTGACAGCCTCTTTTGTTTCAACTTCTGTTCGTGTAGACGTACACGGGAGTTTGTTGTGTATCATTCTAAGACTGATCATCGCGTTACATGGGAGTTTGTTGTGTATCATTCTAAGACTGATCATCGCGTTCCGTGGGAGTTTGTTGTGTATCTCTCTCAGACATCATCGCGTTACATGGGAGTTTGTAACAGACTGATCAACGCGTTACTTAGGGGTTTGTAACGTGTCTTCGACTGATCATCGCAGTGCAGCGAACAGGGACAGAAGTGAAGGAAACCTTACTCCGAGTGGCTGTCATGGTGAATGATCATCTTACAGACACCAGGGGACCGTAGCAGGTCTCCACAGTGGCAGGGCTGTGTACGGAAACGTTCAGGCTTGGCATTAATCGTCAGCAGTGGGATTATTTACCACACTGTCGGAGCAGCGTGGCTGTGTCAAAACAACACAACGTTGAGGGTAGGGGGAGTGCTGTGAACGCTAACAAAGCAACGTACGAGAAAATAAAGATTAAAAAAAGACCTGAAACGACTGGGCAGTACGTCTTCTCTTCGTCACCACGTGAAGGGTGCCTGAGGTGATTTGGATTGTTGGTGAACACGCTGTCCTTCCATCGTGACCCAGGCAGTGGAGTAACGCGTGGAGCTAAGTGTTCAGATCCTCTGTGCTGTGCTGGGCTGTGCTGTGCTGTTTGTGTGTGCGTGATCAGCTGCTGCTAGTGGTGGTGATGCGGTGTGCGCCACACATGCCCTGCCTATGGGGCGAGGCGCCCCCTGTCCTGTGAGGAAACTGCAGGCGGCAGGAAGAAGCCCAAGGCCCGACTAGCTGGCTGGGGGGAGACCGGGGGTCCACCATGAAGCGCGCGGTGGTGCGGCGGTCCCGTCATACCAGGCCTGCTCAGACTAAAGCCTCCCGGGCCTCTTTGCCCGTCAGCCGACGACGACTGTCCAGGGACGACCGGGATGACGCCCGCCTCAGCAAGGTCTGCCCCCACCCCCTCCTCCCTTCCGCCAGGGTCACTGAGGTCTAGGTCCTGTGCCCCAACATCCACCTCTTACTGCTGTGAACCACTAGCTTAGGATTCACAGGGGTTGTTGAGGTTCTGTGTCCGACATCCACCCCTCACTGCTCTGGACCACTAGCTTCCACTGGCAGCAACACAGGCAGTTCCCATTAAATGCGCCATAACTGCTTCTTCAGCAGCGATCAGCACTAGTCTGAGGCAGTTTAGTCCTAGACAGGAAAACAAACAAGAACAAATAAACCAAAAGGAAGAAAAACCACATCTGTACACAATGAGCTGGACCCCTTCAACGGTGTCCTTCCCACTTCTTTCCAACCACCCCTTCCTCCCGCGGTCCCTCTCCTCCCTCCCCCCTGTCTCTCTCTCTCTCTCTCTCTCTCTCTCTCTCTCTCTCTCTCTCTCTCTCTCTATCTCTCTCTCTGAGTGGATTCACCATAGTTTCAACAGTTCATTTGTAAGCCATTTTTTAAGGCAGTTTTCATATACTCTGTATTTCAAATTATTTACAGTATTCTTTCTCCATTGCAAATAATGCTTCATTCGTGCCAGGATTTAGTATTTCTCCCAAAACTATTTTCAAGCGTTTGTATTTCTGCTGGTCCACTTCTTCCACACCCGTTCCCCTTCCCGTTCTTTCCCCTATGGTCGCCGGATTTTTTTTTAATTTTTGACAGGTAGAAATCGCTTTACATCCTATAAGGTCCAGACATAGTCAGCTGCATCCAGTCCCCGCCGTTGAGTAAGGAACAGACGCAATGCTTTGATCTCCGCTAAATGGCTGAAACATCAGTCCCATATCAACATTGGTTAATACCTGTGGTTTGGTATACCCATAGTTAGCTCTTCATGCTTACAGTTCCATACCAACATTGGTTAATGCCTGTGGTTTGGTATACTCTATAGTTAGCTCTTCATGCTTACAGTTCCATACCAACATTGGTTAATGCCTGTGGTTTGGTATACTCTATAGTTAGCTCTTCATGCTTACAGCTCCATACCAACATTGGTTAATGCCTGTGGTTTGGTATACTCATAGTTAGCTCTTCATGCTTACAGTTCCATACCAACATTGGTTAATGCCTGTGGTTTGGTATACTCTATAGTTAGCTCTTCATGCTTACAGTTCCATACCAACATTGGTTAATGCCTGTGGTTTGGTATACTCTATAGTTAGCTCTTTATGCTTACAGCTCCATACCAACGTTGCTTAATACCTGTGATTTGGTATACCCATAGTTAGCTCTTCATGCTTACAGCTCCATATCAACATTGGTTAATACCTGTGATTTGGTATACCCGTAGTGAACTAGTTCCTCATGCTTACAGTTCCATAGGTCAAAACCCATACCGGAGTCTCACACCCTCAGTTTTACATTCTGTTGGAGAACAGATCGTTGACAAATACAATACAGGAGACATATTGCGTACGGTGAGGTTGGTAGTCAATTGTTTTGTGTGTTCGTTCATTTATTACGTAGTATACAGGAAGGATTTGAGTGTAGAAGTTCGGCGGGTTTAGAGGTATCATGTTTTAGGTAAAGCCTTACAGTCGCCAGTCTTCAAGTAATCTTGTGTGAACCTTCACCCACAGTTGCTCAGGTCTTTTCGTTCCTGGATCAACTTCTCTCTCTCCCCTCTCTCTCTCCCTCTCTCTCTCTCTCTCTCTCTCTCTCTCTCTCTCTCTCTCTCTCTCTCGCTCTCTCTCTCTCTCTCTCTCTCTCTCTCTCTTCTCTCTCACACAAACACACAAACACACACATACACACACACACACACACACACACACACACACACAGAGAGAGAGAGAGAGAGAGAGAGAGAGAGAGAGAGAGAGAGAGAGAGAGAACAGCAGTGTGTACTCCTGCCAAAGACCCAGTCTTTGTACCGCCAGCGCTGTCCAGACTGATAGCTATCTATCACGCTATAGTGTAAGCCAGTCCACCGCCCTGATTGTTGAGAACGGCTTTCAGCACAGCATCGTCCGCTGCTCCTGGCGGGGTTGCAATATTCTGATACCCTTCCTGCATACCCAGGCCAACACACACACCTCCCTGCTGTCCTCTCCTTGTTCTAACTCCCTGTTATTTTGACTCACTGTCGGGACACTGGGCCTCATGTATGTTAAGCATTAACAGGAGCGACCTATATGTCTTCGTTGCATCGACATGTGCAATTCTGTACGACTGATGAATCAAAATGCCACAGAAGCGAACAAAACAGTGTTATTTCGTACCTAGAAATCTTAACGACACTGGTTCAAATGAAGGTCGTGTGGAAGATTCCCGTTTGATGCTGGGCAGTTTACCTCTCGTTCAAGTCCGACAAATGGGTTACGAGAAGCGAGTTCAGCAACATTCTGAATAATGCTCTCCTGCTAATTCGAAAAACAATAAACAAGTGCGGTAACTCTTGCTCCCATATGAAAACCTAACTGAGAGTAAATTTTATTCAAGACTGACACAACCTTTTCAACTTGAATAAAGTCAGACAAAAACAAAGACGAACAATCTAATAGTAGGGGAAAACAAGCGCAGGCCAACAACCCCTCCTTGATCACAGTAATGACTTGGCAAAGATTTGAACTTAACGGGGGAGGGGGGGGGGGGGGGGGTGAAGATGAAGAAAATGGGAGCATAAAATTAAGAAAATATATTTTAAATATGAAAACTCTTCACTAGCTGCATGAGGGAACCATCGTAATCCGTCTCGAAGGCAGATCTATTTGTATTGTCTGCTCCTAGGCCTTTCCTCCGCTCAGCACGCTTTCACCTCTTCTTGGCTGAGCTTGTTTCTGAGTTCAACATGTTTTCACCTCTTCTTGGCTGAGCTGGATTCTGAGTTCAACATGTTTCTGAGTTCAACATGTTTTCACCTCTTGTTGGCTCAGCTTGCTTCTGAGTGTTCTACACGCTTTCACCTCTTGTTGGCTCAGCTTGCTTCTGAACTCAACATGCTTTCACCTCTTGTTGGCTCAGCTTGCTTCTGAACTCAACATGCTTTCACCTCTTGTTGGCTCAGCTTGCTTCTGAACTCAACATGCTTTCACCTCTTCTTGGCTCAGCTTGCTTCTGAACTCAACATGCTTTCACCTCTTCTTGGCTCAGCTTGCTTCTGAACTCAACATGCTTTCACCTCTTCTTGGCTCAGCTTGCTTCTGAACTCAACATGCTTTCACCTCTTCTTGGCTCAGCTTGCTTCTGAACTCAACATGCTTTCACCTCTTCTTGGCTGAGCTGGGTTCTGACTTCAACATGTTTTCACCTCTTCTTGGCTGACCTGGGTTCTGAGTTCAACATGTTTTCATCTCTTCTTGGCTGAGCTGGGTTCTGAGTTCATGTTTTCACATCTTCTTGGCTGAGCTTACTTGTGAGTTCAACATATTTCACCTCTTCTTGGCTGAGCTTGCTTCTGAACTCAACATGCTTTCACCTCTTCTTGGCTGAGCTTGCTTATGAACTCAACATGCTTTCACCTCTTCTTGGCTGAGCTGGGTTCTGAGTTCAACATGCTTTCATCTCTTCTTGGCTGAGCTGGGTTCTGAGTTCAACATGTTTTCATCTCTTCTTGACTGAGCTGGGTTCTGAATTCATGTTTTCACCTCTTCTTGGCTGAGCTTGCTTCTGAGTTTAAGATGCTTTCACTTCTTCTTGGCTGAGCTTGCTTCTGAGTTCAACATGTTTTTACCTCTTCTTGACTGAGCTGGGTTCTGAGTTCAACATGTTTTCACCTTTTCTTGGCTGAGCTGGATTCTGAGTTTAACGTGTTTTCACCTCTTCTTCGTTGAGCTGTATTCTGAGTTCCAAATTGCTTTCACCTCTTCTTGGCTGAGCTTGCTTCTGAACTCAACATGCTTTCAACATGTTTTCACCTCTTCTTGACTGAGCTGGATTCTGAGTTCAACATGTTTCTGAGTTCATATTTTCACCTCTTCTTGACTGAGCTTGCTTCTGAGTGTTCTACACGCTTTCACCTCTTCTTGGCTGAGCTTGCTTCTGAACTCAACATGCTTTCACCTCTTCTTGGCTGAGCTTGGTTCTGACTTCAACATTTTTTTCACTTCTTATTGGCTGAGCTTGCTTCTGAGTTCAACATGTTTTCACTTCTGAGTTCAACATGCCTAAATACAGCCTTTTTAATCCACTGGACTAAAAAAAAAAAGGAGGAAAAACAAACACACAAACAAACAAACAAAAACCACAATGGTTTCCACTCGTGAGTTGGAAGGGACATCGTCATCAGGAGCAGTTGATCGGTGTGACTTGGTCATGACTGGCTGGGGCGTTCTGTGGGGAGACGGGAGGGAATCCTCACGTTACGTGGCTGTCTTCTTCCCGCCGACATCGAGCATATGTTTTGTACAGTCATACAGACAGTGACTAGCAACCTTCTGCATTGACTAGCAAACAGTGGCATCTCGCGCATCCATGTATCAGACACAAGTCTCTCTTCTTTGACGTCATGCTACCGGGCCTGTTCCGGATGATGGGATCATCACCCCCCCCCCCTTCCTTCTTAATTACGAAGAAAAACAAATGCTATTCATATGTCACTGTCATTTCTCTTTCCCCAACAGTTTTTTTTTACATGTTTGTCTTACCGTACATCTTTGGTCATTTTTGCTAGTGGCTTAAGAAGCATTTGAATAGTCAGTTTGTAAAGAGAACATTACTATATTGTAAAGAGAGAGAGGGCAAGAGGAGAGGGTATATATACTACACGAGTGTGTTTGCCTCTTGTTCTGCTGGTTGCATTGGTGTGGTATCAGGTTGATCTCCTCCCCCCCCCCCCCCCTTCCTCTCCTGGATTGATAGTCTCCTGTGCTTGTCTCATCTGAAGTCAGTGTTGACAGGAAACCTCTAGTAACCAAACGTTCTTGTTCCCACAGCACAGCCCCATGACCAACAAAACAGAGGCACATGGTGGAGGTCAATGTTTGACAGGACTGACACCCCCTCCCCCTTCTCTCTCTCTCTCTCTCTCTCTCTCTTTGACAGAGCAGAGGCACATGACAGAGGTCAATGTTTGACGAGGACTGATCGACAGAGCACAGCCACATGACGGAGGTGACTGTTTGCCACAGATGCTGCTGCACCTGGCGCGGGGCATCTTCGAGGAGCAGACCAACCTGGAGAAGCTGGTGCAGAAGATCATGCTGGACGCCCAGGACCTGCTTAAGTGCGAGAAGTGCTGCGTCTACCTCCTGGAGGACACCTGTGAGCGCGTGAGTACCAAAGCCCGCAGCTTCGCCAGGGGTTGGGGAGGGGGAGGCTGGGATGGGGAGAGGAGAGGGGTGATGGGTAGGGGGGATGACGACATTGACAGTCAGTTGTGGAGCTGGTGCCCTTTTGGCTGGCTGTACTGTGTGCGGCCGTGTTGAGTGAATGTTGGGGCAAGCGAGGTTGTCCGTTCTGGACTGGCTGTTTGTCTTGTGCCATTGCGTCTGTCACTGTCTGTCTGTCTGTCTTGTCTGTCTCGCTCGCTCACTCGCTCGCTCGCTCTCTCTGCGTATGTGTGTGTGTGTGTGTGTGTGGTGTGAGAGAGAGAGAGAGAGAGAGAGAGATTGCCAGTGTATGCAAGATGTATGAACGCGTGCGTGCGATGTGGTGCATACCCAATGAATCAGCATTACTTGCCTTTCTAGTTATGATTTTTGCAAAAGGTTGTGAGAGCCTCATGTAAGATAGACGATCATTTCTGCTTTGAAATGGTAATGGATTGTCAGTTGCAATGATGTTGTTGTTGTTGTTGTTCTTTTAATGCCATGCCGGCCCACAGCATACTGAAAACATCTATGATCATTGTAGCCTTTTTGTCCATAAAAGTGTTGAGTCCCATGAACGTGTCTTCGTGTTGCACGTGTTGATTTTGTTTATGTGATTTATAAAACAAAAATTGTTGTCTCTCTTCCCTCTTTGTTTATGTGAGTGGATGGTAGATTGTTGTGTTTACCCCGTAGTCTTGTCTTGTTTCCATAACAATATGCCATGAATGAGATGTTGGAAGAGAGAGAGAGAGAGAGAGAGAGAGAGAGAGAGAGAGAGAGAGAGAGAGAGTACAACAAAAGAAACTTTATTTATCGTTGTTTAGTACTTAGAATAGGTTTTAAACTGCTTTGGGTTCTAAATACAAGAAAGAGTCTCGTTCTGGTCTTGTTTGTACCCACTCCCATTCTTTTTTTTTTTTTAATCACCCCTTATTACCCTCTCCACTCCTCTCACACACCCCTTCCTTTCCTCTTTGGTAGGTTAGTGTCACTACAGACTATGTGTTTTGTTTGTTTTGTTATAAGAAGTCACCTAGCCAACACCTCGCACCGATGATTTATGCTAGTCGCACACTCACACAGATTAATCTGGAAACAGCTTCATTTGTATGAGGCGAAACGGTTGGTATGGGCTACTATTACTACTGCTAATGCTGCTCTACTACTGTTGTTTCTACTGCTACTACTACTACTGCTGCTACTACTACTATTACTACTACTACTACTACTTCTACTACTATACTACGACTAGGTCCCAGGGTGTGAGGCTACATTGTTTGCGGAGTGAAGCGACCGAGTGACAACGCAACCGTATAGTTAACCGACAATCCTCGGGACATCTAGCGTGCGTCGACCTCGACTCCATTGCGGTGAAGGCCAGTGAGGGAGGGGGGAGAGAGTGGGGAGGGGGGGGGGGGGGGGTGACCAGCGCGGGTTTGTTTGCTGCTCAGGTTTCCAGTGCGTGACAAGACTCGTACTGAGAAGATCGCAACAAAGCACACATAGCGACAGACACGGACGCATGGACACAGGCCACACGCCACAATTAGGAATTTGCTCTAAATCAATACATAATCCATGTAAGCGTTTTGAGGCCTAGCATAAAATTGAGCCAGCGTTTGATATTAAACTGATAATTGATCAAAGAGGTGTGTGGACAGCACTAGCCGACCTGTCAACCGCTTTCCTGCTTACTTCTGGTTTTGCTTGTCAAACAATCGTCCGACACACACACACACACACTCACACACACACACATACATACGTACATACTTCCATACCCGCAAAAACGATCTTTTCACTCAGGATTCCTTCTATCATGAGCGAGGGTTTACGGGTAAAGCAAACTCGTTTGGCGGCAGCGCGCGGAATTTAATAAGCTTTTAAAGCGCTGGACGCACTCTCCGAGTGGAGAAGAAAGCGGAGAATTTCTTTTTCTTTTTTTCTTCCCCCCCCCCCCCCCCCCCCCCCCCCCGACAGCGACCCCATTTCCCGGGCTGTGTCTATAGTATTCCACAGTGCAGACTGATGCATTCACGCCATTCTGACCCTCCTCAGAGCTGCCGACACCCCAATCAGGCCGATTTCTTCGCTACCGCTCCTGAAAGCTCTTGGGAGAGAGAGAGGGGGGGGGGGGGGGGGAGGCAGGGAGGGAGAGAGAGCACACGAGAGAGGGAGGGAGGGAGGGGGTGGGGGAGAGGGAGGGAGGGAGGGACAGAGAGAAATAATTCAATACATGCTGTGAATCATAAATATTCACGGCGTTTGAAAAGAGCTCCGGCTTTTCATTCGGGCGTCACCACTCGGTGTGTTGAGCCAGTGACGGTGGAGAAAGAGGGGGGGGGGGGGGGGGGGGGGGGGGGGGGGAGGGGAGGGAAGGCCAGGTGAGGAGGAAGGGTGGAGGATGGGATGTGGGAGGGGGGCAGCGGGGGGGGTGGTGGGATGGGTGTTTTTACTGGTACATACGATGGACCTGACACCGAGGCCCAATACAGCCCGACAGCGATCATCTCTCGCCTGACGTGGCCATCGTTTAGGACTTTAGAAAGGAACACAAATGTGGGGGCAGGGGAGATGGGGAGGGCGGGCTATGGGAATCTTTAGAGTCAGCTTGGAGTTGTCTTGCGGTTTAGGAGACGATCAGTGTCAAGGTCTGACTGGTGTCAGTGTGCCTTGTACAGAGCGAAACTTTGGGCCACCTCTCTCTTCTCTCTCTCTCTCTCTCTCTCTCTCTCTCTCTCTCTTTCCCTCTCACGTACACAAACACGTCAACACACACACACACACACACACACACACACACACACACACACACACACACTATTACATTCTCATTAAACCACGCGTTCAGTCCAGAGTCAGTGAATGTCTGTTACGTTCTAATCATTTATACATTCAATCCTGTCGACGGACAGAGCTCGCCGCATTTCAAAAATAAAATGGGAACCCTGTGCTCGTTCTTGACTACCCTCTTCCACAGGCAAACAAACAAACCAAAACAAACAAGCTATAGTACAAAATTGTTTGTTTGTTTTAGAGCAACAGCCCCATGTTTATGAGGAAAATAATCAACAGAACACCAACAAGAATAAAATAATATTGACACACCAAAATCCATGAAACATTTTACACAATTTGACACCTGTTTGTAATACATGATAATCCCAGATCACCTCATCAAGTGGGGCAGACAGTGCTATCAATTACAGTATACTCGGTCACATCATCGTATCATACCTATCATGTAAAATCGGTTTACTCGAGACACTAATCATCGAATGTATTTAAGACGCTTACCATCAAATAGGGCCTATGTATAAAACGCTGACAACATTGTTTGTTATTTCATTTACAAATGATACTAAAACATATCAACAATATGCATATGGTAGAAGGGAAAATGCGATCAGTGTCGTAAAATCATCAAGCAAATGTCTGCATTATGAATCAACCAAATGCTGATCTACCAGGTAAAAATCCGCGCCACACTACATACAGTGAACCCACTTAACGTGTCTTGTTTCAACAAAGTGGCGCAGTGTTGTTGTCTAACGGGCACACAGTCCCACAGGATCGTGACGTGACTGTCCATGACGTCACGGACAGGTTCGTGAAGTCGCACACCATGATCTGAAGAGAAGGATCAGCTAACGTATTGATCTGGCTGAAATTTGACTGACCTGTAAACAGAATTCCTGAATCTCGGGGCCAGCGTGAATTCCATCGTTGTTGATACCGTCGGGGTGGCCAGCGTCACCTTCCCATTATTGACGGAGTCATCCTATGTCGACGAACATGCGCACTGAAGCCCCTCCTTTTAATGAAAAGGAGAATTCCAAATTAATGAGTCAGAAACACTTTATTGGTAGCGAAATGTCAATCAAGTCAGGTGATATCAGTTCACTGGTATCCCTGATGTTCAGCACACATAAGCAACGTCTGTTGCAGGTCAAGTCTCTTCATCTGCTTGCTGTTTAGGACTCTCTCTTTATCACTCTCAGTGCCACTGGCTGCTGTTCTCTCTACCGCTCAGTTCTTGGGCTCAGCCAGAAGGGAAGGGAATTCGTACTTAGTTTCTTAGTTACCTCTTTACGCCTTTGCTTTTGGAGACTGGTCCCTGAATGGAATAGATGATGTTTACACACAGCCTCCCCTGACTTCTACAGCTCCTCTCCAAGCGTTGCTGGGGCGTCGGCCATGTCTGCTGTCTCAACCCATGGAGGGCCCCATAGCCTTGTACAGTGGTGGACATCGACCATGTCTGCTCTCTCAGCCCCTGCAGAGCCCCACAGTCTTGTAGAGTGGTGGGCATTGGTCGTGTCTGCTCTGTCAACCCCTGGAAGGCCCCATATTCTTGTAGAGATGTGGACATCGGCCATGTCTGCTCTGTCAACCCATGGAGGGCCCCACAGTTTTGTAGAGTGGTGGACATCGGCGTATCTCCTCTCTCAATCCCTGGAGGGCCCCACAGTCTTGTAGAGTGGTGGACATCGGCCATGTCTGCTCTCTCAGCTCCTGCAAGGCGCCAACAGTCTTGTAGAGCGGTGGACATCGGTCATGTCACCTCTCTCAACTCTTGGAGGGCCTCACGGCCTTGTAGAATGGTGGACATCGGTCATGCCAGCTCTCTCAACCCTTGGATGGAGTCTAGGAGGCGGGCTCCCTGGTGTGGTCTGATCTGCTTGTCCACAGGAGCAGAGAGGGAAGGGCCAGGGGTGAGGGGAGTGTGTCCAGGTAGTAGTTCAGGGGGTTGTGCCCTATCTGCAGATGGACAATGATGGTGTGTGCCTGCCCGGTCAGCTGATGGTGCTGATCCCGTCTCTGTGTTTGAAACACAGTGGAGGTCTCACCTTGCTAACTTTCCTTTGTTCCATCTCTGTGAGGTAAAGCTGACAGCTTTCTTTCTGTGCCACGTCTGTGAGGTAAGGCTGACAGCCTTCCTCCTGTTCCACCTCTGTGAGGTAAGGCTGACAGCTATCTTCCCGATCCATGTCTGTGAGGCTGACAGCTTTCTTCCTGTTCCACCTCAGTGAGGTAATGCTGGCAGCCTTCCTCCTGTTCCACCTCTGTGAGGTAAGGCTGACAGCTATCTTCCCGATCCATGTCTGTGAGGCTGACAGCTTTCTTCCTGTTCCACCTCTGTGAGGTAAGGCTGACAGCTTTATTTCTGTTCCACCTCTGTGAGGTAAGGCTGATAGCTTTATTTCTGTTCCACCTCTGTGAGGTAAGGCTGACAGCTTTCTTCCTGTTCCACCTCTGTGAGGTAAGGCTGACAGCTTTATTTCTGTTCCACCTCTGTGAGGCTGACAGCTTTCTTCCTGTTCTACCTCTGTGAGGTAGGGCTGACAGCTTTCTTCTGTTCCACGTCTGTGAGGTAAGGCTGACAGCTTTATTCCTGTTCCACCTATGTGGGGTAAGGCTGACAGCTTTTTCCTATTCCACGTCTGTGAGTTAAGGCTGACAGCTTTATTTCTGTTCCACCTCTGTGAGGTAAGGCTGACAGCTTTCTTCCTGTTCCACGTCTGTGAGGTAAGGCTGACAGCTTTCTTCCTGTTCCACCTCTGTGAGGTAAGGCTGACAGCTTTCTTCCTGTTCCACGTCTGTGAGGTAAGGCTGACAGTTTTCTTCCTGTTCCACCTCTGTGAGGTAAGGGTAAGGGAACTGTTTTGTGATGTCTCTGGATTCTTGGCTCTTTCAGACGACTTGGAGTTCCAGTCTTCCTGATGTGCAGTGTTTGTCTGTTGTTTATAGGATGGAGTTCGGAGGACTTTGTAAGCCGTATAATTGCTTTGCTCTTTCTTTCTGTCATCAACTAATCTTATTTTTTCCTCACAGTCAAAAGAGAACATTTCATAAAGACGGCGTGCTGATGCGACAAGACAGGAATATTTGACACCATTCATGGATTCAAATGGCACATGAATACACACATGCAAACCCATTGCATAAGTTCTACAGGTACAGAGACATTGACATCTTTATTTTATTACCTGACTCGTTGATCGATTTGTGGCTCTTTCTATTTTGATTGAACGTCAAAACTGTGAGAGGGAAGGAGGGGTAGGTGACAAGCAGAAGTAGGCTAATAACCTGTCACACATCAGTGTCCCAGTGTCGTTCGTATGCACTGAGCTGGTAGATCTTGGCATTGAGCCCCCCGCGCACGCACACACACACACACACACACACACAACACACACACACACACACACACACACACACACACACACACACACACACACACGCACACATACACACGCACACCACCACCATCACCACCACACATCACACACATGCACACCACGCCACACCAGAACACGCACACATAAACGTGCGCGCGCGCGCGCGCCACACACACACACCACACACACACACACACACACACACACACACACACACACACACCACGCCATACCACAACACAACAGGCGCGCGCGCGCACGCACGCACGCACGCACACACACACACACACACACACACACACACACACACACACACACACACACACACACACACGCACCCAAACCACACCACACCACACCACACCACACACACACACACACACACACACACACACACACACACACACACACACACACACACACACACCACACCATACCACAACGCACACACACGCTACACACACTACACCACCCCACCCCACCCCACCCCACCCCACACCACACCACACCACACCCCCCCCCCCCCCCCACACACACACAAACACACACACACACACACAGAGAAGAGGGAAGGGAATGGTAAAAGGGTAGTTGTAGAGAAGTCATCATGCGGTGGTTGCTGGGTAGAAAGGCGGGGTGGTGCCGGTGAGGTGGGGCTGGGGAGGGGTAATGAAGAAGGAGGCGACTTGCGTCACGCTAACGAGCGGGCTTTGGTGCCAGCGTGATTGAGCGGTTGGCGCAGGTCTGGTCTGGCAGCGGGCCCACTGTCACGGGCTGTTCTGGCACCGACTGGCCCAAGATCACGTCACGCAGGGCTGCTCGGTACTGACTGGCACTGGCGCCGCACTGCCCTCGCCACCATACCTCCCCGCACACTCTCCCTTGCACGCCTACATACGCACGCGGGCATACATACACACGCATGCGCGCGCGCGCGCGCACACACCACACACACACACACACACACACACACACACACACACACACAACACACAACACACATACACGCTCGCGCATGCAAACGCAAGCGCGCTCACACACACACACACACACACAGAGAGAGAGAGAGAGAGAGAGAGAGAGAGAGAGAAGAGAGAGAGAGAGAGAGAGAGAGACTTTGCAAAACATTTCTGAAATCTGTCATTCACTTAGGGGCACAAAGCCGTCTTTTGTTACATTTCACTTGTCTTCTAGACAAATTGGACAATACTTTATATATATATATATATATATATATATATATATATATATGTCCAGCATTTTCTCTGTCCTGAAAACTAAATCATACTTTCAAAAGAAAAACAAGATCGTAAACAGTCTCTTCACCGACAGACGTGTGTACAATCACTTTAGATACCTTCACTTGTTAAGAAAGCAAAGAATTGTTGAAACAAGCAACAAGACACCTTTCTTTCCAATCTTCAGAACGAAAACTAATCTGTTCTTCAGCTTCCATCACATCGGTGGCATTCAAACAGGTTGTTGAAAGTATCGATAGCAAAATATTTAAATAGCAAAATATTTAAACATTTGATCGGAATCTTGAGAGTGCGACAGTGAATGCATGCAATGAAGCAAAACTTTCTAGAGGTCATGGTTTTTGACCACAGGCCTCTTTGGGGGCTAACGTAATATATTTAGCGGGCTTAGTTTTTGCTGATTTGTTTTCTTTCAAACTAAACTTGAATCTGCTCACTCTTTTCTTTCTTTCTTTTTTTTTTTTCTTTTTTCTTTACGTTTGTGGTCCAGGTAGGTATTTGCTTTGATATTATGTTGATAGGAATCCATTGATGCCATGCATGCTCCTTTAGGCTACACACACAACCACACAACACACACACACACACACACACACAACACACACACACACACACACAACACACACAACGCACATGTACGCACGCGCGCGCGCGCACACACACACCACACACACACACACAACACACACACACACACACACACACACACACACACCACACACACACTGTACCACACACACAAAACACACACACACACACACACACACACACACACACACACACACACACACACACACACACATGTACGCACACCACACACACACACACACACACACACACACACACATACACACACACACACACACCACACACACACACGCGCGTGCGCGCGCGCAACACACACACTCATGGCTATGGACCTCTCTCTGCCTCTCTCCCTCTGTACTCTTGCCTCCCCTCTCTCTCTCTCTCTCTCTCTGTTTCTCTCTCCTCCCCCCCCCCTCTCTCTCTCTCTCTCTCTCTCTTCTTCTCTCTCTCCTCTCCTCTCTCTCTCTCTCTCTCTCTCTCTCTGTAGGTCTGAATGAACAAGCAGTGAAGAGGGGAGCTGGGCGACACAGCCGTACTGCCTGATGGGAACCCTGCGAGGGAAGACGCCAGTAGGCCGGGTGTTTTAATGCTGCATTTCGTGCCACACACAGCGCTTGCTGCTCTTCTGGCTACATCATTTGTCGAGCCGAAGAGAACTGAAGGCTGGAGAGACAAGTTATGAAAAAAAATAGAAAAAAAAACACGGGGGGGGGGGGGGGGGGGGGGGGGAGGGGGGGGGGGGGGGGAGGAGAGAGAGAGAGAGGGAAAAAGAGAGACGTGGGAGGGAGAGAGAGAGGGAGGGAGGGAGATGAAGGGGGTATAGCGTGCTAGAAGGGGGCCGTTTGTCTTCGTCATGCGGCTAATAGCGCAGGAAGAACATCATATCCTGACCTTTGCAAGGCCCCAGCCATCGGCCAACTGCCTGGCAATTTGAGTGTCTTCTTGCCCACATTGCACAAGGCCGTTGCGTGCGTTCCCTGACGTCGATCCCATTCCCCCCCCCCCACCCCCCCCCCCCGCGCCTCACCCCTCTCCCCTTCCCCTCCTCTCCCTCACTTCCTCCCCCTCCCCTCCCTCCCCCCCTCCCGTCCGGGCTTGGAGCCCGCAATGAAGCGAATTAACGATGACAGTTCATCCTCTGTTCCAGATCCGCCGGGTTATCGGTGGTTGTAGCGATGAGATATCCGCTTTAATTCCAATCGTTAAAGGCTTTTCTGTTTTTCATTCTTGATTCAGAACTCATCTCGACTGATGGGCTTGAAGGGGTGGTGTAGGACGCATGGGCACTTCATCTTGACAGCGTTAATGCTACAATCATTCGATGAACTGCATCAAGAAGATTTTTTCAGGTCTGGCAAGGGCAGCCTTTTAGACGTGTGAAGTAAACAGATTTCAGAAACTCAATTCTGGGTTACTATCAGGCTTGGAAGGTATAACGAAAAGTAAACTGAGAAAACATAAGAACAAACGACAAAACAGAACCCATAGTCTAGTTCGATGAATCATGTTGTTTGTGCCCACGCAACCACTAGGCCTTATTAATGACCGAGTGAAGTAAGAGCAGAGCTCGGAACTCCACATGGGAATCAGTGTCGGATGTTCACCGTATGTAAGAGTGACAGCCCTGTCTTAGGTCCTTCACAACTACATCTCACACATAGACTCACTATCACATGACCAGTCTGGAAAGATAAGGACAACTTCCTGTGGGCAATCATGCGTGTTTTAGTGCTGCACCTGACCGGTCTTTGTCCACTGCACCTGTTCGGCATGTTTGGGCGTGTGTCATGGATGCGTCAGACGGCTCCCTTGTATCAGTAATACGAGGCTGTGTATTGGCGGACATGACGTGTCCCCTGTGTTCAGTAATTTATCTTCTTCTTTTCGTTCAGTCAGACAGGACCACATGGCATTGACGAACTTTGTAGGCGGAGGCCCTCCAGTGACCTCATAACTATATCTTTTCCTGCATGCGTGGGTTGTGTGCAGGCCAGGACTCGCCTACAGCTTTTCAGTGACTGACGCGTCCTCTGTGTCAGTAAGACCATAGGCAGTTGTCATGGGATAGACGTGACGACGTCCTTGTGTCAGTTAGACATAGGCAGTGTGTCATGGGATGGACGTGACGACGTCCTGTGTGCAGTAAGATCCATAGGAGTGTGTCATGGGATAGACGTGACGACGTCCTCTGTGTCAGTTAGACCATAAGCAGTGTGTCATGGGATGGACGTGACGACGTCCTCTGTGTCAGTAAGACCATAGGCAGTGTGTCATGGGATAGACGTGACGACGTCCTCTGTGTCAGTTAGACCATAGCAGTGTGTCATGGGATGACGTGACGACGTCCTCTGTGTCAGTAAGACCATAGGCAGTGTGTCATGGGATGACGTGACGACGTCCTCTGTGTCAGTTAGACCATAGGTAGTGTGTCATGGGATAGACGTGACGACGTCCTCTGTGTCAGTTAGACCATAGGCAGTATGTCATGGGATAGGCGTCATCGACGTCCTCTGTGGTCAGTAGACCATGGGTAGTGTGTCATGGATAGACGTGACGACGTCCTTGTGTCAGTAAGACCATGGGTAGTGTGTCATGGGATAGGCGTGACACGTCCTCTGTGTCAGTTAGACCATGGGCAGTGTGTCATGGGATAGACGTGACGACGTCCTGTGTGTCAGTAGACTCATGGAGTGTGTCATGGGATAGACGTGACAACGTCCCTGTTCAGTAAGACCATGGTAAGTGTGTCATGGGATAGACGTGACGACGTCCTGTGTTCATAAGATCATAGGCAGTGTGTCATGGGAAGACGTGACGACGTCCCTGTATCATAAGACCATGGACAGTGTGTCCTGGATAGACGTGACGACGTCCCTGTGTCAGTCAAGACCATGGTAGTGTGTCATGGGAAGGACGTGACGACGTCCTCTGTGTCATCAAGACCATGGGTAGTGTGTCATGTGATAGACGTGACGACGTCCTCTGTGTCAGTAAGACCATAGGCAGTGTGTCATGGGATAGACGTGACGACGTCTCTGTGTCAGTAAGACCATGGGTAGTGTGTCATGGATAGACGTGACGACGTCCTCTGTGTCAGTAAGACCATGGGTAGTTGTGTCAAGGGATAGACGTGACGACGTCTTGTGTGTCAGTAAGACCATGGGTAGTGTGTCATGGGATAGACGTGACGACGTCCTTTGTGTCAGTTAGACCATGGGTAGTGTGTGTCATTGGATAGACGTGACGAGTCCTCTGTGTCAGTAAGACCATGGGTAGTGTGTCATGGGATAGACGTGACGACGTCCTTTGTGTCAGTAAGACCATGGGTAGTGTGTTCATTGGATAGACGTGACGATGTCTTGTGTGTTAGTAAGACCTAGGTAGTGTGTCATGGGATAGACGTGACGACGTCCTCTGTGTCAGTAAGAACATAGGCTGTGTGTTTGGATAGACGTTGACGACGTCCTCTGTGTCAGTAAGACCGTAGGCAGTGTGTCATGGAAGACGTGACGACGTCCTCTGTGTCAGTAAGAACATAGCAGTGTGTCATGGATAGACTTGACGACGTCCTCTGTGTCAGTACGACCATAGGCAGTGTGTCATCGGATAGACGTGACGACGTCCTCTGTGTCAGTTAGACCATAAGCAGTGTGTCATGGATAGACGTGACGACGTCCTTGTGTCAGTAAGACCAGAAGTGTGTCATGGGATAGACGTGACGACGTCCTCTGTGTCAGTTAGACCATAAGCAGTGTGTCATAGGATAGACGTGACGACGTCCTCTGTGTCAGTAAGACCGCGGACAGTGTGTCATGGGATAGACGTGACGACGTCCTCTGTGTCAGTTAGACCATAGGCAGTGTGTCATGGGATAGACGTGACGACGTCCTCTGTGTCAGTTAGACCATGGGCAGTGTGTCATGGGAAGGACGTGACGACGTCCTGTGTGTCAGTAAGACCATGGGTAGTGTGTCATGGGATAGACGTGACGACGTCCTCTGTGTCAGTAAGACCATGGGTAGTGTGTCATGGATAGACGTGACGACGTGCTCTGTGTCAGTAAGACCATGGGTAGTGTGTCATGGGATAGACGTGACGACGTCCTGTGTCATCAAGACCATGGGTAGTGTGTCATGGGATAGACGTGACGACGTCCTCTATGTCAGTAAGACCATGGGTAGTGTGTCATGGGATAGACGTGACGACGTCCTCTGTGTCAGTAAGACCGCGGACAGTGTGTCATGGGATAGACGTGACGACGTCCTCTGTGTCAGTAAGACCATTAGCAGTGTGTCATGGGATAGACGTGACGACGTCCTCTGTGTCAGTAAGACCATTAGCAGTGTGTCATGGGATAGACGTGACGACGTCCTCTGTGTCAGTAAGACCTTGGGTAGTGTGTCATGGGATAGACGTGACGACGTCCCCTGTGTCAGTAAGACCATAGGCAGTGTGTCATGGGATAGACGTGACGACGTCCTCTGTGTCAGTAAGACCATGGGTAGTGTGTCATGGGATAGACGTGACGACGTCCTCTGTGTCAGTAAGATCATAGGCAGTGTGTCATGGGATAGACGTGACGACGTCCTCTGTGTCAGTAAGAGCATGGGAGTGTGTCATGGGATAGACGTGACGACGTCCTCTGTGTCAGTAAGACCATAGGCTGTATGTTATGGGATAGACGTGACGACGTCCTCTGTGTCAGTAAGACCTTGCGTAGTGTGTCATGGATAGACCTGACGACGTCCTCTGTGTCAGTAAGACCATGGTAGTGTGTCATGGGATAGACGTGACGACGTCCTCTGTGTCATCAAGACCATAGGCAGCGTGTCATGGGATAGACGTGACGACGTCCTCTGTGTCAGTAAGACCATAGGCGTGTGTCATGTGATAGACGTGACGACGTCCTCTGTGTCAGTAAGATCATAGGCAGTGTGTCATGTGATAGACGTGACGACGTCCTCTGTGTCAGTAAGGTCATAGGCAGTGTGTCATGGGATGGACGTGACGACGTCCTCTGTGTCAGTAAGACCATTAGCAGTGTGTCATGGGATAGACGTGACGACGTCCTCTGTGTCAGTAAGACTATTAGCAGTGTGTCATGGGATAGACGTGACGACGTCCTCTGTGTCAGTAAGACCTTGGGTAGTGTGTCATGGGATAGACGTGACGACGTCCCGTGTGTCAGTAAGACCATAGGCAGTGTGTCATGGGATAGACGTGACGACGTCCTCTGTGTCAGTAAGACCATGGGTAGTGTGTCATGGGATAGACGTGACGACGTCCTCTGTTTCAGTAAGATCATAGGCAGTGTGTCATGGGATAGACGTGACGACGTCCTCTGTGTCAGTAAGACCATAGGCTGTGTGTTATGGGATAGACGTGACGACGTCCTCTGTGTCAGTAAGACCTTGGGTAGTGTGTCATGGGATAGACGTGACGACGTCCTCTGTGTCAGTAAGACCATGGGTAGTGTGTCATGGGATAGACGTGACGACGTCCTCTGTGTCATCAAGACCATAGGCAGTGTGTCATGGGATAGACGTGACGACGTCCTCTGTGTCAGTAAGACCATAGGCAGTGTGTCATGTGATAGACGTGACGACGTCTTCTGTGTCAGTAAGATCATAGGCAGTGTGTCATGTGATAGACGTGACGACGTCCTTTGTGTCAGTAAGGTCATAGGCAGTGTGTCATGGGATGGACGTGACGACGTCCTCTGTGTCAGTAAGACCATGGACAGTGTGTCATGGGATGGACGTGACGACATCTTCTGTGTCAGTAAGACCGTAGGCAGTGTGTCATGGGATAGACGTGACGACGTCCTCTGTGTCAGTAAGACCGTAGGCAGTGTGTCATGGGATAGACGTGACGACATCTTCTGTGTCAGTAAGACCGTAGGCAGTGTGTCATGGGATAGACGTGACGACGTCCTCTGTGTCAGTTAGACCATAGGTAGTTGCTTGGGTAGAACAGGGTGCCAGGTAGCGATGTGATGTGGAGTGCTTCCTGGGGACTGCTGCTGGGGCAGATCTAAGTGTGGCTGTGTCTGGCAGAAGTTGGGATGGGGGGGGGGGGGGGGGGGGGGAGGTGGGGGGTATTGGCAGGAGCGATGAAACAACTCATACACGTACACACATACACACACACTTCTGCAGACCTACCACCCTTTGATACTGTCATCCCCAGAAATGCCCTTTAGACTGGCCAGCAGGTATGCCCTCTTCATCGGTCAGGTGCGAGTGTTTGAGCGTACGAGGAGGTTGATTAGATCCCACTTGTGAGCTCCCGCTTTGTGACTGTGCTTGGTTTGTTCACTGAAAGTGTGTGTGTGTGTGTGTGTGTGTGTGTGACCGTCTGCAGGACATATCGCGCTTCACGCAGGCTTTCTTGAGCCGTCTGGGCACATACTCGCGCAACAACCCGTTGGTTCTGTCCATGCAGGTAACGCCCTTCTTCACACCCTGCCTTCCGTGTGCAGCCTGTCTCACCCGCACCTCTCACTAACCACTTGTAGACGTGCCACGTCTCTGTGTGTCTGCCTGCGGGACTAACTGACTGATTAACCTTCCAGCTTGTCTCCTTCAGTTTGGTTGGGGTCTGTGTTTTGTTGTTTTTCCACCCGGTCTGTATTCTTTGGGGTTTGCTTTCCACACTTCATCCGTTCTGCTGCCAGTTTGTTTCTGCTTTGGCCGTACCCAGTGTGGCGTGCCCTTTAGTTTTTCCCTGTCCAGGAATCTGTGTCTCTGTCGTCACGGTTTTTCTGGTGTAACCTTCAGTCTGGCGGACCATCCCAGCGTCTTCCTCACCCTCTGCCCGTTGTATAACGGCTTTTCTGTTTCTTTGTTTTTCACGTGTTAAGTCATAGCCTTCGTTTGATTTGGTTTTCAGCCTGTTATTGCTTTTAACTAACTTTTCTGTTTTGAAACCTGTTCTGAGGTGAATTTTTAAATCATCACATAATTTATATCAGTACTACATTTTTGGTACTGTCTTGTAGTTTTGGGGACTTATCTGTGCCCATTCGTGTATTCTTTTTCAATTTTTGATATTCTTCTTTGTCGTTCTGTGTATCATCCCGTTGTAACATTATAACCATCTTAACTCATATCGTCTTTTTCTCCTGCGTGTAGTGCGACTTGAGCACCGTCTGTTTTTCTTTACTTCTTTCTTTCTTTTTCTTTTCTTTTGATAGTCATCTCTCTCTCTCTCTCTCTCTCTCTCTCTCTCTCTCTCTCTCTCTCTCTCTCTCTCTGTATGTGTGTGATGGAATTGCCTGTCCATATTCACCTTGTCCTTGTGTTTGTTGTCAGATCATCCAGAGTTCCCCCATATCTATCCCAGTGTCAATGTCAGTGGCTCAGCTCACTGAGAGCTGTGTAAAACTCTCTGGCCGAATTCTGAGGAAAGGAAGCGTGGTGTCCGTGTCACTCCAGGGTAAGCAAGGGCAGAGTGGGCAGGTCAGCACTTCCGCTGTTCGGAGTGATTTGGTCTGCATTGATTAGCGTGCGCTGATTAACATCAAGCTCATTTCAGTGAAAGCTCGGTGACGTCACAGGCGTGGTCATGCGTGCAGTCATCCAGCGTACCCTTGGTTGTGTCCACTGTCCCCATTGACCGATGGATGATGGGAAATGGCGGCTGTGGCCATGGTGATAACCCCATGTACCGCAGGCGGAGGTCAAGGACGTTGATGATCGTGTGATTCGCTCCGGTATCTGGTACTGGGTGCCTCAATGTGTTTTCTTTTCTTCTTGTTTTTTTTTCCATGAACATTATTTCATTTGGTATTTCCTTGTCTGTTTCCAGTGCTTAATTTGTATAGGTATAATACCACAGTCAGCTACAGTTTTTGTTTGTTTGTTTTTGTCACCATGGTGATTATGTCGTTGGTAATACGCGTGTTTGTTGGCTGGCTCGTTTCCTTTCTGATTCTGTTCCCCAAGACACCAACGGCCATCCAACTCCTGAAAAACAGTAGATGAACGGACCGGGTCCAAAGCTGCTAAGATCAAAGAAAAAGAAGACAAAAAAGGATGTCTTAATTCCTACACATGGACATTTTAAAAAGAAAAGTTATTGGTTCCGCAAGACAATCCAGACAAACAGATTACAGGACAAAACACGATTCATTTCGACCTCATAGGTCTTCTTCAGGTAAACCAAACAACATTCAGGACAATGAAGACGTGGAAACAAGCGCACAGTGAAAATGGAAGACGTGACGCGAGATGCAAAACTACGAAGGGTAGCGGTCAGTACGGATCAAAGTTAGTTTCAAAGCGAGGTGACTGAAGGAGGAAATTGACGCACATTCCAATAAAGAAAAGTTATTGGTTAGTCTTATACATGGGCCAAGTTGTCTCCATGTTGTATAAAAATCAATTTTCAGTTATTTGCATGTAGTTCAGGACAAACGCTATGAACAACGTATATGGAGATCAGTGAAAAGCCATGACGTATGACATCTCGCGGCCTTCTTTGATTGGTTCCTATTTTGAGCCAGTATCAATATATCATGTCAGTGAATGCATGTATGCGTGCGTGCGTGTGTGCGTGTGTGTGTGTGTGTGTGTGTGTGTGTGTGTGTGTGTGTGTGCGCGTGTGTGTGTGTGCGTGTGTGTGTGTGCGCGCGCGCACGCGTGCGAGGACACCAGTTCTGTTGTCTGAAGGCAAGCGGCAATGCCCCGTGTTACCATGCTGAATTTGTGGACTTGTTGTAACGGCACTATTGGCGTGTGTTTGGGCACATCTCGCCTTCAGCAGGACGAAGCTCTGACCTCACTTCAACGCTGGTCAGCATGATTCAGGGCGAGGCTAGTTCATTGTCAGCTTTTCCCTGATGACCCAGCCGACGCACCCATGCACAGCAGTCATGCCATCTGAGGCACTTCAACTCGGCCACCTGGTGACGTCATACAGGAGGTTGAAGGCCTGGAAAACCCAGAAAGAAAGATGGGCTTCCAATCCAGTGTATGGCCACTGAATGGCTAAACCCACCACAACACGGACAGAAAGCGAAGCTGTGGTGACTGTAAAGGACAGCAAGCTGTAGTGAATCACATCAGCGCTGCCGCAGGCACAGACATTGCCTTTGGAAGGTGAGAGAGGGTAGGAGGGATTGATTGTCAGGATTGCCAGACATTCTGACCAGTGCCAATGCTGTGGCAGCGGGGTGTTGAGGCTGTGCTGGGTGTTTGAGGCTGTGCCGGGTGTTTGAGGCTGTGCTGGGTGTTGAGGCTGTGTTGGGTGTTGTGGCTGTGTCGGGTGTTGAGGCTGTGGTGGTGTTGAGGCTGTGCTGGTTGTTGAGGCTGTGCTAGTGTTGAGGCTGTGCTGGTTGTTGAGGCTGTGCTAGGGTGTTAAGGCTGTGCTGGTGTGTTGAGGCTGTGCTGGGGGTGTTCAGGCTTATTGGCTGTTGAGGCTATGTTGGCTGTTGAGGCTGTTTTGGCCTTTGAGGCTGTGTTCTGTGTTGAGGCGCTACTAGGGTGTGAGGCCGTGTTGGCTGTTAAGAGAGTGCTGGAGTGTTGAGATTGTGCTGGAGGTATTTAGACCGTGGTTGAGTGTGTTAAGGCTCTGCTGGGTGTTGAGACTGCTGGAAGGCGAGTTTTGCTGTGTGTTGAGTTGTGCTGTGTGTTGAGGCTGTGTTAGGGTTTTGAGGCTGTGCTGGGTGTTGCGGCTGTGCTGGGGTGTTGAGGCTATTTGAGGGTGTTGAGACTGTCTTAGGGTATTAAGGCTGTGCTGGGTATTGAGGCTGTTAGGGTGTTGAGGCTGTTAGGGTGTTGAGGATTGCTGGGTGTTGAGGCAGTGTTAGGGTGTTTAGGTTATGCTGGGGTGTTGAGGCTGTGCTGGTGTTGAGGCTGAGCTAGGTGTTGAGGGTTGCTGGCTGTTGCAGCGCCTCGTGCATCACTTCCGCAGCGTGGCCGTGTGCAGCTGTCGCAGGCAGTGTGGGCCGGGGTAAGCCAAGCTCCCTGCCACCACCTCCATTCGTCACTGTCCGGGTCCTGCCTGCCCCCCCCCCCCCCCCCTCCCTCCCCCGCCCTCCTCCCTTTGCTTCCCCTGCAGCCGGCCCTCTTTGATGGATGTGCCCTCTTCTCTTTTCCACTCGTACTGCTGCTGCCGCTTCCTTGTGTGCTGAGCACCCAGGCTTCACCTTGTTGGCCCCGTCCTCCTTCCATGGATTGCTTCCCCTGCCCTGGTTTACAGCAGCCCGCTTCACCGCACTCTGCCCGCCACTCGTCTCTGCCTGTCTGTCTCTCTGTCTGTCTCTGGATCCTCTCTCTCTCTCTCTCTCTCTCTCTCTCTCTCTCCTCTCTCTCTCTCTCTCTCTCTCTCTCTCTGTGTGTGTCTCCATGTGCACGTTACACCCGTTCCTTGGTGTCGAGTTCAGTTTGCTAAAGGGAACCACACTGGCAACCCGCAGCTGCAGTCTCCTTCCATCTACAGCCCCCTCCCCCCTCCCCGCGTCTCTTCTCTCCCCCTCCACCTCTCTGCCTGGTCCTTTTATGGGCCACTGATTCACACAGTCCATTGTCTTAATGTTCCATTGCTTCAACCGGCTCTTTAACGGGGTACGGACACGTCTTTATTAGTTTGACTCATCTTTTTATACCGCTTCTCGTCAGCATTAATTCGAGCCTGTTTCGGCGGAGACCATCTGCATTGTTTAGAAGGTTACATCGTGCGTGAGTTTTCGTCTATATGAATGATGACACAATGTGTTTGAGCATGCGTGTCATTACGGGAATCCAACAACAATAAACTTCCACCCGCATGGAACCGACGAGTGACTCGTCGTTAACAAGTGCACTATGTGAAAATGATGGTCTTATGGATTGTTAATTTGTAACATTAGTGGTTAACATCTAAGAAAATGGCAGGATTGTGAATTATTAAATTGATGTTGAACATCTAAGGAAGTGGCAGTATATATCTGTGGCTGTACACTTGACAGATCTTGGTGAACCAAAGGTTCATGGCATGTGGCATTTGCACAGTGCTTCGGACAACTCCAGTGGACAGCATGGGTGCTGTAAGCTGTTGCAGCCCCGTTTTAGTCGAGCAGTGCTGACATACAAACACAGCTTGGAATCCCCACTATCACAACTATTATGGATCTTGTGGTTGAAACCTCGTCTGAAACATGCTTTTATGTGTTCTTGCTGGTGTTGAAATCGCTTCTATGCCCTTCCCCACATCTTTGTTTTTAATAGTGGTGTTGGAACTTAGGTTCAAACTTGCCTTTATTGTTTTATGTTGGTGTTGACTGCTCGCTGAATAATCCCCCCCCCCCCCCCCCCCACTTTCTCCCCATCTCTTGAAGTTGATGTTGGCTCCTCGCTTAATTAAACCCTGCCCCTCACCCCCCTTTCCCTGTCTCCGATGTTGATGTTGACTCTTCACTTAATTATAACATGCGCCCCTTTCCTTGCCTCTGATGTTGCTGTTGACTTTTCACTTAATTATAACATGCGCCCCTTTCCCCATGTCTGATGTTGGTGTTGACTCCTCGCTTAATTATACCTTGCCCTCTTTTCCCTGTCTATGATGTTGGTGTTGACTCCTCACTTAATTATACCCTGCCCTCTTTTCCCCATCTCTGATGTTGGTGTTGACTCCTCACTTAATTATACCGCCTCTTTCCGCCATCTCTGTGTTAGTGTTGACTCATTTCCTCTCTCCCATCTCTGTGTTAGGTGTTGACTCCTCACTTAATTATACCCTGCCCTCTTTTCCCTGTCTGTACTGTTGGTGTTGACTCTTCACTCAGTTATACCCTGCCCTCTTTTCCCTCTCTTTGATGTTGGTGTTGACTCCACATGTAATTATGGTCTGCCTATCTTTCCCTTTCTTTGATGTTGGTGTTGACAGTTCATTTAATTATACCCTCGCCTCCCCCCCCCCCCTTCCCTGTCTCTGATGTTGATGTTGATTCCTCACTTAATTATACCCTACCCCCCTTTCCCTGCCTCTGATGTTGGTGTTGACTCTTCACTTAATTATAACCCTGCCCTCTTTCCCTGTCTCTGATGTTGGTGTTGACTCCTCACTTAATTATACCCTGCCCTCTTTCTCTGTCTCTGATGTTGGTGTTGACTGGTGTTTTCGGTTTGTATCTCCTACTCCCATTCCTCTTCTTCAGAGTACGGTTGGTGTTTTTTCACTGCTAATTGTTTTTTTTAAAAACTTGTATCCTCCTGCTGTTCTGTTGTGCCCTGTGTTGTTGATTTGTTGTTGTTGCTGTTGTTGTTGATGTTATCGATGTTGTTTCTTTTGTCGTTGTTATTGCTGTTTTTGTTCTTTGGTCTTGTTCTTGATCTTGCTTTTCTTCTTTCTTCCTCTCTTCCTCTCTCCTCCTCCTCCTCCCTCCCTCCTTTTTCTTCTTCTCTTCCTGCACCCCTTCCTTTATCTGGGAGGTTCCATTAACTCAACAACACAACGGCTGATTTCGCGTGTTATGAGTGTATTTGATTTTGGCAAACAGTATGCTTTAGTTAATTCTCCACCCCCACCCCTCCATCCGAACCTTCCACTACTTTGTGTATACATTTGCACAGCACGTAACAAATATGATGCTTTAGCTTTGTAACGCTTCAATGTTTTTTTATTTTATTAGCATTCATTTCTGTGTGTGTGTGTGTGTGTGTGTGTGTGTGTGTGGTGTGTGTGTGTGTGAGAGAGAAGAGAGAGAGAGAGAGAGAGAGAGAGAGAGAGATGGATGTTTTATTCATACAGGCCATGGCCCCTGATGAAGAGGGTGTTGAGATCAAATCGTTTCAAACAGAAATAAGCAAGTCATCAAACATCAAGGCATGCGCAAGTAAAAGCATACTCGATATTAAACAACATACAACGATCAATGCTTAACTGCATGCTATACTTCGAATTTTAAATGCCTTGTACAAGAAAATAGCAAAACGTTTTACAGTAGTTTCATTTGTAGATGCCATTAGTAGAGAGAGAGAGAGAGAGAGAGTTTGTGTGTGTGTGTGTGTGTGTGTGTGTGTGTGTGTGTGTGTGTGTGTGTGTGTGTGTGTACTTTTTCCCCCCTTCAAATTGTTCTTGATTGTCTTCCCCGTTTAAACCTTTGTGTTGGAAGGACGCATAGGAATCAAAATGTAAATTATATCACGTATGTAGTTTTGTTGATAAGGTCTGTAAGACCGAATTATACACTGTTTAGTTTATAACATGCATGTCTTTTCAGCAGAGAACTTAGGAATATTTCTGTCATTCATGAGCCTTCAAGCTTCAAGACTAAGTTTCAGGATGGGTTTTTTCCTCGTTTACACACACACTAGTGTAATGATGTATAATTTGTGTAGCTTGTAGCTGAAATCAAATGTTGACGACAGTGTGCCCAGGACGTGAATGATGTTGGTGTTGATGTTGTTGGCCTGCTTGCTGTGTCTGTGTTATAGTCCACTGTGTGTTGCCATACCTTGACCGTATTATATATATATATATATATATTATATATATATATATATATATATAATATATAATAGTAATAATAATTATATATATATATTTTAATTTGATTTAAATTTTCAAACATTGCTATGTCAAGAACCTTTGCTCGAAGAAGAAAAAATCCAAGGCAAGTTGCGAACAGGTAGTTATAGGTGGTGAGGGAGGTTATGGTGAGGGAAGGTGTGGTGAGGGAGGGGGAGGAGAGTGGGGCTTAGGTGTGGTGAGGGGATTTGTGGTGAGGGAGGTGTGGTGAAGTGAGGTGTGGTGAGGGATGGTGTGGTGAGAGGTTAGGTGTGTGAGGGGAAGTGTGGTGAGAGGTGAGGGGATGTGTGGTGAGGAGAGGTGTGGTGAGAGGTTAGGTGTGGCGAGGGGAGGTCTGTGAGGGAGTGTGGTGAGAGGTTAGGTGTGGCGAGGGGAGGTATTGTGAGGGGAGTGTGGTGAGGGGAGGTGTGGTGAGAGTTAGGTGTGGTGAGGGAAGTGGTGAGAGGTTAGATGTGCGAGGGAGGTGTGGTGAGAGGTTAGGTGTGGTGAGGGAAGGTGGTGAGAGGTTAGGTGTGGTGAGGGAAGGTGTGGTGAGAGGTTAGGTGTGGTGAGGGGAGTTGTGGAGTTTAGTTTGTGTGAGGGAGGTGTGGTGAGGGAGGTGTGGTGAGGGGAGGTGTGTAAGGGGAGGTGTGGTGAGGGGAAGTGTGGTAAGAGGTTAGGTGTGGTGAGGGAGGTGTGATGAGGGGAAGTGTGGTGAGGAAGTGTGTGAGAGGTTAGGTGTGGTGAGGGGAGGTGTTGTGAGGGAGGTGTTGTGAGGGAGGGTGTGAGGGAGGTGTGGTGAGAGCTAGGTGTGGTGAGGGGAGGTGTGGTGAGAGGTTAGGTGTGGTGAGGGGAAGTGTGGTGAGAGGTTAGGTGTGGTGAGGGAGGTGTGGTGAAGGTTAGGTGTGTGAGGGGAGGTGTGGTGAGGGAGGTGTGGTGAGGGAGTGTGGAGGAGTGTGGTGAGGGGAGGTGTGGTGAGGGGAGGTGTGTGAGAGGTGTGTGAGGGAAGTGTGGTAAGAGGTTAGGTGTGGTGAGGAGGTGTGGTGAGGGGAGGTGTGGTGAGAGGTTAGGTGTGGTGAGGGGAGGTGTTGTGAGGGGGGTGTGGTGAGGGGAGGTGGTGAGAGGCTAGGTGTGTGAGGGGAGTGTGGTGAGAGGTTAGGTGTGGTGAGGGGAAGTGTGGTGAGAGGTTAGGTGTGGTGAGGGGAGTGTGGTGAGAGGTTAGTGTGGTGAGGGAGGTGGGTGAGGGAGGTGTGGTGAGAGGTTAGGTTGGTGAGGGAGGTGTTGTGAGGGAGGTGTGGTGAGAGGTTAGTGTGGTGATGGGAGTGTGGTGAGAGGTGTGGAGGGGAGGTGTGGTGAGGGAAGGTGTGGTGAGGAAAGTGTGATGAGGGGATGTGGTGAGGGAGGTTGTGAGAGGTTAAGTGTGGTGAGGGGAGGAGTGGTGAGAGGTAAGGTGTGAAGGAGGTGTGGTGAGAGATTAGGTGTGGTGATGGAGGTGTGGTGAGGGGAGGTGTTATGAGAGGTTTGATGTGGTCAGGGAGATGTAGTGAGG
>CM031599.1:64891702-64899202 GCA_018398815.1 Conus ventricosus | reverse complement strand
AGGCATACACAGCTGTCAGGTGTATGAGAACGCCTGTCAGCTGATGGTGTATTATAGTGCATGTGGTGTGCGGTGTGTACAGGTGTTAATGTATGGGGGTGTGATGTGATGTGTACAGGCGTTCTCCATCTTCACGGGGCTGGGCATTCACAACTGTCAGATGTATGAGAACGCCTGTCAGCTGATGGCCAAGCAGAGCGTGGCCCTGGAGGTCCTCTCCTTCCACGCCATGGCCCACGCCGAGGAGGCCAGCGCCCTCATGGTCTGTCTCTCTGCCTGCCTGTCTGTCTGTCTGTCTATATGTCTGTCTGTTCTCTCCTTTCACACTGCAGTCAATGACGAGGACTCGAAGTTCTTGGTTCTTCACACTTAACTTCTCTGTCCCTCTTTCTCTGTTTCTGGTCGGTTGTCACTCTCTCTTCTCTCTCTCTCTCTCTCTCTCTCTCTCTTCTCTCTCTCTCTCTCTCTCTCTCTCTTTCCCTCTCTCTCTCTCTCTCTCTCTCTCTGTCAGCCTGTCTGCTTCTCTCTCTCTCTCTCTCTCTCTCTCTCTCTCCTCTCTCTCTCTCTCTCTCTCTCTCTCTCTTGTCAGCCTCTCTCTCTCTCTCTCTCTCTCTCTCTCTCTCTCTCTCTCTCTCTCTCTCTGTCAGCCTCTCTCTCTCTCTCTCTCTCTCTCTCTCTCTCTCTCTCTCTCTCTCTCTCAGTATTTGTGATGTATGGTTCGTGCACCACAGTGTTCTTTGCCTTATATGACCTTTCCTGTTAATCAGAGGGAAAGTTGGCCATGGTCTGAATCTTAAGGAGGGAAAGTGGTCATCCATCCAACCAACCAACCAACCAACCAACCAACCAACCAACCAACCAACCAACCAACCAGCCAACCAACTAACCAACCAACCAGCCAGCCAACCAACCAACCAACTAACAATGCAACCAGGCCATTATTAAAATACATGCGAAGGACTGTTACGTGTATACGTAGGTTCTCGTGTATCAGACAAAACATTTAATCATTACTGATGTTACTGAGCAAGGGATTTAGAAAGTAGTTTGAATTCAGAAAAGGACCGATGTGCTCTGTGTTTTTGAGTGATCATAATTGTGTGTGTGTGTGTGTGTGTGTGTGTGTGTGTGTGTGTGTGTGTGTGTGTGTGTGTGCAAATGTGTGAGCGCGCGCGCTCGTGTGTGTGTGTGTGTGTGTGTGTGTGTGTGTGTGTGTGTGTGTGTGTGTACGTGTGTATGTTTGTATTTGTGTGTGTGTGTGTGTGTGTGTGTGTGTGTGCACGTGCGTGCGTGCGTGCGTGCGCATGTATGTATGTATGTATGTATGCATATATGTGTGTCTGTGTGAGTGTGTGTATGTATGTGTGTGTGTGTGTGCGTGTATATGCGTGCATGCGCGCGTATTTGTGTTTATGTATTTGTGTGTGTGTGTGCGCGCGCGCGCGTGTGTGTGTATGTGTGTGTGTGCGTGTGTGTGTGTGTGTGTGCTAACGTGCACGGCAGGAAACGGAGATTCCTCCAGCGGCGGAGATGCGTCTCTACCACTTGATTTCGACGACCACACACTGGACGACGACGGCACACTGAAGGCCTGTGTGCGTATGTTCCAGGAGGCTGACGTCTTCAATACCTTCAAGGTGCCCTACGATGTAAGGCCCTCCCCTCCTGATGTTCCGCTCTGATCACCACGCCCCCGTCACTGGGAGACTCGTCTTTCTTCCTTTTTTCTGTCCTTTCTTTCTTTCTTTCTTGCTTTCTTATTCGCTTGCTTTTCTTTCTTTTTCTTGCTTTCTTTCTTTTCTTTCTTTCCTCCTTTTCTTCCTTCTTTCTTCCTTCCTTCCTTCCTTTCTTTTCTTTCTTCCTTTCCTTCTTTCTTTCATTCTTTTTTTTTCTTTCTTTCTTTCCTTCTCCTTTCAATCTTTCTTCCTCCTTTCTTCCTTTCTTTCTTTCTTATCTTTCTTTCTTTCTCTCTCTCTTATCTTTCTTTCTGTCTTTTTTTCCACTCTTTCTCCTTGCAAAAATGGTTTCTTTTTCAATCACATATGCAGATTATTGCAACAGAAACACATTTCTAATTTCAAACATACATCTCAAAACACTGAAATAATAACAAAAAAAAAAAAAAAAAAAACCAGCAGGAAAGCCCTTTACATAATTATTGGCATCAAGATATTGAACTGGGTCATCATTCCAGTCCGTTGCGATCAGATGGACACGGGTCGGAGTTTAAAATAAACTGGGTGGGACTGACCCCATGACTCGATAAGGTGGCTGTGGTGGACGCACCGACCGATCGATGGATGCTGGTAAAAGGTTCGACGTTTGTGATGTGGATGAGGAGGTGGCGCTGAACGTGTGGCGGTGTGGTTGCAGGTGATGTGTCGCTGGCTGTGTACAGTGAAGAAGACTACCGGCCCGTCACCTACCACAACTGGAGACACGCCTTTAACGTCTGCCAGTCCATGTTTCACCATCCTGTATGTGAGTACAGACAGACAGATAAATAGACAGACCGATAGACAGACCGACAGACAGACAGACAGACACCTACCACAACTGGAGACAAGCCTTCAGCGTCTGCCAGTCCATGTTCACCATCCTGCATGTGAGTACAGACAGACGGATAGACAGCGAGATAAATAGACAGACAGCTACGTAGAGAGATGGTATTTTGTAGAAAAAACAGGGGCCTTTTGGAAGCGAGGGAATCGGCTTGTTACGTTCAGAGAACAGAACCATTAGTGTCATTTTTCAGCTTTCTTTGGACTGACTTCAAAAGCTCATTGTTACATAAAGAAAAGACGGGATTAGGGGTATTAGAGTTTGCTGCCTCCGTTATAGACATTGTGATAACATCCCCCCACCACCCACCCTCTCTCTCTCTCTCTCTCTCTCTCTCTCTCTCTCTCTCTCGCTCTCTGTCCCCTCTCTCTCCCCTCTCTCTCTCTCTCTCTCGCAGCTATCGTTATTCGGGACCCAAGATTCGGGGTTTTCCTTTCCTTTGCACGGTAGGGGGTGATAATTTGGCGCATGCGTAAACGTAATAAACAAAGATGCTTAAAATAGTACGGCCTTTCCGGAGAATTATACGACGCAGGTGTAGTAAGGTTTCACTTTATACATGAAAATACGACGAGGGAATGAAATAGATAACATGTGTTTTGCATGCTACTATCAACAGTATTCATTTCATGAGTTTTAAAAATATAATATATATACTTATATTATGTTCATAAGGAAAAACGTACTAAGAAAATTTATGTATAATTAAGATAGAACTCTGCATGCACATACTGTCATGGAAGAATGTTTTGTTACAGTCATGGTATATTTTGTTCTAACTATATAAAACTGATTCATGGAAGAATGTTTTGTTACAGTCATGGTAAATTTTGTTCTAACTATATAAAATTGATTTTTTTTTTCTTCTTGTTGCGTACTCATGTGAATAGGCTGATGGCCTCACATTAAAGTCACGAGTCACGAGTCTCTCTCTCTCTCTCTCTCTCTCTCTTCTCTCTCTCTCTCTCCACTCTGTCACCCCACTCTCTCTCTCTTTCGTTCTTCTGCTAATACTCGGAGGTTTACCATTGGTGGGATTTTTGCGTATGCGACCGCGTATAACCTACCATTATTTACATGTTATTTTGTATCTCTTGGTGCACCATTGTCATACAAATCGTGGATGTGAAGCTTGTATTCATACCAGCGTAGTGGTTTGCCTTGGTGTTTGACTATTTTCACTGTTGGTGCGGTGTTAGAAGAAAAACGATACACCTGAGAGAGTCGGTGGGATCCAGAGAAGCACTGTCCTCAACTGCCGAACAAACCAGCTGGGAGCAACCCTACATCACCATTAGAAGCCTTCGCTGTCTTCACACAGGGTGCATGGAAAGCACAGGGCTTTGCGTTAGGACGTCAAGGGACATAACTGCTCCGTGACAGGTGCCATATTTTTATGGCCACTGGACGCGAGACGTTAAAGGTCTACTTTAGAGATTTCGATAATTTGATTAAAAACAGGTCTACATGTCATATAACTACAGTATGGTATTCATTTTTTTTTTTTAAATCGCCGGAAGAATTTAATAGATAAAAAAACGACTTTTGCACACCTGTTCAAACCCCGCGCGGTAGACCGAAAACCGTGACGTCACTTGATGGACTGGCCGTCAGCCGCGACCTACACAACAAGCCAACGCCAAGTGAAATCAACACGAGTTGCGATCCCCCACAGCCTAAAAAGTCACGAGGGGGTGGCAGATATTGTGCTGTAGGCCAGTGCAGCAGCTCAGCAGGAGACGGATATTCTTTGCACACATTTCCATCTGATCCAGATACTCGAAAGAAGTGGATTCGCGTGCAACCATGCCGGGCAGCTAAAGTCACGTTCTTTTCACCACATCAGTTCCAGCTGGACCGCGGAAACGAGCTATTCCGACAATTGCCGAGCCCGTTCGAGTGGATCAAAAACTTCGTCTGCATTGTGCGCGTATACTTTGAAGGCGGAGTGGTAAGCTCGTACAGATGAGTACGATAGTCGCACGTTTATTCTGTTCTTATGTATGGACAGATCACACTTGTTAAATTGATGAACACATTAAGGCTTGAGGAAGGAGAATCTCCGCTCGCCGTCCATGCGTGATCGCATCAAGAAGTCAGTCGGTAGCCTCCCTCGAGACTTCGGTAAAGTCCGTACGCCTTCGGAATGCTGTGTTCGGGCGTCCAGCAGGAACCGAACTGACGTGGTAAAAAGAACTTAGCGTTCAAACTGATAAGGTACAGGCCTTGCAAAAACATCCCCAGAGTCACATTGGCTGTCGCAATCATAGTCACCGCTTTTACATGATAAATTATACACCGAGAGAGATGTGCAAGAACCATCAGAATCGCTTTCTGTCGCAGTCGCTGACCATCATGTGACGTCACATCCAAGAGCAGTTAAGCCATGCCAAGATTTAGTTGATTACCTCCCGTTTTCTTGATTACAGGTGAAAATGCCCACTTTCGCGGATCGATTTCGTGTGATTGGGAGCGAATCGGATGTTTATTTTACCAATTTATCAAACATTTCATATTTCTGCATAAGCTGACCAATTATCGAAAACCTCTAAAGTAGACCTTTAAACCCTGCACGGAACGTGGCCACGGATGTAGCAGCCCGTATTTTATGACTGCAGAGCCAACCGGAGAAAGACGTCACCATCAAGCGGACTGATGCTCGCATCCTGGAGCCACGCTCGATCCTGTTTCGCTGACAGGGGCAACCAGTACAACTGCAGACACAGCCAAGTTTTCGCCGTATGGTTTTAGCTATCCTCACAAGAAGATCCTGGGTTGCAGTCTGTCCCGTTGTCACCACGACTTTCCCAGTGGTCAAAGGGTTTTCCTCACCCTCACTGGGCCTTCCACCACAGTCAGTATTCTAGGTGGTGAATCGCGTGTGAGAACAACGGGCTCCTTCATGCACATAGAAGTTGCTTTAAACCAGAGCTGGTTAGTTAGACTTGCTGTGGTTTGGAAGCCTTACTGGAATTGGATTTGGAAGTAAGTTGAAACCGTTTGAGGCGAGCCAGGGGGCAGTATTCTGTTGTTCTGAACGGTCCTTGCTTGCAGCTGGGGCGGAGGTGTGTTTGGCGAGGCCGTGTGTTTAGGCTGTAGGCGTTGTCTTTGTCAGTAAAATATCTGTTCATGTAGATGGGGGCTGGTGTGTGTTGTGGTTGACTGTACTGTGTTATAGGCGTTGTCTTTGTCAGTAAAATATCTGTTCATATATATGGGGGTTGTTTGTTGTGGTTGGCTGTAGCTGTGTTGTAGACGTTTGAAATGTCTGTTGATGTATATGGGGGTTGTTGTGTGTTGTGGTTGGCTGTAGCTGTGTTGTAGGCGTTGTCTTTGTCAGTAAAATATCTGTTCATGTAGATGGGGGTTGTTGTGTGTTGCGATTGACTGTAGCTGTGTTGTAGACGTTGGAAATGTCTGTTGATGTATATGGGGGTTGTTGTTTGTTGTGGTTGACTGTAGCTGTATTGTAGGCATTGGAACGGTAGGAGGAAGGTGTGGCACTACAGAGACAGTTGTTCCAGAAAACTCCAGATTGTACTTTTCCTCCTCACGACGCACTAATTATGATGGTCAGAAGAGTAACTTCACATCCTAAGTACGACTGTTCATGCCAAAACGCCGTGATGCTGACACCATGCCATAAGGGCATGGCTTAGATGCTTGTGACTCTTGCCCTTGTACACCAGACACTGTGCAAACAAGACTCATGTTGAATCAAGGGAAGGAGATACCTGCTATAATCATTCACTCCTTGATGTCTTTCTGGTAGCCGGATGTTTCTTTCGACACACGGGACAACGCATCAGCAGTCTCAAAACCTCAAAATTCAACTTTGTTCTCACATGAACATTGTATTTTTCAAATAAAAAAAAACATTTATAGTTAGTCCGACAGATAACAGGGACAAACAATTACAAGACAAAACGCAACGCGCGCGTTTCGACCTCTTGGGTCTTCTTCAGGCTAGATAAACAACATTCAGGACAATGGAAACGAAGAACGAGAAACCAGTTATCTTCTCGAATTCGGCACAAGATGGACGTTGAAACTTTGTAGTTTTCATTATGGTTACTCTCTTCAAATAAAACAAACAAGATGCGAGGCATATAAACGTACTCCCAGTTTTCCAAACCGCTTATAAATCGGCCAAGTGCTTTGTGAGATAAGAAATACAGACAAAATAACGGTTTTAAAAACGGTTATTTAACCGATGTACACTTTTGAAACTGGTATTTTAGTCCTCACTGGGCTAAAGCCTGTGTACATACCAAATTTCATCCAAATCGGACAATATGTCAAGAATAACGGTTCTTAACGGTCAGATTTTGAAACACTGCATGGAAGTCCCATTTGTGTGCGATGACCTTTCTATATACAAAATTGCATTAAAATCCACCAATATATAAAAAATAACGGCAAAATAACGGTTTATCGGTTATATAACCGATATGCACTTTTGAAACCGGTATTTTAGTCCTCACTGGGCTAAAGCCTGTGTACATACCAAATTTCATCCAAATCGGACAATATGTCAAGAATAACGGTTTTTGACGGCCAGATTTTGAAACACACTACATGGAAGTGCCATTTGTGTGTGATAACCTTTCTACATACAAAATTTCATTAAAACCCACCAATATATAAAAAATAACGGCAAAATAACAGTTTAACGGTTATATAACCGATATGCACTTTTGAAACCGGTATTTTAGTCCTCACTGGGCTAAAGCCTGTGTACATATCAAATTTAATCCAAATCGGACAATATGTCAAGAATAACGGGTTTTAACGGTCAAATTTTAAAACACTATATAGATGTGCCATTTGTGTGTGATAACCTTTCTATATACCAAATTTCATTAAAATCCACCTATATATAAGAAATAACGGCAGAATAACGGTTTTTTTAACGGTTGTTTAATCCATTTTTAGCAT
>CM031599.1:64881970-64884470 GCA_018398815.1 Conus ventricosus | reverse complement strand
GACAGAAGGAGTCAGTTTGCCCAAGACAACGTACCTGCTGACCAGTCAGCAGTCACCATGGCAATTCTGCACCACTGTGAATTGCAGCATATTGATCAGCCACCCTACTGTCCGGACGTGACCCCGTCAGACTTTTACTCTGTTACTGTCTTTTACTCCCAACCTTGAATCACAACTGGCTGGACGACAGTTCCGGACGAACAATGACGTCACGGCTGCAATAGGAGCGTCATTTTTTGGGGCCAAACATACCCTTTTTTATGCGACAGGATCAAATCACTGACCCTTCGCTGGAATAAATGTGTGGAGGTGGACGGTGACGATGTTGAAAAAAAAGAAAAGAAACGAAAGAAAGCAACAAAAAACATCCAGCTGTGACTGCTTCACAGATCTTCTTTCTTTGAGTGTCCACCTTCATCGAGTTGAAGATGCTGACACTTTTGTGTGTATGACCGTTTGTTTTTTTATCCCGCCATTAAGGCAGCCATACTCCAACTTCGGGGAAGGTGCATGCTATGTGTAACGTGTCATCCATACCAACGGCCAAACTGGCCTTCACTTCCGAAAGTTGGTGATGGAATTTTACGTGTGTGCAAGATGTTGTGCGTGCGTTCACACACGGAACCTCGGTTTATAGTCTCATTCGAAGGACTGTATGGGGAATGGAGTCAGAACCAATGTTAACTCCGAGGGAAAAATCCCCGTTCCGAAATTCGAACCCGTAACCTCAGGATCACGAGTCCGGCGCTCTACCAACTGAGCTATTCCGGCCCATGGAGATAGGCTGTGAGCACTTGTCAGCCATCGCACGTGCACACTTTATGACAGTTGGATGGAGTTCAGTGTTTTGAAAGACTCTATGAACTCTGCATTGGACAGGAGACAGTGTGTACCCTTTTGAAAGCAGTCAAAACTCTTGAACGATGTTCACAAAAGTGCGTGTGTACATCCAAATCACCCTAAATGGCATGGGTGAGGTGAGGAGCGACGGTGAGGGCTTGGGCAGTGACAGTCAACATGAAGAGTCCTGTGGGAAGGTGTTGGCAGCACAATGCTCCGACTGAAACCCTCTCCCTGCAGGGAGTCTTCTGGTCCATGATCGTCACAGACAGAGAGAGAGGAGGAGAGAGGGGAGAGAGAGAAGAGAGAGAGAGAGAGAGAGAGAGAGAGAGAGAGAGAGAGAGAGAGAGAGGAGGGGGAATAAACAGACAGAAAGACAGACAGACAGAGACAAAAACGACTGTCGGAGACAGAAACAGAGACAGTAAGATAGACACAAAACATGCTTAAAACGACGAAATAGTTCGGTCGTTAACCTGATGGGGTGGGGGGAGAGAGAGAGAGAGAGAGAGAGAGAGAGAAGAGAGAGAGAGAGATTCAGATGATTTATTCATATAACAGGCCAAGGCCCCTAATGAAGGGTGTGTGAACACATAAGTACAATAGTTACATGAAATCAAATTATGGAACGAAACAAGAATAATTGAAGGGCAATTTCAAGAAGTGAAAATTTCTCTATACTTAACAACTTCTGCAGAAGTAGATGAACAAAGTAGGCTCAGTTTAAACAAGGATGGCTGTCTGTAATATTTGGGGTTATTAAACTTTTCTCTGATGCTCATGAGAACTGGACAGGACAGGACGAAGTGTAATTCGGTTTCAATTGATTTTTTACATAAAGGACAAAGCATATCATAATCATTACATATCCGATATCTAAAATACTGAGTGGCCAATGCAGATATTCCTAATCTGAACTATGCTGTTACATGTTTTAGGTGCCTGTCCATATCTAAGGTTAAGTACGTTTTCAAGTCATGAACATCACCAAAGTTCCTGTATAAATCAAACCTGTCACGTTATGAATATGATCAGTCCATTTCTGCCATCTGCAGTCAACCAACCGTTGACAGAAAACACAAACAAACTCTTTAGTATTACCAACCCCTTGATTCAGCCAAACAAATCCAAATCCGTATTCAAATAGACAAAGACACACTTTGGACACCCAGTTACTTTTGCCTTTAGCATCTAAGTCATACAACATATTGTACGCCTTACGAGGAATCCTAAAGTCTTCCATTTGTAACAGTTTCAGCCAGTAGCGGATACATCTGACAGCAGAGGTAATGTAAATGGGAAATCGATTAGTTTCACCGAAAATTAGATCATTTGGAGTCCGTCTATCTACACCAAGAAACCTTTTCAGAGCAAACATTTGAACAGATAATAGATAGCCGCTTTTTCTAGTCCCCATAGCTCAGAGCCGTACTGTACAATCGGTTGAACCTGAGAATCAAATAGCCTTATAAATAACATGAATGTAGAATTATTAAGAACCTGTGACTTTTTCATGATACAAAGCACAACATTTTTCGCTTTACTTGAAAGGTCTTTGCATGCGCCAACAAAACTCAAGCGTGTTGAGAATAATATTCCTAAATATTTATAAGCATTGACAAATGGCATAGGAGTACCATCGTATACCCACCTTCCCCTT
>CM031599.1:64849470-64876970 GCA_018398815.1 Conus ventricosus | reverse complement strand
CCTCTCTCTCTCTCTCTCTCTCTCTCTCTCTCTCTCTCTGTGTGTGTGTGTGTGTGTGTGTGTGTGTGTGTGTGTGTGTGTGTCGTGTGTGTGTGTGTGGTGTGTGTGTGTTGTGTGTGTGTGTGTGTGTGTGTGGTGTGTTGTGTGTATGTGTGTGTGTGTGCGGACTGTACAGGGGTGGTGAGTGAGAGCGTGAGATGGTGTGTGTGTGGTGGTGATGTGAGGGTGTGTGTGGTGTGTGTGTGTGTATTAAGTTTGAGTGCGTGGAGAGAGAGAGAGAGAGAGATGAGAGGAGAGAGAGAGAGAGAGAGAGAGAGAGAGATTCAGTTCAGATTCAGATGGGGATGAGAGAAGAGAGAGTAGCATATCAAGAGTTCTGTTCAGATTCGATGTTCGACGTGAGATGCTCATATCTTCAATTTGATACATTATTCGTGCGGACATTAGAATCAACTTACATTGAATAACACAACACCGACACGTACACGAAACACAACACACACACACTCACACACCAATGCGCGAGCGTGCACGCGCAGATACAGCACAATCTCTCTCTCTCTTCTCTCTCTCTCTCCCTCTCTCTCTCTCTCCTCTCTCTCTCTCTCTCTCTCACGGCGCACACACACACACACACACACACACACACACACACACACACACACACACACACACCACATACATGCTAACCAGCCGACAGAAAGGTATGCACGCACACAGTAAAGATATTGAATACGTGGCCATCAGCCCAGGTTGAATAAAGAGAAAAAGCAATTTAACTTACGAAATTTGACTACCTAATCTTAATTTCATACTATGATAAATAAAACGAGCAATATCATTCATAAAGTTCCTGCTTTTCAGAATTGTTAATTCCTTTGACGAATTTGAGTCAGGTGACGTGGGATATATTTTGTTCTCAATTGTACAGTACGCCGACAGTAGAACAAAAATGAAATTCATCATCCGGCTGAACGTTGCATAACGGGCAAAGTAAGTCCATGGAGAGATCTGGGTAATAGCGGAATTTATGAGTTGTAATATCTGTGATACCAAGTCTGAATCGTATGAAAAATATCCCTTAATGCTTATTTTGATGCACTCAAAATACGCTTCTATGAAAACTCGGATTTAAACGTTTGTATATAGAATATCTTTCATGTTCCTGGAGCCTACTGCACCTCCTTGTTTCCAACAATCAGTTAAACGTTCCTTGAAAAGTCTTAGGAACCAAGGCACATTTTCCACACCTCCATTAAGCCACACATAACCAAAACGTACATCGTAAGCAGCTTGCGGATACTGATACCCAGCACGTTTTGTTATTGCTGTCTAGATTATAGCATATTGTAAGCTTTCTTAGGCAGTCTTTCATTGTTCATTCTTGTGAGGCGGATCCAAATCGGACAGCGTTTGTTTTTGCGTCTATACTTATTGGTACTCTACCCGTTTCCCCATACACCATGTCATTTGGTGTTCTGGGCGCCACATTTAATAACTTTTTCAACGCAAATGTATAAGCCTTTTCGATATGCATTTGCTCTAACATTCCCCAGATTTCAGATCCGTAGAGTAAGATAGGTTTTATCTGGGCATCAACAATTTAAAGAAATGTAGGGGAAACATCTAACTTCCATAACGTTTTAAGTATTTCCACAATACCTAGTTTTGCCTTTGCTGTCTGTTTTTGCATGGCGAGTAAGAATCTTAAACAAGTAGTCAGCCATACGCCTAAATATTTGTACGAGTTTACCACCTCCATTTCAGATTTACCGTAAAACCATTTTTCTGGCGAGATATACAGCCCCATTTCTAAACCACAATATTGGATTTCTCCAGGTTAACCGAAAGATCAAGAGAATCTGCATTTTTTTCTCAGTAAATCTAATTGGAGTTGTAGGCCCTTTACTGTGTATGAAAGCAAAGCAACATCGTCTGCAAAAAGAATAATAATAGTTCAACGATGTCAGGGTGTAGCTGAACACCGTGTTTACCGTTGTGTTTTTATGTCAAGTGATAGTTCATTTATCATGATTGAGAATAAGAGAGGACTTGTAATTTCACCCTGTTTTAAGCCTTTCTGGCAGAAAAAGAAATCAGTCAGACCTGCACCACTACCGCAAGTAACACACGCTTTTACCACCTTGTACATGCTTTGAATAGCATTAACATTTTACCCGATATTCCGTTCTTCAACATGATAGGCCTAACTTAGCATGGGAAATAAGATCAAACGCCTTCCTAAATCAATGAAAGCGACGTAAAGTTTTTTGTTATACGCTAGATGTTTCTGAACAGCAGCAAAAAGTGTAAAGACATGATCAATAGTGCAATGGTCTTTTCTAAATCCGGCTTGTTCCTCGCCAATGATTTCTATATCTTCGATCCAGTCTGCCAGCGTTTATTTAAAATATAGCTGTATAGTTTAGTACATACATTCAAAAGAGAGATCCTCTGTAATTGTTGGGATCATGAGGATTTCCACGTTTATACAGAGGTTGAATGATAGCTTCTGTCCATGAATCTGGGTACTGTCTAAAGTAAAAATAAAGTTAAATAATTCTTCTAATAATGGCAGTATCCATGTGTACGAATAAATGATACCTCAGGAATTAGTCCATCTGGACCACCTGCTTATTGCATTTTAAATGTTCGATTGAATCGATGATTTCTTCGCGGGTAATAACCGAGTTTAAGCTATTTATTACTTGGTGTTCAACATTGTTATTCTCTCACAAACAACGATGGTTGTGGCTGTAAAGTTGCTTCAAAAACATTCGCAAATGATTTCGCCAGTCTTCCTTCGAAATGTCCCAAGTGAATGAATTCTTTTGCGTATGTCTGACATTTTTAAGAGTAGTCCAAGGAGTTCGTAGATTCAATAATTTGTCTCTAAGACCAGTTTTATGCATATTGGACTTAGCTTTCAGTAAATCTCGTAGCATTTCTTCTGTTCCAAGTACTCAGTTAAATTTGCTTTGGATCGCTCATGTCTGAAGATTCTTAGGGAACGTTTTACGGACGCTTTTGTTTCCATGCATTCTTTGTCAACCATACTTGCTTTTTCGGGAAGCCACCAAATTTCAGTTGTTTAACATACATTCTGAAGCAATGTCAAAGTATCATTGAACACAGCAATGGACACATTAACATCTACACTTATCATTCGTTTGGCTTCCCCCAAAGAAGTTATGGAATTGGGTCTGATTAGGCTGTCCTTAAACATATCGTAGTAGTCAGGATTCCAAACAGTTTTTGTACACATAAACTGTCTTTCTTTCTATCTTTCCATAACATTACACCTCAAGGTTAAAACAATGGGCATATGTTGAGAATCAATTCTTTCATCAACGAGCATGTCTTGTATGGCATACGTAAGTGATGTGGAGATGACAAAATAATCTATCACACCACAACCATTATTTGAGATGAACGTGAATTTACCCGACCTATCCCTTTGGTTGTGCCATTTACAATAAATAGATTAAACTGTGCACCCAATTCAAGGAAAAGTCTACCATGATAATTAAGTTCTCTGTCTTCTGAACTTCTCGTAGCGGACTCTACATAGTTGGAATCTTGATGCGTTTCTAGAAATATATTGAACATCGTTTACATGGTAGGGTTGTACATTTCCAGTTCGGGCATTTAGATCACCACATATAATGAATGGAACGTCTCCAAAATTTTCTGGACACATTCAACAGGCATGATTCTACAGCTGAAATTCCGTTTTCAAAACGTGAAATATTATATATAGGAGACTGTGGCGGCGCTGCATAACAGGAATCAGAAAGACATCTCTTGTTGACTTAAATAAACATTTGGACAGTTTTAACAACACAATGTTTTCGGTTTCACAGTCAATTCTGTAACTTGCTGATCGAGATCTTTCCTAACAAGTAGCGTCACACCACCTGATTTGCGGCCTGCTTTAGAAAGCCTAACTGCTGGACTGCTGTACTGAGTAAACTTGGTTAAAACATCAACTGTAAAGATTTCTGCAGTAAGGTTTCTAGAAGAAAACAAAATCAAATCTGCTAATATAAAAATAAAGTCAGAATCATTAGCTTGGAGGTGATGCCACAAACATTATAAGAAAGAAATGTCAGAGTTTCAGTTGTATGAAACGTTCCTGGGCTTTGGCCGAATCCCTATTGTCCAGTTTGTGTTCGTCCCTTTAATTCGGGTTGAAAACCGTGTACGGTTGTTTGGGCCTTCTTTGGTCCGAAATTGCGTGGTTGCTTGGTTACCCATGACCGATGGTATTCACGGTGGGTTTTGAATTTTTGTTCCGTGCAGCAGAAGGTCCCTGGTCGTCTGGTGGCTGGAATGTAGATCTTCTGGAGTCCTCGTCTTCCTTGGGTGTTTCGGGTCGAGTCGGAGTGCGTCTGGAAGCGCCTCCAAGCAGTGGACTGGAGGTTGCCACTGCCTCGCTGTACAGCAGCTCTCCTGGTGCTATCTTCTTTGGCACTGGAGTGGTGGTGGTTCTTGCAAATGACATATTGGCCCGCTGAATATGACCAGATCGGTCAGAACAATCCAAGTTCCTGTTTCAGTTAATGGTCGTTGACCTTGATTGGATTCTCCAGCTGGGTGTTCTGTCAAGGTTCTGATAGTTTGTTGCTCAGAAGAAGGAACGGTTACTTTGGGGTCGAGGTCTTTATCACTGTTGTCTGCTGAAGCATTTTTCTCATGGTTAATGTACGAACATCTTTTCCAGTGGACCTGAAAAGAGTGGGTGTATCTAAAACAGGTGCAGTTGTTTCGTTTGAGGTGATGACATCATCAGAAAGTGCGGCAAGCACAGCTGTTTCCTGCAGTGGTTCCAAAGACCAGGGTGACTGGTGTCGGTGTGTGCCCATCCTGCTCCTGTGGACTTCACACTGGACATGAAGTTGACAGCTTCAGTGTTGTCTTGTTTCCAGCGTCATTTCTGGCTGAATTATTAATTTTCTGGTCATTCAGCTCTTCACCATTTCTGTCCTATCAGAGTGATCAACGACTGGAAGAACTGGTCGCTGTGTCAGGTGGAACTCCTGGGTCACCAAGATAGGGTGAGTCGCTAAACAGGCTCTACCTGCTCTAGTGTGTCGGTGGAGCTTCCAGATCACCAGACAGGGTGGGTCGTTGTACTGGGCCTGTACCTGCTCTAGTGTGTCAGGTGGAGCTTCCGGATCACCAGGACAGGGTGGGTCGTTGTACTGGGCCTGTACCTGGTCGCTCGGTCAGTGAGTTCAGTAAAGGGTGCCTGGTCCGCTTGGTCCGGTTGGAAAAACGCCTTTGCAGTGAGGATCATACCTTCTTGGTCACTTGAGTAGTAACTGGTCCGCTCTGATATAGGTGAGTAGTTTATATGGTCTGGTTCATGGGGACGATACCATGCATTGTTCCGTCGAGAGCAGTTCTCTATGCCGTGCCCTGGGTCGTCTGATTTAGTCTGTCGTAGTCTCTCCACCTTGTGTGACGGAGTGACTGTCACGAGTATTTCTGCTGGTGTGTGTGTGTGGACTGGGTTGGATGGACATCATAATAGAAAGGCGTTTTTGATTGCCTATTGTTGTGTGATTCAGCAGGATTGTGTACAGCTTGCTGATAACTATTTGGCCCAGAGACAACTAGTTTCCCGTTGTAGAAATAACCTGTCTGTCCTTGACGTCTGTGGTCAGCCAGTTGTGCGACTGTTTTCTGGTAAGGTCGTTGGAGACTCTGTAACCAGCTTCCTCAAGCTTTCACGCACGCTCCGCACATTTTAAAGAGCCATTTTATCTGTCCAGTGCGCAAAAGGACAAGGATTGGGCGAGGTTCGTTCCGTTTTGTACCCGCCTTCACTCTGTGTGCGTGTCGTATGTCGACGGTTGAAAAGGGGACATTTGGGCTGCATCTCTCATTGATGACATCGATCACTTTCTGTGCACTTTCCTCCTCCGTTTCATTTTCAGATTCCTCAAAGCCATAAAATCTGAGATTGTCCTTTCTGATGACCTTTTCAAGACGGTCAATTCACCATTCAGAAAATCTATCTTTGACACCAGTATCCTTTCTCTTTCCATGCTCGATGTTGTTCCTGAATGAGTTCGTTTATATTGTGTTGATTTATTCTGACTCTTTCAAAGTGTCACAGATATACCACCACATGTTTTCCTGTTGGTTGGTTTCAGAATGGGGACCTGGGTTTAATTCTACGTCTCCGCAAAGAATGAGAAGCAGGGAGTTGGGAAGACCAGTGTGACTGATCGATGTGTCAAAAACAAGTTCTGTCGGGAGCGATGACTGCTTGGGATAGTTGTAAGGAAAGGGCACCGACCTGTGTGTCGGAGAACTGTGTCACAACAGCAAGAATCACAAGTGAAAAGTTTTGCGATAAAACGCCTTCTAGGAAATGCTGTTTCTGATCGGAAGTCCAAATTGACGAAGTCAGGAACAGACAACACTTCACCGACAGTAAGAACACCACACCACAGAACGTTGACACGAGAACACGGTAGTTCATGTCCGTGAAGTAATCCCACTGTGAGAGAGGGAGTACTTTGGGAGTTTACATGGCCGACAACACTTTTTCTCTAATAACTTGATCAAACTTCATGAAAAGATCCAGTTTTTGACGGTGAGCTCCTGCACTAATTGGCATTTTAGCAGTACGCAACACGTCACCAAGGTAGTAATGACGGGCGTAATTAAACAAATTAGCAGGACAGCTCGTGTACACGTCTTGCCGCAGCCGATGACGACAACTCAGCCAGAGAGAGAGAGAGGAGAGAGAGAAAGAGGGGGGGGGGGGGGGGGGTGACGGACGGTTTCCCGTCCAGTCACAAATTTTATGCAACGGGCTAACGGAAGGTAGTCGTCCGGAAGCCGGTTGAAAAGTTTACCTGACTGCTGCTCACCTGCACACTGTTAAAGCGGGTGAGCTGAACCGGTTAGGCAGTCCTGCAGTGATTCTGGCAACGCAACTATCCAGAAGGCCGAAGAGGGACTCCATCCGTTTTTGTGTGCAGTCAGGTATTTATCATTCAATGTTTATTTATTAGCAAACCGAACCGTATTCCCGTTTAGGAGCGACTGAAACTTCCTCAGCGCACTGTGAAGGTTGTTTAAAAAAAGTATTTGTTGTGTTCGTTAACCTTTGACTTGATAGGGTAGCAAAACGAAATTGTTTCGGAAAACATGAATAGATTGAAGTGAGTGTGAAAGGAAGTGCTCTTCAGGAAAAAAAAACGATTTTTTTATTCTATTCTGTGACTTAACTAGTCATGAACTTCATGATGAAAAAAAGTTAATTATTTAAATGTGGTTTAGCTAGACTTTGCGAGAAGAGGGAGAGTTTTGATGCTATGGATAATAAGCTCCCAGAGGTGAGCGACAGAGATTTTATATTAATGATTTTCATTTTTTATGTTGAGTATTTAACTCGCTCTTGATATGAATATTTAATAGTTGTATGTTGGTAAACAAGAGTGTGTGGAAACCTTTCCCTTACATATATTGAAGTAGATGAATCTTTTTGAAAAAGATACCTTTTAAAATGGTGATTATATGAAATGAAATGAACATTCCCGCTGTGTTACAAGAAAACGAAATGAACATTTTGTAGTCACATTTATAGTTTGATGAAAAGTAATCATTAATTGTGTGTAATGAATTGTATTCATGGTTTATTGAAGGTCTTGGTGGAAATCCTTTCCCCAATTTGGAAAACTAGATTCTGAAAGGTTTATATTGAAATCCTTTGCTGTGTAGTGTTGTGATTCCGGAAAAGGGAATGTTGTATTGTTATGATTCCGGAAAAGGGAATGTTGAAGTGTTATGATTCCGGAAAAGAGAATGTTCTAGTGTTGAAGAAAGAATATGCTGATGTTTGTCCCAAGTTCTAGTGGAATATGATGTGGCTAATGAATATGAATGTAGTCGTGATTGTAATGAACAGTAGCCATGATAATCAAGGTAGTTAACCTGTTTCCCCCAGGTAGAAGTGTGCCCTGGACTAAAGGGACTGGCTGCCATTTTACCGAGGGTCGGGGCCGTAGCTGTTTCTACCCCCTTGTTCTCCGCCTTGTGTCGGCGTGGAGAGGCCGGCCTGAGTGCCGACAACTACCCTACCTGCCACTGCGCCCGGGACCGACTACCCGCTGAGCCAGTTGGGCCGGAGACGCCGCTGCTGCCAAGCCAGAGCGCCGCTGCCGAGTTTTGAACCAGCGAGCTGTTGGCTAGGCCGTCGCTGCGTTCTGTGATCGTGTGTGAGCCACAGCTCCTGTGTGAGACTGTCGCTTTGTCGTCGGCAGACGACGTGAGTGTGGTAGTGATTTTTTGAGCCACAGCTCTGAAGTTCTGAAGTCCTGTGTCAGACTTGACGCTGTAGTCGTCGTCTTCATCATCTTCGTCGTCTTTGTCCTCTTCATCGTCTCGTCGTCCACATCGTCTCGCCGCCGTCATCGTCTACGTTGTCGTTGGAACCAGCAGCGCCAGTAGATAGATACATATAGATATATTTTGTGTCGTGCGCCCTGTTTGGCGTGCCTGAAGTAGTAATATAGTTCTGTGTGTACGCCTTATGGTTGGCGTGCCGACCTATTGATGTTCTTGTATTTATTATATATGTTTGTCTGATGGCTCAGGCAGCTTAAAGCAAAAAAAGTGTTGCTCTGCTGCTGGCTGTCAATGTTCGGGTGAGTGGGTGGGTGTATGTGAATTGGAAAAGTCGTGCATGCATCATAATTTCTGTGTGCGAGTCGGACAGTCGGACACCCGCAGACACGACCCATTCCATCCGTAACAGAGGGGGGGGGGGGGGGGGGGGGGGGGGGGGGGTCGAATGTTTTATTCACAAAGGCCATAGCCGATTAGAATGGGATACATTGTAAATCATGTCGCATACTGATATTTGTATTCTTTATATCATACAGATATTTCGCTTCATTAATGCTTTTCTACAAATAATTATACAGACAACTGTTTAACCAGAGAGAGAGAGAGAGAGAGAGAGAGAGAGGAGAGAGAGAGAGAAAATCGGTGTCTGTATGTTTGCGTACGTGCGTGCGTGCGCGCGCGCGCGCGCTCCTATGTATGTGGTGTGTGTGTGTGTGCGTGTGTGTGTGTTAGAGGGGGGAGAAAGAGAGAGAAAGAGAGAGAGTTGAAGACATAGAGAAAATGACAGGCAGAGACAGACAAACGAACAGACAGAGTTGATGATGAGGGAGGGAGGGAGGGAGACAGAGGAGGGAAAGAGAGAGAGAGAAGGGGCGGGGAAAAGGTGGGATGAGAGGAGTTTGGAAGAGGGGGTGGGGGCGGTATGGTAGAGGGAAAGTTGCAGACTGCAGTAAAAGATTAAAGAGCAAGCCCAGTCAGTCGCTTTTTCTTCAGAGCCTAATCTGTCTGCCGAATGCGTGGGTAAGTAAAAAAAAAGTTCAAGGGAACTGCCCGCGCCATAAAAAACAGATTAGACAGAGGATGGTGGAACAGTCTCCCCAGCCACTCCCCTCCTCTTCTGCTGGCTGCGGCGGCCACACAGGGAACAAACAGCGTGAGACTGAAGCGTCACATACCACTACCAGCACCAGCATTCAGACAACATCCGCCATGGTAACCAACAACGATGAAAATAAAACCCAAAAAAAACAATAACAACCGACCAAAAAAAACTCCCCCTCCTCTTCTGCTGGCTGCGGCGGCCACACAGGGAACAAACAGCATGAGACTGAAACGTCACATACCACTACCAGCATTCAGACAACATCCGCCATGGTAACCAACAACAACGATGAAAATAACAACCCAAAAAAAGAACAATAACAACGACCAAAAAGCTCCGTCCTCTTCTGCTGGCTGCGGTGGCCACACAGGGAACAAACAGCGTGAGACTGAAACGTCACATACCACTACCAGCACCAGCATTCAGACAACATCCGCCATGGTAACCAACAACAACGATGAAAAAACAACCCCAAAAAAAGAACAATAACAACCGACCAACGTGGACAAATGAATCACAAGATAAAAACGACGGGGTTTCGACCTCTTAGGTCTTCTTCAGGCAAGATAAACCACACCCAGGACAACGAAAATGAAGAACGAGTAATAACTTACCTTTGTCAATAAAGAACGCTGCTCGTTTTAATTTTCGTTGTCCTGGGTGTGGTTTATCTTGCGTGAAAAAGATCTAAGAGGTCGAAACACGTTGTGTTTTGTCTTGTTATTCGTTTCACCACTTGGTTCGGCGGAGTTATTAAAAACATTTTTGTTCAATTTGATTAGATGTCCTCCTGCAGTCGCTTTATTTTACTACTAATAACTACTGAAGTAATATGCCCACGAAAAGATGCGTGGATGACAAAACTGATCTCAATTTCGTTTACCATTCTTCCGACCATTTCTTGTTCGTCATCATTTATTCTTCTTGCTCCCTGTTTTCTTTTCTTTTTTTTCTTTCTTGGTTTCTTTGTTTTTTTTCGTTTGTCTTTTATTTCCTCATCCTTGCTGTTTTCTTCATATCTTTTTTTCGCCGTTGTACTTTCTGGAATGTCTTGTTTTGTTTTGTCCTCTGCTTCTGTGTTCCTGGCTGTCTTGAAATGCAAGTCTGGTAAAGTCTGGTATGGAGAGACTAGTGTGTGTCACCTTGCCCATCATCCCCAGAGAGAGAGAGAGAGAGAGAACACAAACTCGATTTTATTTAGTAAACACAAAAACAGAGAGAGAGAGAGAGAGAGAGAGAAGAGAGAGAGAGAGAGAGAGAATTCCCTCCGCTCCCTTTCTCCCCCTCCCCGCTTTACATGCTACTCACCCCTCATCCTGCTACCATCCCCCTTCTTTTTCCTCACCAATACGCACAACGTATAGCAACCATAGGCACTGATAAATCGCGCTCTTAACAACCACTCGATACAGAATGAGAGAGAGAGAAGAGAGATACAGAGAAAAAGAGAGACAGAGACAGGGAGAGACACAAAAGGACAGACAGCTACAGACAGACCGACAGATGGACAGGCACACAAAGAAGTGAGAGAGGGCAGACAGACAGATAGATACTGTCCACATATAACGAACTCTGTGCTTCTTTGATTCTGGAGTTACCACGCAAATTGTACGCCTGGACGTTTCAAAAGCATTCGATCGTGTATGGCACAGAGATCTCTTATTAAAGCTAAACGCCGTCGGGATAAGGGGAAAATTGCTAGACTTCCTGAGAGACTACCTCTCCAACCGTTCCCAGGCAGTAGTCATAAAAGGTGAACAATCCAATCTCCAAAGGCTTTCTGCAGGAGTGCCACAGGGATCCGTATTAGGTCCCTTACTGTTTCTAGTCTACATTAATGATAAAGTACATGATGTCGTTTCTGTAATCAAGCTATTCGCCGATGATACTAGTTTAGCACTTTCTCTGTCTAACCCTGTAATCCGCGCTGATATCTTAAACTCTGACCGGGAAAAGATTTCTGAATGGGCAAAGCGCTGGAAGGTTAAATTTAATGAGAACAAGACAGAACCGGTAAATATCATTCGAGATCGCAAACAAGTGTATCCACTGATATTCGGTAACACACCTCTGCAGCCAGTTAATACACACAAACATCTTAGTCTCATAGTTCAAAATAACTGTAGATGAGATGAACATATCAGATGTACGGTAAAGAAGGTTAATATGTTGATTGCTTGCTACGAAACTACTAATATAAGATATCAAGGAAAGCATTAGAAACCATGTTTACATCATTCATCTTGCCGCACTTGGACTTCGCTGATATTGTCTGGGACAACTGTAGTAAGACACAAGCAAACATGCTAGAAAATATTCATTTAGAAGCAATTCTCATCATCATAGGAGGTGTCAAAAGCGTCTTTTATTTACAATAGCAACTCTAATAGTCTCCTGCTATCTCCTTTGTCACATAAGTAATCAGAAACATTTGAACACATTATATGCGCTTGCTTGTTGTTGCTCAAATTTTGACATTTATTGTAAAACCATGTGACTGCAAAGTGGAAATAAATTTATTTAAACCAGACAGATAGACGGAGAGAGAGAGAGAGAGAGGAGAGAGAGAGAAGAGAGAGAGAGAGAGAGAGAGAGAGAGAGAAAGACAGACAGACAGACACACTGACTGACAGACAGACAGAGGGACAGAGAACCAGACAGACGGAGAGGCAGACAGACAGAGAGCAGGCAGACAGAGAGGCAGACAGACAGAGAACCAGACAGACAGAGAGGCAGACACACATACAGACAGAGACAGACAGACAGACAGACAGACAGACAGACAGAGAACCAGACAGACAAAGAGACAGACAGAAAGAGAGGCAGACAGACAAACAGAGAACCAGACAGGCAGAGAGGCAGACAGAAGAGAGACAGGCAGACAGTGAGGCAGACAGACAGACAGACAGAGAGACAGAAAGAGGCAGACAGAGAGTGGGAGGGGGGAGGGAGAGGGGGGTGGAGGGAGAGACAGAGGGGAAGAGGGAGAAAGAGAGAGAGAAGAGACACAGACAGACAGACAGACAGACAGCGCATTAAAGGAACAGACAAAGGAAGACGGAAAGGGGGAAGGTGAAGGAAGGAAGGAAGGAAGGAAGAAAAGACAGGAACAGATCACACAGCCTTCAAGGCCGGAGGTGCTCAACCCCCACCCTCAGCCCTCCTCACCTGCTGAGGTAGACCACGGTACCGCACCACCAGCCAGGAACAAACAAACAGCCCTGTCCGACAAAGACTGCACACTGAAGGCCGACACTCACGGAGCCAACTCCCTCCTCTCCCTCCTGACAGTCACGACCCCATATAACACGGGTCTAACAGTGCTAACTGTCATGGGCGGAGTCGTTCTCTGCGAGTGGAAAAGCAGCGAACACCAAGGGAGAGGTGGCAGCTCTCCTTTGAGGGACACTGATGTGAGAGGTCAGTGTCAGACGGCGCAGCGATCCTTCCAGCCATATGGGTGACGGCGGGTCTAGCATGTGTCGCCGAGGGACAGCTCTTGGAGATGTGGGGCGATCAGTGATGGCGTTTCTGCTTGACTACGATAAACGTGGCCTGGTATACCATGCTCTGAGCCAGACAGGCATGGGGGCACGCCTTATGGGGTTGGGCTGAAAAATTCCCCTCTTGGCCGCAGTCTGCGTGGACCACAGAAGGGACTCGTGCCACTTTCGTCCTGCTCCCTCTTTGAGGCGGCCTCACGCAGCACAGAACCATCGCCATCCGGGCACGAAGAAGGACGCCTGGTGGCCCTGAAGACAGTCTTTTGGTTGGGGGAGAGAGGTGAAATACACCGACGCCCATCGTCGCCGACAACTGAGCTCAGAAAGCGACAGGCGACGGCCCCCACGCGGAACTCACCCACCACTGACGGCGACAACAGTTGCCACAGAATATTGCAGACCTATGTCTGCGAGTATACCTTGTCCTTGAGGGCCTCCGGCCAATAGAACGTTGATCTCATCCATCAGTATCAGTATTAGTGCTCACTGTGAACAATACAAGGGCGGCACAGAGCTTTCGCAGCCATCTGTCCAAACTGAGGGAAGAGAGGCCAGATAATAAGAGTAGTAAGTAAGATAGTAAAAATATGATCAACGAACAGTAAAGCAGTGAATACATTAATTCCCAAATAAATGCGCATGGATGAAGAGGAGGTGGGGGGGGGGGGGGTGTCTTAAACATGACGTTTAGATCGCAGTGAAAACATCAATATGCTATGGTATATCAGTTCTTCAGTAGGCTTCAGTGTTATGCCCAAATAACTACCCGGATTAGGAATCTAAGGAGGAGGAGGACAACGACGACGAGGAGGAGGAGGAAGAGGAGGAGAAGAAGAAGGAGAGGGGGAGGAGAAGGAGGAGCAGGAGGAGGAGGAGGAGGGGAAGGAGGAGGAAGAGGAGGAGGAGCAGGAGGAGGAGGAGGAGGAGGAGGAGGAGGAGGAGGAGGAGGAAGAAGAAGAAGGAGGAGCAGAAGAAGAAGAATGAGTATATAAGAGTTCCATACATACGCACATAACCGGCTGAGACCAGGGCGTTTATCAGTCAGATTAAAACAGTGGTTGAAGATGAAACCAAATGAAAAATGCACATGAAAGTCAGTCATCTCCCCCCCCCTCCCCCCCCCCCCCTCCACTTTGCCGTCACTCATCCGGCACTGAACACCTCATCCAGACATCCTCCCCCCAAAAAGGTATGGTAGGCAGATGGCGTCAAAATATGCCAGCACGCTGAGTGGTCCACTGTGTGTCGTGTTGATCAACAGCACCATCACAACTGACAGATGAACGGTCCACTGTGTGTGATGTTAACAACAACACCGTCACCACTGATAGCATGCAACTGGACATAGTATTAATTGTACAGTGGAAATAAACCTAATACAATGTTCTTACTAGGAATGCACAGTTGACCTTTCAGAATGGGAAAGCAGTCCTGTGATTATCAGGAGGAATAGCATGAAACTGGACATAGTATTAATTGTACAGTGGAAATAAACCTAATACAATGTTCTTACTAGGAATGCACAGTTGACCGTTCAGAATGGGAAAGCAGTCCTGTGATCATCAGGAGGAATAGCATGAAACTGGACATAGTATTAATTGTACAGTGGAAACACACATAACACAAAGTTCTTACTCCACCTATGTCTCCATTTTTGTGTTCTAAGAATTATATGAACTACGTATCACAAAACAGATGTGGTTTTAAGCTTGTGTTGAATACGCTGAGAGAGTCTGAGACGATTTTGTTTTCTCTTCTTTTGTTGTTGTTGTTGTTGTTGTTGTATATTTTCGTGTTCTATTCTTTTTCTCAGACTGGGTAATGTGCGGCAAGTGACTGACGCCTGGTGTTTGCTTTCTGTGTGGCCCGTGGCAGGAGAGCAGTGTGTGATGAAGACCAGGGTTGACGCAAGGTGTGCAGATGTTCAGGCATTGAGACAGACAGTCGGGAGCACAACAAGAGTGTGTGGGTACAAGTGGAGTTACACACACACACACACACACACACACACGCGCGCGCACTGTCAGAGACAGAGGGACAAACATACAAAGAGAAAGAGAGGGTCACACAGACGGACAGAGAGGCGAGAGAGTGACAGACAGACAGACCCAGAGCGAGAGAGAGAGGGTTGGGGAACAAACAGACAGATATAGACAGACAGACAGGACAGGAGAGAGAGTGACTGACAGTGAGACCGAGAGAGAACTCAGAAAACTTTTGTTCGATCAAGGATTGAGAGAGAGAGAGAGAGAGAGAGAGAGAGAGAGAGAGAGAGAGAGAGAGAGAGAGAGAGAGAGAGAGAGAGAGACAGACAGACAGACAGAGAGAGACAGACAGACAGACAGAAAGCAGACACACAGAGAGGGAAGGGAGGGAGGGACAGAGAGACAGACAGAGAGGAGAGGAGAGAGAGGGGAAGAGAGAGAGGAGGGGAGGGGATCAGGAAGAAAGAGGGGGGTGGGTGGGAGGATGAAGAGAAGGATGATAATCCCAGACAGTGTGACATAAGCTAATATTGAAGTCACCGGAGATCGATCGCCGCTGACAAAAATGGACATGAGAAGAAAAAGGAATCCAGTGTCTAATAGGAAGCTTATGAAGACTAAGACTGATGGTTAAGACCTAAACACTCTACTCTAAACAACATCATAGTCAAAGGAATCCAGTGTCTAATAGGAAGCTTATGAAGGCTAAGACTGATGGTTAAGACCTGAACACTCTACTCTAAACAACATCAGAGTTCGGGTTTTGGATGGAAGGAGATCCGAATCACAGAGAACTTAAAAATACTTTTCCCCTGCTTAATACCAGGAAGCTTCGCTTCGGCAAAACTTTCCTGTGTGAAAAGGTAAAAGACTGTGTTTAATCATAATACCAGGACCTTTCAACATCCACAAAGCAGGGGAGTGGGGAGGGTGGTGGGGGTGGAAGAGGAGAGGGGGGGGGGCATGGTGGTAAAAGTCGGAGACTGTGACGGGGAAAGAGGGAACCACGATGAATCAGACACCGGAATGGTCTGTCTTTTTGCTAAAGCCAGAACAGACTTTCAGCGCCTTTTTCCCCTGATGATGATATGGCCTTTCGACAAAATGAAAACTTTCCCTTCTTTCATTTGGAAATATGGTTTTTGTTTCAAAGAAACATGCTATATAGTTTCTGGCGATCCATGCAAAATTTTAAATGAACACAGCTATTTCCCATGCATACATTTTTTTTTCAAAAAGTCTCACAAAGTGATCAATGCAAATTTCTTGTAGGAAAGGGGGGAAAATGACTACCAAACTGCGCGGTTGTCTGTCCATTTTACTTACTTCAAAAGCATGTTAGAGGAAAGGGGACGGGGAGGGAGTGTGGGGGGTAGAGGGGAAGGAAACGGAATATAGTGGTTCCGTAATCATCGAATAATTTGACATTGATATAGCTCCAGAATGACATGCTTAGTGACTTTAGCACAGAGCTTCTTTTTTGTTTGTTTGCTGTTGTTTGTTTTTTATTTTTTTTAAAATAGCTTTTCCCCCTTGCAATGAAGGTTCTATTACATTTTCAGACATCATACATTATCACCACACTATTATGAAATAACAAATGAAATGGCAATTAAATTAAAGTCAGTGCCAATTACAACTATAAAGTCATACCATACACTTCAGCATACGTCAAGTATATCTATAATGTAAGAAGCTGTAAAGTGTATTTATAATGTATGTGGGAAAAAACGAAAACACGAGCATAGCAACATTTTTAGAAACAATAACAAATAAGGAAACAAACGACAAAAAAAATCAAAACCAAGGATGCACACAACACACACAACACACACACACACACACAACACACAACAAAGAGACGAGAGAAGAGAGAAGAACGAGAGAGAGAGAGAGAGGGATGAGACGAAGACGAGAGAGAGAGAAAAGTCAGCGATACACCAACAAAGTGATTATGCAAATAGAGATAAGAAGGACAAAACAACTCCATAAAACTACTTTCATGGATACATTTCCCGAAGATGGATTGGCTGCTAATGGCGAATAAAAAAAGGGTCATGACACAACTCCACTGCTTATAAGGATGTCGCGGAGTATCAGCTGGTACGCAAGAAAAAAAAAAAGATTGGAACTTTCATTTCATGTAACAGTTTGTAAATCGGCACGCTAGCGGATTCAGAGCGGTGGTCTATCATTAGACAGATTTATTAATTTGGTGTAGCAAAGGATATCATCACTCACTTTGAATCGGCAGAACAAAATAAAAGCAAAGGTGTAAGCATTTCTTAGTCTGGATTACTGCAGGTGATTTCTTTTATTTTTGTTCTAGGAGGGAATGCACAGTAAAAGTTAAGGTAAAATTATATTTCTAGTAAACTTGTGTATGAATCCATATTTTTTTTATCTTGTATTTAATATGCAATTCTTTAAAAACAAGATATGTATATTTGGCTTTATTTTATTCATTCTGCATTTGTATACATGAAATATTCCTAAAAAAAATAATAAGGTCAAGTACTTCATCAGTTTTACTGTTATCTTCTGTGCCGAAGAGAACTAGTTCAAAGATTAAATGAAGACGTTCGCAGTTTCCACATTTTTCTTTAATGACTTACTCTAATTCCCGCCAAAAGAGACATGAATGTCGACAAGTAAATAAGTAGTGTTCTATTGTTTCTTTCTCTTTGGGGCAGAAATTATACAAGTTAATGTCAGCGATGCCTATTTTGCTAAAGACATTATTTGTCACCGGAATTCTATAGCATATTCTGGTTTGAAACCACTTTAATTTAACTTCTTTTATTTTCCGGTTTGTTTGGGGTTTTTTCAACACTGCTTCCCAATCAATCGGTGTATCATTGATTGTTTTTTTCCCATCGCGAGAAATGCTTGATATTTGATATTTCATTTTTTCTAGAAGCAATTCATAGTATGCCTTTGACCCTCTTTGTACATTAACTATCAACTGTATAGCTTTACTCATTTTTTCGGTTACATTATCTTGAATACGGATATTTCTAATCCTCTGATATCTTATATTGATTGTACACAACTATGTGTTCTAATACGTTTGTTTTTATTCCGAATTTTTGGGTAAATGATCTAAAAGGCAGGAAACTGCCATTTTCATCCAGTAAATCCTTCACAAGATGTATATTATTTTGTGTCCATTTCTTACAATCAATGGAAAGTCTTATTGGCAATCTTAAATTTTTCATTGCAGAATATGGGCTCTGATGCAAGTTCATGCCCTTCATTTAATTCAACGTTGTTACAAAATTGATCATATGCACCAAAAACATCTCTCCAGAAGTCGTTAGAACCAGTTTCACTATTTAAAAATATAAATAAATATTTTTAAAAATTAAAAACTGCGGTCCAACTTTATGAATTGATTCTAATTCTGGACATTGTGACAGCAACATTACTACCTATTTGGGTTTTTGGGTTAGTATTTTCCTTATCCACATTAGTTTCAACGCTTTTACATATTCTTCAATTTTTGGAAAACCTATCCCTCCGTTTTCAGTATTGTGCACAGAATATTTGCGTTTGATTTTGTCCATTTTATTTTCCCATACAAACTCAAAACAACTTTTCTGAATTTTTTTGATCTGAGAGTCTGGCTGATTTGGAAGAAGTATCCAGAGAAAGATAAGCTTTGAAAGGATTAAGGATTTTAGTGCCGCTACTCTGCCCAAAGGTCTTGTTGTTCTTTGCAACCAAATTCTGAATATTTTTTTCACTTCGAAGAGTTTGTCTCCCACGTTTATTTCAACCATGTTTAGCGAATCATTAGAAAACCATAACCCCAGTATTCTAAACTTATATGGGTTCCATTTCATCTGCTTATGGTTTAAACAAGTTTCTTTCGAATTTTTCTGAGCTTGACCTTGTGTATGTATGTGTGGCGAGGGGAGGGAGGGGAGCGCGCGCGCGCGTGCGTTTGTATGTGTGTGTGGGGTAGGGGGGGGGGGGGCGTGTGCGTGTGTGTGTGTGTGTGTGTGTGTGTGTGTGTGTGTGGCGCGCGCGCTCGCGTATATTTGTTTGCTCATTTCTATCCTCGAACTGACTGACTGGCGACAACTTGTGAATTAAAATATCAAAACAAAAAATCCCAAAACCCCTCTAAATCTACGTGGTTCTCTCTCTCTCTCTCTCTCTCTCTCTCTCTTCTTCCTGTGTGTGTGTGTGTGTGTGTGGTGTGTGGTGTGTGCGCGCGCGCGCGCGCGCGCGTGCGTGCGTGCGTGCGTGCGTGCTGTGTGTGTGAAAAGATCGGTAGCTCAGTCATTTGCCATCATTGTCAAGTAAACCCTTCGCGAAATGTTTTAATTAATTGCCCATTTCTGATCTTTAAACAACGGCCTGACAGCAATGTTTAATTTTCCATTAAAATTGTTCCACGCTTTGTTGAATTGGCGGTTTCTTTGTTTTTACTTTCAGGCCCATATTTGTTCATTGAATGTATACACACGCGAGACACACACACACAAGCGCGAACACGCGCGTACACACACACACACACACACACACCGCGCGCGCGCGCGCGCGCGCGCGCGCGCATACACACACATTATACACACATGCGCTCGTGCACTGCATATATCGGCACACACACACACACACACACACACACACACACCACACACACACACACACACACACACACACATGGGCCCGTGACACCCATACACACATGTGTACACTCACCACACACACATACAATGATCATAATGGCGCAACCAAAGTTAGGTAGATACTCAAGATCTGACCAGCACGGTGGGCTAATGTGGAGGTCAGACATCTGCTAAGTCGTAGCCACAAGACCCTGTTCTTAAATTCTCTCACCTTAGTTAATTCATTTATCCATCAGCTTTGAATCATATGCAGTGTGGTCTCAAAACTTTCCGGATGTGGTGTGAGTATATGGACTTGTCCGCACGCAGTGATATCCTCCTTGGTGAAACTGATACTGATACACACGCGAATCGAATGCATGTGCCCAGAGCAAACCCTTGTCCACTCTAGGAATTGGTTTACATTTCAATGCTGAAAATATCTCCCCCCCCCCCCCCCCCCCCCCCCCCCCCTTTCCCGTTCCTACCCTCTCCACCTGTCCCTTTCAGCCCCCTCTGTTGTTTATAAACGACAATGTATGCAGAACAGTTGACTTTTGATTTTATCTGTTCAAACTGTAACATTTCTATTTTTTTAATCTCGGTTGGACGATTTGAAAGCAGTATCAAGAGAACGAGAAAGAGAGAGAGAGAGAGAGAGAGAGAGAGAGAGAGAGAGAGAGAGAGAGAGAGAGAGAGAGAGAGAGTAGAGAGAGACAGACAGACAGACAGACAGACAGACAGACAGAGATGAGAGAGAGAGTCTGTGCGTGAGTGAGAGACAGAGAGACGGACAGAGACAGAGACAGACATACAGACAGAAAGAGTCAAGCAGAAACAGAGAGGGAAGGGTAGGAATGCCAGAAGGACAGAAGGGAAGAGAGGATCATTAAATTCCGGCATTGTGTGATACACGCGCACCAATGTATGTGTCTATGAGTGTGTGCTGGCGTAATTGTATGTATTTAAGTAATTGTGTGTGTGTGTGTGTGTGTGTGTGTGTGTGTGTGTGTGTGTGTGTGTGGTGTGTGTGTTAGTGCCTGTATGTGCGCGAACGCGTGTGTTTGTGTGGGTAGGGGGCGCGTATGTATGCGCGCCTGTCTGCCTGCTTTCGTGCATGCGTTCGTGCGTGTATATGTGTTTACAAGGATGCGAGCTCGTGCATTCGTGCGCCCGCGCTTGAATGTGTGTGCGCGCGTGTGTGAGTGTGTGTGTGTGTGTGGGGGGGGGGGGGGGGGGGTGCGTGTGCGCGCGCGCGCGCGCGAGCCCATGCACATCTTCATGAGTGTGTAAGCGCGCGGAGCACGTGCGTCCTTGTGTGTTGTGAGCGTGCGTCTCTCTGTGGGGTTTAGTTTGACTGTGGAAAATGGCTGTCCTCTTTTTTGTCACAGGCCGTATGGCCATCTCCCGGATTGCGTGTGATGTCAGCAGTGATCTCCAGAACCCTTCTCAGGCAAAATACAAACTTCAAGTCTATTCGGAACCAGCAGGCACACAGATAGAGAGAAGAACAAACAAACAAAATTAAAAAAAATCATTAAAGAAATCTTTTTAGAAAAAAAATAGAAAAAAAAAAACACACACACGAGCTTATTCTCCGCTATCTTCGTGCTGTGCGTGACGTCATCCTGAAACTAGACACACAGACAGATGAACGGGGGGGGGGGGGGGGGGGGGGGGGGGGGGGGGGCTTGAAGGTTTAGGATGGGTGGTGGTTGGGGTCGGAGGATGGGGGTGGGGAGGTCACTTTACAAGACTCCATCTGCAAGAGACGTGACCCTTCCCCACCCGCCAAAACCAAGGGAAATGGACCATCATTTGTTGTTTAGAGAAAAAAAGAAAAGAAAAAAAAAAACGCCGCGGCGATCAGTTAGGAGCTGATCTCAGGCTGACTGGCTTTGTGGTGGATTTTTTTTCTTTTTTCTTTTTTTTGGCCTTGCTATGTCGTGCGCTATGTCCATCACCCAGCGAAGCATTGTTCTCTCTCTGTACACCTCCCTGTCTTTCTGTCTTTGCCTCCATGCACGCCACTGCCTGCTTACCTCCCTGCTTCTCGCCCCCTTGATTCTGCAGAGAGGGGAAAAAAGGTGCGTGGGGGGGGGGGGGGGGGGGGTGATGGGGGATGCGGGGGGGGGGGGGGGGGGGGAGGAAGGAAGATGTTTTTCAACTGACGTCTTTGGATGCGAGTGAGAGAGAGAGAGAGAGAGAGAGAGAGAGAGAGAGAGAGAGTAGTATAGTGTAGTGTGGTGTGGTGTGTAGTGAGTGAGTGTGTGTGTGTGTGTGTGTGTGTGTGTGTGTGTGTGTGTGTGTGTGTGTGTGTGTGCGTGCGCGCGGCCCGCGTGTGTGTGTGTGTGTGTGTGTGTGGTGCGTGTGTGCGTGCGTGCGTGCGTGCGTGCGCGCGCGCGCGCGCGTGCGTGCAAACGTGCGTGTGTGTGCTTGTGCGTGTCTGTGAGGGGGGTCTGTGTATCTGTGTGTGAGTGTGTGTGTAAGAGAGAGAGAGAGAGAGAGAGAGAGAGAGAGAGTGAGAGGTGTGTGTGTGTGTGTGTGCTAATGTCAGGATGAACGGGTTTTGAGTATGACCAGCCTAACATCTGTTGCTCTAAGTTTTTTTTTTTTGTTTTTTTTTTTTAGAAAGGAACGAGAAATCGTGCTAATTACGAACGGGTTTCATGAAATTCCCGGGATTTGAACCCGAAACTTTACAGTGGCTGCTCCGTTTGAAACAAATCCCTTTACTAACTCCATCCCCAGAAATGGTAAGGAAAGAATGAGCTATATCTTAGCTGTTAGCTCTACTCTTGATGGTAAGAAAAGTAAGAGCTATATCTCAGCTGTTAGCTGGTATGGAAAGTATGAGCTAAATCTCAGCTGTTAAGTGGTGTCACACGTACGATTACGTACCGACAAGTCGTGAACTGTGCCGTTTGCATAGCCAGAGAGAACTTTTATTTCCGGTGAGCACTGCTCAGCTGTCAACTTTGACAAGTTCAGCTGCGAGCTCAACACAGATCGAGCTAATGGCGTTGGAAGCACTCACGTCTGCTCTGTTTTCTCTCTGTCCGGCATGTTGGTCGGGTATTGGCAAGTTTAATACCCCCCCCCCCCCCCCCCCCCCCCCCGTACGATTTTTTTTTAACATGTCGATTTGTTGGGCAATCGTAAGTAACTGATAGTAATTTTCTTAAACATTTTCGATCAAAATTATCAGACTTTGTAATATTCTGAGTGTTTTCGGAAGTTGCTCAGTTCAGTATGCTCGTTCGTGTGTTTTTGCCGAGTTGTACGTGTTTGGTCGTGTTGATTCTATTCTTACTCATCTATCAATACTTTTGGTGTTGATTAGGTAGTGGGTCGAATTAGTTATAGTGCTGTTCACTTTGTAGGGTTTCCAGCTTGAGGCGTGGATCCGACTGGCTGAGTGCACTTGAGGGAGGTGTTCATGCTGTCCTAGACCTCTTCTCCTGCTGTGGCATCGCAGTCTTCTCTGAGGCCAGGATTCGCCTTTAATCCCCCAGCGCCTTCCTTTTCCACAGCCAGTAGGCCTGTCTACCTTCAGAGCAGTCGGTGTCTTCCCAGGTGTCTTCCCTCCAGATGGTTCACCGGTGCTCTTTGTTGTGGACCTTGCTCCCTTGTGCCCAGTTGCAGGAGTGGGACTAGCTGTTTTTTATCATGTTCTTCTGCGCCCAGTTTCAGAAGTGTTTTCGTGTGGACTGCCATCAACGCATCCGCACTTGAGGTCAGTTCGAAGAAGAGATTGATGATGATCGCCACAAGGAGTGTGTTTTCTTTTATGTATGTGTGCGAGTCTACTCCAGTTTGGATAGCAACACACCTGACCAGTGATGGGAATCCTGACAGGACTTAATTCATATCCAGAAGGACTCACCTATTAATTTTCTTTGAAAAATGTTAGAAATTCCTTTTGTGGTGATTATTTTGTGTAATGAATAGTATAATGAATTCTTTTCCAGCCTAACAGGGAGCGTCAGTGTGAACACATGCGGACAGAAACAACTTTGTTTATTTATTGGTTTTATTCATATGCTAAAGTGTCATCTCCATCGTTTCATTGTTCATTAAATGTACACTCCTCGCTAATTTCCTGTTCGTGCTGTTATGTCGTAGGGTGGTGTGAGTGAGTGATAGGAAGAACTGATAGAACACACAAACAAGCTACACGCCTTCATACGTTCATGAGACAGATTCAACAAATCTACTTACAAGCACCCCTCATTCCACTCTGTGACAGCTGGTAAGGAAAGTATGAGCTATATCTCAGCTGTTAGCTGGTAAGGAAAGTATGAGCTATATCTCAGCTGTTAGCTGGTAAGGAAAGTATGAGCTATATCTCAGCTGTTAGCAGGTATGGAGAGTGCATGTTAGCCGCTAGCTATATCTTGTATGTGACTAAGCTTTTGTTTTCTCATGCTATCTCCGCTACGGGCTCAACCAGTGTTAGCGTCACTGTTCAAAGCACAAATCAACGTGTTATCAGTGCCTTAGTGCCATAGCTACAGATAGTTCAAGTGTGGTGACGGATCTACCAATGACCTGTCTTGGTCCCTTCAGCAGTTAGTGCGCCAAATCACAGCATCCCACAGACCCATTCTGACATGTCTTCAGAGGTCTGACAGATGAACTCCATAACCATCAGTTGGTCATCAGGCGGCTCACTGGTCAACGTGTACAGGCCACACGCCACAATTAGGATTTTGCACTAAAACACTACATGTCCATGTAAGCGTTTTGAGGCCTGCCATAAACTTGAGCCAACATTTAATGTTAAACTGATACCTTGAACAAAGGAACAACTCCCCACCAATTATTTCCCTTGTTTGGGGGGATCTTCACCGATGAAATCACAAACAATCTTCAAATTCATGATCTTCCCCTTTGTTGAAGTGTTTCACTACAACACAGTCATGTCCCTTTCCCTGGCGTGAACAGCCATTTCGGCAGCATGCTGCAATACCAGCAGAACCTAGAGGTACGGACAGCATTACAATCACACATAATCATGAGAGCAACTGCTTTCTTTCCTTCCTTACCTATATCAATATAGTCAAGCAATAAATTGATGATACATATACGCATTTTCTACTACGACTCTGTCATTTCTGTAAGTCCTTCTAACAGTATTTCTCAACTGACCTGCCTTATCAAAAACGACTTTACCTTTTTTTTCAATGTTTGCTGTTACTTCCTATCCAGTTTCAGATTAAGACACATTTGTAAACTGCTTTTACAATCCAGCTGCTGTTGCGAATTATTCAAAAAAAAAAAAGAAAAAGAAAAAGAAAAGAAAAAGAAAAAAACGTATCATCAGAAAAAAGTAGAATGATGCTATGAGATCAAGTGTAATTCGTAATGACCATTGTCATTACGTTCATACGAGTTATCATCGAAAAAAGTTGAATGATTCTTTAAGATCAAGTGCAATTCTGTGCTGACCATTATCAATCAGTGTGTGTGTGTGTGTGTGTGTGTGTGTGTGTGTGTGTGTGTGTGTGTGTGTGTGTGTGTGTGTGTGTTTACTTCCACGCGTGTATGTGTGTAAGTGTCCACGTGCGCGCCTAGGTTCACACGTAAGCACCCAACCTGGGGTAGAGCAGCGTGGGAGTGGAGTGACAGAGAGACCTGGACGAGGTCTAAACACTACAGTGACGTTCCTTCTCCTATGCTCTATCGCTGAACGAATTTCTTCAGTCTCTTCAGACACATTCCTGTCATGCCTTCACACGTTAGCCCAACACTGTGGCTGTAAAAAAACTCTGTAGTGCTCAATGACTGGGTTCTGAAGATACAAAAACCCTGACATGTTGATAGTGTTGTGCTCAATGACTGGGTTCTGAAGATACAAAAACCCTGACATGTTGATAGTGTTGTGCTCAATGACTGGGTTCTGAAGATACAAAAACCCTGACATGTTGATAGTGTTGTGCTCAATGACTGGGTACTGAAGATACAAAGGCCCTGACATGTTGATAGTGTATGTGCTCAATGCCTGGGTATGAGGATACAAGTCCGACATTGATAGTGTTTGTTCAATGACTGGTATTGAAGATACAAAGTCCTACATGGTGATAGTGTTGTGCTCAATGACTGGTACTGAAGATACAAAGGTCTGACATTGATAGTGTGTGCTAATGACTGGGTACTGATAGATACAAAGGTCTGACATGCATAGTGTTGTGCTCAATACTGGGTACTGAAATACAAAACCCTGACATGTTGAATAGTGTATTGCTCAATGACTGGGTACTGAAGATACAAGGCCTGATACATGGTGATAGTTTGTGCTCAATATGGGTACTGAAATACATAAGGTCCTGACATGGTGATAGTGTTGTGCTCAATGACTGGGTACTGAATCATACAAAGTCTGACATGGTGATAGTGTTGTGCATCAATGACTGGGTACTGACATACAAAGTCCTGAATGGTGTAGTGTTGCTCAATGACTGGGTCTGAAGATACAAAGCCGACTGTTGATAGGTTGTGCTCAATTATGGTACTGAGATACAAGGTCCTGACATTCTCTGTAGTCATTGAGTACTACGTCCGGCGATTACGTGATACGACATTGACCATATTTTCAACATGAACATTCTGTGATATCTACACACATACATCAACATCATAATACATACACTCATACATCATACATACTAATACTGTCATACGTACTTTATACATATTATTCAACATCAACACCCAGAATAATACATACGCCAGTACGTCATAATACATCATAATACTATCTATTCATACTACTCCATAATAATATCTATTCTACAAAGTACATACTACGTAAATGCACAACATTACATACATGCACTTTCATAATTATATCTCTTAATTTATCTATACATCATCGTGCATACATATCTACATACATACATTACAAAACTGGCCCATTCAGTAGGCAGTTCAATGGATGGAAATGCCACATGAGTCTACAAGGCATTTCTGTCGCACAGCGTTTGATTGTATTAATTAATTCCTTCCTACAATCAAAACCAAGTTACACTGCATTTGTTACTGTCGTCGCGTCGTGATTGACTATATTCAACAATCAAAAGAGCGTGCCAGTCTTGAAAACATGCTAATGCAAGTGTCTTTGTTCAATCCACAGTGTTTTTGTAGGTTGAATCCTTCTGGCTCTCTGGGTATGCGACAAGCGACATCCTTCTGGGTGGATGTCTCCTTGTTTGTTCTGTGTGCTCTGCGTTGTCATTTCTCCTAGGCGATTCAGTGTACACTAAACAGCATTCATTAGGAGTTATGGGATTGTATTTATTTCATCATGGGAGAAGTGTTATCCTACGTGATCGTTAATTACTGATGCTGTCCGTGAAAAAAGTATAAACACACACATACACACGCGCGCGCGCGCGGTGCACACACACACACACACACACACACACACACACACCACACACACACACATACAACCACACACATTGCAGCTGCATTCCTTCCTGTCTCTCTGCAAGGCGTGCGCCAGAGTCCTCGCTAAGAAGTTCACTGACATAAACTGATGAAGGTCAACACACAAACATGTTATTCACTAGGTGTTTTTTTTTTCACTGACACAACCGTGTATTCAGCTGGTACCACCTTGGGAAAGTGATTTGCAAGGCACACAAATATTAGAAAGTGTGAATAGGTTCAGGGTTGGAAAACTATAGCTTGTACGGATAATTATTAACAGTAAATATTCTATGCCTCTCTCTCTCTCTCTCTCTCTCTCTCTCTCTCTTCTCTGGCTCCTCTGCGGCACGCGCGCGCACGCGCGCGTGTGTGTGTGTGTGTGTGTGTGTGTGTGTGTGTGTGTGTGTGTGTGTGTGTGTGTGTGTGGTGTGTGTGTGTGTGGGTGTGTGTGGTGTGTGGTGTGTGTGTGTGTGTTGAGTGTGTGTGTGTGTGT
>CM031599.1:64825494-64841870 GCA_018398815.1 Conus ventricosus | reverse complement strand
AGATCTACATATACGATCTACTATGCTAAAACTTCGATTAACTTCTTGATTTCTACCGTCTAATTCATGTTTATGCTTGTAGATCACTACATTTTTTGGAGTGACGAGTCTCAGCAACTAAATTGTCTTAACTTTTTTTTAACTATATGGATAGGTAACTCGTTCGATTAGAATAGGACGGTCCTATACTGGACCTCGAGGGATTCCATTTCTGACAACGTCTGTGGAAAAGGTTTTTGCCGTTAAGCAGTGTATACTGAGTTCTGTCGTTCTAGTTTAAGTGGAATAATGAATCTGTCGAGGAACGATTCAAACAGATAGACAGTTTCTTTAAAAGAATGGAATGATCAACGAGATCAAACACCTTTTTTTGAAGACAGGAAAGACAACCCTGTCATTTGTGATTGGTTCATATATGAAAGCTACGAGTCACACGTTGTGACAATGCTGTGTGGCAAAAATTATTAGATCGGAATCCAGTTTGGATAGGAAGAGAGAAGAGAGAGGAGAGAGAGAGAGAGAAGAGAGAGAGACGAGAAGAGAGAGAAACAGACAGAAGACAGACAGACAGAGAAGGAGAACAAGGACAGATATTTCGTTCATTACAGGCCACGACCCCTCATGAATGGAGTCTTGTCAGCTACTATTTCGTGAGACAGAACACACAAAAAACGTATGTAACAAAATACGCCCCTCTATAATCGTCTAGACCTGGAACAATACACAGAAATTGAAAATAAAGCACATACCTCGCAACCAATCTTGAATGCCTCATTAAACAGCCGGACGTTGTACATCGCTTTGTGTGGATGGTACAAGCAATGACTATGGAAACACTTAAAAGGGTTGGGGGAGGAGGGGGGGGGGGGTGAGAGGAGGAGGAGAGGAAGACGACTTTGACTGTGACTAACTGCCAGCAGAGGCAGCGGAGCGTGGCGGTCCGTTTGATGGGTGAGGAAGATAAACAGGAGCCGTGAGGTCACGGTCAGTTTGCCCTGAGGCGGTAATCACCCCGGAAACACCACGCTCACCGACAAAGGGCGGCGTGGTCAAGGCTGGCGGACACTACTGGACGCCACGGCCACAGACTGACCGGACTTACGAACCATCAGTACTGTGCGTACTGTACTTGTCAATCTTCCCCCCCCCCCCCCCCCCCCCCCCAACACCTGTCTCTGCCTTGTTCCCTTATCCTTTCTGACCCTATTCGACTCTTTGTCATCACAACACACTCACAGACGCACGCACACACACAAACACATATGCACACACCCTCACCACGCACGCACGCATCACACACACACACACACACACACACACACACACACACACACATCACACACACACACATACACCCATGCACGCATGCACGCACGCCGCACACACACACACACACACACACACACACACACACACACACACACGCATGCGCGCGCGGCGCACACACACACACACACACACACACACACACACACACACACACCCGCTATCTCTCTCTGCTGTCTCTCTCTCTTGTTACTTCCTTGATATGATAATTATAATAGCTTGAATTCTTTTTGTACTCCCTCTCCCTCCACCCCCACGCCTCCATCCTACCCCATCCCTCCTATTTCCTCTCCCCTCCTCATCCCCCCAGATTTCACCCCACCACCTCCCTCGCCCTTTTCCGCTGATTTTCACTCTTTGTATTTCTTCGTTTTCCTTATTTTATTTTTCAATTTTCTTTGTTTTGTTATGATGGCTTGATGTAAAAAAAAAAAAAAGCAGTTTCTCTGCTTATTCAATGTTCCATCTGGAAATAAAATTTTGACTTTGACTTTGACTTTTGACACACACACACACACACACACACATGACGTGGATATCCGGAGACAGAAAACGCAGACAGAAACAAGTTTTTTCGACTGAGAGACGGCGGCGGGGAGGGGGTGGGGGGGGGGGGCAGCGTGTGACAGAGTAGTAACTGACCACATGGTTCTGTTGTTTTCCAGAGTACTAACTAATCACATGGTTCTGTTGTGTTCCTGGTCACTTGCGTGTCTGTGGACTCCGCCGACAGCGGGACGCATCTGCGACTGCGTTTTTGTGTGACTGGGAAGATCACAACAAGCTGAACGGTCAGTATACAAACCATCATTTTCGTCAAATACGATCATACGCGAGCACTATAATTGTGTGATGAGATGGGTGGGTTCTTTTCTTTTTTTTTTTTAATCAATTCAACATTGAAAGCAATCAAACGCAATTCTGTCCCAAAAGCCTGACCAAAGGGAAACCACTCCTATGGGATGTCCGTCTGCGAGTCGGTCAATTCAGCCGACAAGAACCAAAAAAAAAAAAAAAAAAACAAAGAAGAAGAAGAAGAAGAAAGAAAGAAAGAAAGAAAGAAAACAGAAGTTCACAGAGCTGATCAGCCCCCAAGTTCTGTTTCTCTGAGTTATTCCCTTAATAACTGAAACGCAACCTGAACGACACTCTAGGGTTTACTGTAGCTGAGTAATTAGCTTACGTGTATGACGTCAACATCACATTAATAAAGTTATTGTCTCCCCACACCACCACCCCTCTTCCCAATATTCCTTCCACTAGCACCACCACCACCACCCACCCCACCCTTCCATTCGGCTCCTCTTGTTCGTGGCGTCACCCACCTTTCCGGAAATGTCAGAGAGTGAAGCCATCCTTTGGGTGTCTGGGAAAACCAGTGCCTGCACACAAACCTCACTATGACAGGAAGGAAGAGCTTGCAGGCCTGTTTTGAAATAAACATGCTTCGTCATTCTCACCGTCTGACGGAACAAGTACCCACGTCACTACTTTTTCCCCCCTCTAGTTCTGTTGTCATAACTGTCTGTAGTAAGGTTGTGGGATATTCTTTTCTCTCTCTCTCTCTCTCTCTCTCTCTCCTCCTCTCTCTCCTCTCTCTCTCTCTCTCCTCTCTCTCTCTCTCTCTCTCTCTTTCTTCCAAAGGGAAAACGGATTTTCCGACCTTTCGAATCTGTTTTTGAGTTTGTGGTTGGTAACACGAAACCAGAATGATTTAGCGTGGGCAGTTTAGTGGTTGCATCTCATGGAATATTATACGTCTGAGGGTCAATGAAAGCACACAAAAATAGATAGCATATGTTACTTTCCACTGACAATATTTACAAACCATTATGATATAACAACGCAAAAGTGGAAGAATGTTAGCGTGTGTGTGTGTGTGTGTGTGTGTGTGTGTGTGTGTGTGTGTGTGTGTGTGTGTGTGTGTTTCCAAACCACTTAGGCGACCGATTCACAACGGTGCTACGCACAGAGTACAAGGAGAGATGATAATGTGTGCATATTCTTCCATAGGGAGTGGAACTGCTTCAAGTGACCGTTTTCCGGGACTGAATAACCATCTGATGTTAAGGAGAGTAAAAACAATGCGGTTTGCTTCCTAACAGGTGATTTTTTGATTTATACACACCATATTGTCGTAATTTCTGTAACTGGACTTTTTTTTTTTAGCTGGCGAGTCATAGCGTTACATATCTTTATGTTTGATATTATGCAATTATTTCAAATAGTCTTTTAAAGATTGCAAAGAAAAATACTGTATGTGAACTTTTTTTTCCATGAAACAGGTTTAACTTAGAATATTAATAACTACGCACAATAAAATGTAAAATACAAGACAGAGCACGTGCACGTACGCACGGCAGTCCCTGGGGAGAAGGGAAGACAGTTACCACGGTTTCTCTGTCTCGAAGTGGCCTCAGCCTTCTCTGTCTTCAGCTCCCTGCAGCCAATAAAATGAAACAGAACACAGTGCGTCCTGTTCACTGGCCTGACGTCTTGTTTGCCAGAGTTATTTTGTCATCACAACTGTAACACGATGTGAATGGCGCTCACGTTTAGTGCAAATTGCCAATTAGCTTGCGTCTGTGACGTCACATTCATAATAATGAAGTTATTGCTTCCAAGCTCTCCATCCCTCGCCCCACCCCACCCCCGCTTCTCCACCCCTCACCTCCACCCCATGCCTGCATTCAGCCATCTCTATTCCAGCCCCCCCTCTCCCCCCCCCCCCCCCCCCCCCCCCCCCCCCCCCCCCCCCCCCATTCTTTGTGGAAAAGTCAGAGCGGCATCAGGGCGGTGCATTGTCTGGGGGACGAGCTCACAGGCCCCGTGCTGTGTGGCGAAAGGCCGATGGTGCTGCCCCCTGTCTGAAAGACACCGAGGAGTCGGACCTCCGCCAAGCTGAGCCCTTCACCCGCCTCTCTTCGCCTGTCTGTCTGTCTATCCGTCAGTCCGGAAGATGATAGCCTAACCAAGTGAAGCAGTTGGAAAGAGTGCCTGGCCTACGACAGGAGCAGAGCGGAAGGTTGGGCGCGGTGCCGTTGCAGCAAGGACTCTGGCACATCTTGCTGAACTGTGTTGAGTGCCAGCCACAACCATGTTTTCCTGACGGCAGTAGGACCTGCCACCCTTCCTAACTTTCATTCTTCACTTTTTCCCTTCTCAAGTCCCCCCCCCCCTGCCCCCCCCCCCCCCCCACACACACACACACACACACACACACATACACACACACACACACACACACTTCCAGCAGAGTAGACAGTGGACAGGACAGTGCTGCCACACCACCAACTGTGCCAGTTCATTCTTGCCGGGGTTCTTTCAGGGGTGTCAACACGTGGATGAAAAACACAGTCCCTGAAGTCATGGCGAAAAAAAGACACAGACTTCCGCACAGTACATACACCGATCTATAACTGAACAGTTTCAATATTGCTGTTCCCTAGGTGAATAAAAAGACACAGACTTTTACACAGTAGACACACCAATTCATAACTGAACAGTTTCGATATTGCTGTCCCCTAGGTGAATAAAAAGCACAGACTTTACACAGTAGACACACCAATTCATAACTGAACAGTTTCGATATTGCTGTCCCCTAGGTGAATAAAAAGACAGACTTTTACATAGTAGACACACCAATTCATAACTGAACAGTTTCGATATTTCTGTCCCTATGGCGAACACAAAAAAGACACAGACTTCTACACAGTACATACACCAATTCATAACTGAAACACCAATTCATTACTGAATAGTTTCAACATAGCTGTCCCTAAGACGAATAACGAAAAAGACTTACACTCAGTAATACAACAAAACATAACACACCAGTTTCAACATTTCTGTCCCTAAGACCAAAGATAGTTCTCCCTCCGTAGGGCGTACAGTCTTTGCTAAGACTTATAAAGTTAGGTCGTGCGGAGTGAGCTTGCCATTCCGCTTAGTTTCTTACATCAGATGTTAACGTAAAAACTCAACATGAAAACGTTCCAATGCCGCAGTGACAACAACAAAAGCGATGAGCAAATGAAAAAAGGACATAAAGCTAAGCAGCCCCGTAAAACACAAATAAAGCGTTAGAGCAGACTCGGCAATGGCAAACAAATCAGAAACTTAAAATTGTGTACGAGCTAAAGTAACTGAAGAATAGACGGCAACACAAAAGGTTCGCGTTAAAAAGCCTTAAAGCAGACTCGACAATGGCAAACAGGTCAGAGACTTAAACTTATATCAGGGGACGAACGAGCTAAGGGCAACACAAAAGTATCGTGTTAAAAAGCCTTAAAGCAGACTCGACAATGGCAAACAAGTCAGAGACAAAGCTATATCAGCGAACGAACGAGCTAAGGGCAACACAAAAGTATCGCGTTTCCACCGTAAGTCTTCTACAGGTTACAGAAATAAACAATGTGATCCGAAAACAACCCAACAGCAACAAAGAACATAGTCCGTGAGCCAAGAGGTGAAACCCTCCCCCTAGTGGGAATTTTGCAGACAGTGATTTGTGTGTAGCTGGAGACGTGCCGTTTTGATTTCTGCTTGTTGGCCAGCTGAACTCTGCTGGGTGTGGCTGCAGCGCTTGGTCAAAGTTACCATGTCAAACAAAAACAACGCTCAGACCATCATATCAACAAGTTCATTTTCTCCTCGTGTTGGCCAATGGTGGCAGTAAAATGATGTGCTGTAGGCTTCATGAGTGTCCCTGTATTCTGAAAACACTTTATACTCTTCCAGATTGGACGATCTCGTATCTGTGGCCTGTTGTTTTCCAATGCGCGCTATCGTTTTACGCACAATTTGAAGGTTTCAACTTCCATACAAGAAAAACAGCGATCACAAGTACTGTTTTTGTGTATTTAATGTAAGACCAAAGTACCAAGATCATTTACAGCTACTTTCAAGATTCTAGAGCAATTTAGTAGATGACGATGACAGATATGCCACCCCTACCCCTTAAATGAAAAAAAAATATAAAATAAAAAACGGCACAAACTACCCATGTAGTTTTGAATTACTAGCAAAGTACTTTTTATTTCTTAGCTGGTTATTCCTATGAAAAGATCCCTCTAAAATGGTATTAGGCTTCATATCCACAGTTCAGCATGGTTGTAGCATTGAGGTTCCTGTATATTGCATCATTTAACTGTCTTTGAGGTGTTCACTTCTTCATTTCCTTTCGAATTCTCACTGTTCTACTGCAGGAATTTTCTAAAACAGAATACAATGTATGATTGTTTTGAAGAAAATGAAAATGTCTAACTAAATAATTATCATCTCTAACCCTTTGATTAGGGATAACAAGTATAACAAAACGCACAGGTCTTTTGGCAGACACACTCCTATACTGCCTTTCATAACAAAATCAGAACAGCTTTTCTTTATAGCATGTCTGAGAAGAAAGTCATCTCAAGCATCAAATCATTCTTATCAAAGAGAAAGGTGCTAAATGAAACATTGCTAAAAATGGTACTCTTTGTGAACTTTCAGTTCCTTTCTGACAAGATAAAAGGTCTTGAAACACATCAGATGTAACCGTGAATGACCAACAAGAGTAATTTGCTGTCAGTCGTTCATTATTGGCAGAAAACAGAGGATGTACTCTAGCCGCTACTCATTGTCAATGAACACAAAGTCAGTGTCAAAGTCAGCCAAGCTGAACGAATCTGATGCATCATCAACTTCTGGGGCGGGCGGATTCTCCGCTAGGACACCCACAAGCTCAAGTCCTTCAGATGTCTTTTGCCATCCATGACCCTCTGGTGATGGGATGTGTGGCTTTGGCTCGTGAGAATGGTTCCATATGAGTGTCTGGTAGTTCACTCTCTCAATGTGCATGAGCAGAGAATCTCTGCATGGTGGCAACAGATCATGTCCATACCATCGTAACAGGTCAGCAGTTCTTCACTGGTGTTGAATCGCTCTAGGAATTTCTCATATCGAAGCTTGTTGATGTCTTTGGTGCATGAACCCGACCTCTGTACAAGACAAAGGTGAACTCTTCAAGTTCTTTCATGACGGTTGGGTGAATTTGGGCCATGACACCAAGCTGAGCAAATGTTCTAATATACTCGGATGCTGTTTGAGGTCTTGATTGGGGCAATTTTCCCTTTCCTGACAAACGCACTCGTCGTGTCGCATTTCCCCTGAATGCATGGACAGCAGGTAACACGGAACAGATCTCTTTGCCCACAGTCAGCGCAACGTTCTTGATGTCAATGAGTCTCCGCTTATTGAGACTCCTGTATCAAAGAGAATCTTCTGGGGGATGTTTCCAGCGTACTTGAGAAGAAGGATGAAGACATCTGTGTCTGGAGATCTCACAGTGATCGTTGAATCTTCAGAAGAGTTGTCGGCAATATGGAGACAGTGCAGCATCGTCATCCTTTCAACATGACCCCTTTCAATAATGCTGTCTTCAACATAGCACACTAAGCTTGCAAATGCATCAGCATGAGCAGCCCGTTCTTCTGTCACATTTGTGTCTCCACTTGAAGTCTGTCGCCTTCGATCCTCCTCGGAATGTGTGTATGCCCTACGACAGGAATTATGATAGTGGGCTTCCTTGGCCACCAGGTCTGTATCCTGCACCTTTGCCAGAATTCGTTCATCCTTCTTTTGTTCAGCACTCTTTTGATTAATGCTTCTGCCGTCTTTGTCACTCACTTCACAAGGTTTTCTTCTTTTCTTTTCCGTACTAGTCGCATCTTGCCACAAAACAAACACTCATCTGCTGGGAAAAGGACGCTACTTCCTTTTAGAAGTAGATGTCGAGTCTTCATCAGATGTGCGCTTTCGTTTCAGTAGTTTGGTCGTGTTTGTGAAATTCTGGTACACCATCTGTGATAGCCATGAATGTGAGGGAGGTACTGTTCTGGCACTGACAACAAATGCTTGGTAGCTTCAAGTTCACCTCCTCTTGCAACTGTCGAAGTGCAACTGAATCTTTCATCTTTTGAAAACTTGTTTCACATAAGGGTCTTACTTTAGTGTCCGATTTGTTCTGGGGTAATGAACAATGCATGCAGGACCACTAAATGTCTTTTTTGTGCCCCTTGACGCGCCTGATGTTAACTGAACAGGCTTCTCGTCTGTTTTCTTTTTCTCCATTGCATGCTTTATTCTTTTTTGGTTGAGTCTGTGTGGGGAACCTACACAGACTCAACCAAAAAGTAAATTAGAAAAATGGAAACATCACTGAAAATCCAAAAGTACTTTGATGTAGAGAAACAAAATCAAGACAGCTGTTGTAGGGAGAGTGACTAATTTGTTATCTAGGCAGCGATTACCCAACCTGATATCTGTTGATCAGTTCTGGGCGCAAATTCTCGCAGGTAACTTACTTTGACCATTCACCAGAAGTGGCACCCCATTCAACAATCATTTTCACCTTCTGACTGTAGGGTGGTAGTGGGGTGTCCAATAAACTCTACAATGAATTCTTTGTGGTCAAAATAATTGATCTAACATACTCTATCGTCTGTCTAGAGTGAGTGAGAGAGTTCATTAATTTAGAGTCTGTTCACACTTGGTGATATTAGACTTTTAAAAAAAAATTTAAAAAAAAAAAAACAAGCAAGAAGGGAAGCGTTTATAAAAATCTATTAATTTGATGCATGGAAAGCACTTTTGCTATTTGCACGATGTTGGTTTGTGGGTTATTGTTTTGATAGAATCGTGTATAGTCACATCCACGTTCGATTCTTTATACAATGAAGTTAATATTGAACAATGAAAAAGAATATGGTCCACTGATAGAAGATTTGAACAATCACATGCTACATTTTGGAAAAACTTGGTTTTCCACGAATTGAGACGAAGCTTGTATATTAAAGATGACAAATATCGTGGACATGATAAGATTTCATACTTCACTGGAAGGTGTTCACTGTTCACGCATTTTTCTAATAGCGAATTAATTTCTTGTACGTCAAGCTTTAAATTACTCTCAGGTGTTTTTCTTAACGCACTATCTCTAGCTAATTTATCTGCTGTTTCATTACCGGATATCCCACAGTGTGATGGAATCCAGCAAACGATACCCCAATTCCTTTCAACATAATAACATGTATGTAATGTCTTATTTCAAAAGTAAATCTTTTCTTATTTTTGATTCCCAGTTTTGCAAGCTATATAGAACTGCCTTGGAATCAACGCAAAAAAGTATATTATAGACAGCAGTGTTATCGTCACACATAAAAATCAACGCCATAAGAATATTTTTTTTTCTGCCGTAAATATGGAGAACCCTTTCCCTAGAGAAAAAGATCTACGAAACTTCAGCAATGGAATCACAAAACCAGACCCTGCATACGAGTCTAAAATCGAGCCATCTGTAAAAATCTTCAGATGATATGGATTAAACGGTTTCAAGGTGTTCTTTTGCTTCACATGACAGAATATTAATGTTATCAACCTTCTTCATGTCAGTGTAATCTATATCGAATTTAGCTTGGATATGCTCCAATGAGGTATGCTTGAAACTATTGGCATATCTGAAATAATTTCAATATCAATGTTACACTTTTCAAATATTTCATTTGTATAATCCCTAACAGGCTGGAGAGAGGTAAGGTGTTGAGCTCTTTTAGGATAGTCCTTTTCAGAAATTACTAAATACATCATGTTTGACAGAATTTGAAACATGTAGGCTTCTGGCAACATATTTAGCCGTTGCCAGTTTTCGTTGATCTGACAGTGGTAATAAGTTCGCTTCTTTATAAGTATTTAACGAATTCGTGTGTACGGGGACACCGAGTGCAACCTTAACAGTTTTACTGTCAATTGACTGTAATTTCTTCAACAGGGTTTCTGAGGCATTGAAATAAACCTCTTGCCCGTAAATAAGCTTTGATCGAACTAAACTAGTAGCTAAATGTAACAGAGTTTTGGTATCCTGACCCCATGGGTGTGCACTGATTATTTTTAGTAGATTCAGCCTTTGTCTTGCGTCATTGACCAATTTTTCAATGTACAACCGCCAGTTTAATTTACAAGTGAAGGTCAATCCAGAAATTTTACATTTCGTGAATATTCTAATATTTTGTCATTTAACACTAGCTGAGGCAAATGCTTAGGATTTTCCCCGTTATTGAAAAGAACTAATTGTGTTTTTTCTCCAGACTATGAAAGCCCGTTTTCAGTCAAATATTTGTTGATTTTATCTATTTCCAGCTGATATATTTTTTGAACATAATTTATTGCTCTCTTTTTTGTGTGCTTTCTAATACTGGTATTCAACCAAATGGCTAGATCATCAGCATATTGCACTAAATGTATGTTATTGGATATGATCTTGGGAAGGTCATGAATAAGTATATTGAACAAGACAGGTGCTATGACGGAACCTTGTGGAATTCCTATGTTAATGTCTTTAAAAGAAGAATAGGCTTTGCCTATTTTTGTGCAAATAGATCCTCCACTTAAGAAACATTTTATATACTGATATAATAATCTACTTATTCCAATATTCTTTAACTTGTAAAGCAGACGTGCATGCCAAACATTGTCATACGCTTGTTCATCTCGTCTGTCTAGATGGCTTACGCTAAGCTTTGTAACAGTTTTGCCACAAATGACCTTGAAAATGACCTTTGACCTTTAAAATTACCTTCAAACAGAAAATAAGCACCAGGAATAGATTTCTCACACCCAATAGCATGGGATGGAAGGTAATGGTCACATGTCTAGAGCTAATAGAAACTGAGACAAGACGTTTTCTGTGTTCGTGGCGGCCATTTAAAAAGCGGGGGGTACCTAACTTTGAAAATTCACCACTCCTACACCCAGCAACGGATCGCTGGTAAACAACCTGATTTCAGTAGCTTAGATGTTAAGCTTTCCAATGGTACCTGTCTGGAAAATTCCCCACCAGGGGGGAGGGGGGGGGGGTATAGGACGGCTCATGGACTAACAGCCAATGAAGGCTGAATTTTGCTTGAAGCACCTTGTTAAGCGGCAGAGAAAAACCCTTTCTTTGTTCTCTCTCTCTCTCTCTCTCTCTCTCTCTCTCTCTCTCTTGTTTTTTCGTGTTTGTTTTTGTTTTTTGGTCCCGTTTGTTTGTCTTGCCTAAGACAGCCTAGGTGTTAAAACGCGTCGCTTCACTTTTCATATTCGTTTAGCGGTCCACAAACCCCACTGTTATTATAATCTTGCTTCAGCTCCCTACAAGAAGTGATTAAATGTTCAACTTTTTCTTCAAGTACTTACGCAAATCTTATCCGAATAGTCATGGTAATAACAACTCGACGATGTACACTAAAACTTTACCTTCCGCCCACTTCAATACCCTATCCATTAACTTTTTCTTTCATGGCCGGCAACTCTCCCATTCCCTCTCTTCCGTCCACAGTTACCACCCTTTGCACGAAAGGCTTATGGAGAGGCAAAGCTGTCTGGGGTCCTGACAGTCGAAACTTTGGGAATACAACATCGGCGACTTGACGAAGTACACTGTAATAATGGATTGATTCTCACACCACCGACCTCCACAGTTTAATGACTTAATATTCCCACAGCTGAAGTCAAGCTCTTCGTTTCTCCCCCAGTCACCACCATGTAGGCCATACCCACGGCTCTGTCAAACGCTTCCTTACACCTCAGTTCACATCTCCACACTGTCATAAAGAACACACTCTGTCAGGCGTCGATTAAAAACATACATTTTTTTTTTTTTTTTTTTTTGGGGGGGGGGGGGGGGGGCCAGAAAAGATCATTGCTTTTGTAACATTTCCTGCGTAGTCACTCCCTGTCTTGGCAATAAATCATGATTTATTTGTAATTACTCCATTCAAGCATGTGATCGGTCAAATGTTGAATTTTTAAGCAATTCATACACAGATAAACACACACACACACACACACACACACACACCTACACACCTACACACACACACACATTTTAGTCAAGTCAGTCAGCGTTCCGTGCGTGCGGGTAGGTGGGTGGTGGCTGGGCGAGCGTACCGCGCGCAAAATCACAGCGTAAAATTGGAAGAAAAAAAATCTACTACATACTTTACCAGCCCACAAAATTGAAAATCTTCTATTCATAATTTTACACAAGACCGAAGACGTGCATTCTATATTCAACCAGAACAGACTGAGCACGGAGTACTCCGTATTTCACCAGAAGAAAAGAGTGAAAATGTGCCCGCTAATTTTCCCCCAACTAAACAGTTACAAAATGTGCCCTCTACATTTCATCTCAACAAAAGTAACACACGTACCCTGTACATTTAACCAGAATAAACCCTGAAAAAAATGGTCCCTCTACATTCTACCGAAACAAAAGAGTGAAACATGTGCCCTCTACATTTCACCAGAACAAAGAGTGAAAAATGTGCCCTCTACATTTCACCAAAACAAAAGAGTGAAAATGTGCCCTCTACATTTCACCAAAACAAAGGAGTGAAAATGTTGCCCTCTACATTTCACCAAAACAAAAGAGTGAAAAATGTGCCCTCTACATTTCCACAAAACAAAGGAGTGAAAAATGTGCCCTCTACATTTCACCAAAACAAGGAGTGAAAAATGCACCTCTACATTTCACCAAAACAAAGAGTGAAAAATGTGCCCTTACATTTCACCAAAACAAAGGAGTGAAAAATGTGCCCTCTACATTTCACCAAAACAAAGGAGTGAAAAATGTGCCCTTACATTTCACCAAACAAAGGAGTGAAAAATGTGCCCTACATTTCACCAAACAAAAGAGTGAAAAATGTGCCCTCTACATTTCACCAATACATAAAAGAGTGAAAAATGTGCCTCTACATTTCACCAAACAAAGGAGTGAAAAATGTGCCTTACATTTCACCAAAACAAAGGAGTGAAAAATGTGCCTCTACATTTCACCAAAAACAAAAGAGTGAAAATGTGCCCTCTACATTTCACCAAAACAAAGGATGTGAAAAAATGTGCCTCTACATTCACCAAAACAAAGGAGTGAAAAATGTGCCCTTAACATTTGACTAAACAAAAGAGTGAAAATGTGCCTTCTACATTTCACCTCAACAAAAGAGTGAAAAATGTGCCCTCTACATTTCACCTCAACAAAAGAGTGAAAAATGTGCCCTCCATATTTTCCCAGAATAAAAGACTAAAAAAATGTGCCCTCCACATTTCACCAGAACAAAAGAGTGAAAAATGTGCCCTCCACATTTCACCCAACAAAAGAGTGAAAAATGTGCCCTCTACATTTGACTAGACCAAAGACTGAAAAATGTGACCTCTACAATTCACTCAACAAAGGAGTGAAAATGTGCCTCCATATTTTCCCAGAATAAAAGACTAAAAAAATGTGCCTCCACATTTCACCCCAACAAAAGAGTGAAAAATGTGCCCTCTACATTTGACTAGACCAAAAGACTGAAAAATGTGCCCTCTACATTTCACCTCAAGAAAGGAGTGAAAAATGTGCCCTCCATATTTTCCCAGAATAAAAGACTAAAAAATGTGCCATCACAATTTCACCCCAACAAAAGAGTGAAAATGTGCCCTCTACATTTGAACAGAACAAAGAAGTGAAAAACATGCCTCTACATTTCACCTCAATAAAAGACTGAAAACTGCGCCTCTACATTTCACCTCAACAAAAGAGTAAAAAATGTGCCCTCTACATTTCACCTCAACAAAAGAGTGAAAAATGTGCCCTCACATTTCACCTCAACAAAGGAGTGAAAAATGTGTCCACATCTGACTAGAACAAAGAGTGAAAAATGTGCCCTCCACATTTCACCTCAACAAAAAAGTGTCTTCCACACTTGACGAGAATAAAGGAGTCAAAAATGGGCCCTCCACACTTCACCAGAACAACAGACTGAAAAATCTGCCCTCTAATTCACCTCAACAAATGAGTGAAAAATGTGCCCCCTCGCCCCCCCCCCCCCATTTCACCAGAACAGAAGACGAAAATGTGCCCTCTATAGATCACCTCAACAAAAGAGCGAAAAGTGTTCCCTCTACATTTCAGCTCAACAAAAGAGTGAGAAATGTGCCCTTTACATTTGGCTAGAAGAAAGAAGTGGAAAATGCGCTCTCCACATTTCACCAGAACAATTCAGGACTAAAGATGTGTTCGTCTTGAGTCCACAGTGCAGTGGGGCAGTCATAGAGGAAGATAGGGTGAAGGGGGGAGAGGCAGGCAGAAGGAAGGGAAGGGAGGTAAGGGGGTGAGAGAGAGAGAGGGGGAAAGAGAGGAGGAAGGGAGGAGAGGGAGAGAGAGGGGGAAGGCGGAAGAGAGAGAGAGAGAGAGAGAGAGAGAGAGAGAGAGAGAGAGAGAGAGAGAGAGAGGAGATCTATACGCGCGCACACACACACACACACACACCACACACACACATACACACACACACACACACACACACACACACACACACACAGGGGAAAGGGGTTAGGAGACAGACAGCCACAGAGACTGAGATGGAGAAAACCGTCAAAACTACCACTCACACGCTAAGCCGAGAGAGAGACAAGACAAGACAAGACAAGACAAAATTCTTTATTAACGAGGATAATAAAGAGAGAGAGAGAGAGAGAGAGAGAGAGAGAGAGAGAGAGAGAGAGACAGACAGACAGACAGACAGACAGACAGACAGGCAGGCAGGCAGCAGACAGAGAGAGAGAGAGAGAGACAGACAGAGAAGAGAGAGAGAGAGAGAGAGAGAGACAGAGACAGAGAGAGAGAGACAGAGAGAGGAGAGACAGAGAGTGAGAGAGATGGAAAAAACAAAGAGATTGGCTGCTCTGTCATTCTCACGTCCTACCACATGAAATGCGAGACGTGGGCAAAAACTGAATAGGGAAGAGCAGCAGATAACACCAGCAGCAGCAGCAGCAGCAACAGGAGGAGATAAAGCAGCATCAGGGCACCATATAGCAGTATTGACCACCACCATACTGGCCTGTTATCCCTTGATGGACAGTCTGACACTGTTTCTCATGTCCGGGGTTAGACGCTTTTATCGTGCTTCAGCTCTCGCTCTCTCTTCTCTCCTCTCTCTCTCTCCTCGTCTCATGCGACGTGAAAAGAATCAACAGGGCACACTCTGAAAGAGCTGTAGCAAATATACTGATTTCATCGTCAACATGCCAGTTACTCGACTTCCAGCGACTGTGAAGACCCTAAGCGCCCTGCTGACGGACAACATGGTGACCAGTTGGAAAGTGGCGGGAGAAAGCAGACAGCACGGTCGTTGTCTTGCGCCTCAAGCCTGCCAACCCGCCACTGTCAACCAAATATGACGGACCCTATCCTGAAATCGCAACACACAGGTGCAAGATATAGAGAAAAGCCACCCAGTCAGATTTGACGAGACCAGGAGAGAGCCAAACAGCAGCAGCAGAAACAGGCAAGTGCAAAGCAAGACAGTGACTTTGACACGGTACGCCCACTGGATGCACCATTCTTACCTGACATACCGTCGGAAACGACAAGTACACAGGAGCACGTTTTGACAACACGGCATAACCAGAATGACAGCGAATAAGACGAGACGAAGCACCGTCTGATGTGTTCCACGTGCACGAAACCAGCGAAACGTTTGGCACGATTAACTCTGACACTGCTATTATTCAGCTGCCTGACGCAGACATTCGACTTCTGCTAGGTGGTTTCAGTACCAGTGTAGTGAAAAGCTATGTCACTTACCTCACAGATAGGTCTGTGCAAAGACAATTGAGCAACAAGGATAGAAACAAATCCTTTGGGAAAGTGACAGTGCAACGATCCACGGATACTGATGTGCTGAATCGGACGATCTTGTCCTCGAATTTTCTTGCACAGCTGTATCTGGTGACAGCGAGTGTGTGTTCTGGTATGTAAAGCAGGACAACAGAAACATGCTGACAGAAGAACGTGCAAAACTTGCAAGTCTTCGAAGAGGGAAACGTGTTGTCAGTAAACAACACGCCGAGATCCAAGCACGTGCAGCACGGGCCATGGAGACGCTGCACGGACTGATCCAGTTCTACCTGGGGTGACAGCCTGTGTTCACGAGATCTGCATGACGGTCGGGTTCCTATGGGACATATGCCAGCCTAGTGAGAATGAA
>CM031599.1:64810494-64820494 GCA_018398815.1 Conus ventricosus | reverse complement strand
CTGTCAACAAATATGACGGACCCTGTCCTGAATCGCAACACACAGGTGCAGATTATAGATACTCCCCGGCTCGTTATCCCCCGGCTCGCCTAACCCTAACCCTAACCTATCCCTAACCCTAACCTATCCCTAACCCTAACCACTTATCCCTTAACCCTAACCCTAACCTAACCCTAACCCTATCCCTAACCCTAACCGGGGGAGTAAAGAGGCGGGGGAGTAACGATACGGGGGAGTAATGAGCTGATCCGGAAGAAAGCTACCAGTCAGATTTGACGAGAACCAGGAGAGGGCCAAACGCAGCAGCAGAACAGGCAAGTGCAAAGCAAGACATGTGACTTTGACACGTACGCCCAATGGATGCACCATTCTTACCTGACATCACCGTCGGAAACGACAAGTACACAGGAGCACGTTTTGACAACACGGCATAACCAGAATGACAGCGAATAAGACGAAGCGAAGTACCGTCTGATGTGTTCCACGAAACCAGCGAAACGTTTGGCACGATTAACTTTGACACTGCTATTATTCAGCTGCCTGACGCAGACATCGAGCCAATGATTGATACTTCTGCTAGGTGGTTTCAGTACCAGTGTAGTGAAAGCTATGTCATCTTACCTCACGATAGGTCTGTGCAAAGCAATTGAGCAACAAGGGTTAGAAACAAATCCTTGGGAAAGTGACAGTGCAACGATCCACGGATACTGATGTGCTGATGTGTGAATCGGACGATCTTGTCCTCGAATTTTCTTCCCACAGCTGTATCTGGTGACAGCGAGTGTGTGTTCTGGTATGTAAAGCAGGACAACAGAAACGTGTGTGACAGAAGAACGTGCAAAACTTGCAGTCTTCGAAGAGGGAAACGTGTTGTCAGTAAACAACACGCCGAGATCCAAGCCGTGCAGCACGGGCGATGGAGACGGTGCACGGCCCCTGAATCCACGTTCTACTCGTTGTGGGTGACAGCCTGTGTTCACGGATCTGCATGACGGTTCGGGGTTCACTATGGTCTTGGACATGTGCCATGCCTAGTGGATGACATTGTTTGCATGGTTTCCTGTCGGACTTACCGCGCGGATTAATTAAATTGTGTGTGTGTGTGTGTGTTTTGTGTGTGTGTGTGTGCTTGTGTCTTTCTCTTGTTCCCCCCTATTGCTAAGAACTGCTTACCACTATAGCAATAAAATCATTTCGTTCGTTCTCTCTCTCTGTCTCTCTCTCTGTCTCTCTCTCTCTCCTTCTCTCTCTCTCTCTCTCTCTCTGTCCGGCTTTTTCTTTCAATTCGGCCAGTGGAGACTGTCTTGCTGACTGGCAACACGTTGACATGAGTTTCATCTGTTCATGGCAACAAAGACACCCTCTCCGCACCCCCTCCTCCACACCCACAAAGAATGGTTGTCCTTGACAGGTACCACTGTCCTGACGGGTTCCACTGATGATGGTGGAAGGGCCGCCAACCTCGTTTTGTCCTGCAGGTGCCAGAAATCATCACCTGACCGCGGGGAGGAAGGTGGGGGAGGGGGTAAGGGACGGAAGTTGCCACCATCACTTTCTTGTAGCTTATTACCTGCAAGTAAACTGCGAAGGTCTGCAATCAACGGACTGGAGGGTTTTTGGAAGACACACTCATGTTCAATACCGATTTGTTTTTCTTCTTTGGGTTCAACATTTGTGTTTTGCTTGCTGACAATCAGTAGTTGCCTCTATGTAAGCAAGTCATCTACTTCGTCTGGATTGCATTTCAGGAAGTCGGTGTTCCTTTCTTGTGACTGACGTTTTGTGTTAATATCTCTGTTTTCTTGCCTGAACGATGTGCACCACTTTCTGCTTTGTTGCTGCCGAGTTGTCGTGATATAGCAGGCAGACAGAGAGATAAATGTCTCCATTCTCAGGTAATACATGAAGGGGGGTGGGGTAGGAGTGGGAAAAGGAGGGGTTAGTTGGATGATAACAGCATGTCCTGGCATCATCATCAGACTGATTGACGATTTGTCATGGGCTATCTCTTCACATGCACCTGGGCGACATCCTGAGTGATTGAGAGTTGTCATGGGCCATTTCCACACATGGCACCTGGCCCCGGCATGACTTCATCAACGACCGCACTACCCCCAGCTCATTATCAACACGTCCTCTGTTTTCTTTCTTTTCATTTCAACGCGCAAACATCGGGCTCATGGAATGGTGCGTTGCCCATGGTTAACTGACAATCACATGGCGGGAGGGAAGTGAAGCGGGGGGGGGGGGGGGGGTATTGTTAGTCAGTCAAGTTGTCAGTGACGTCATTCGATGGAGAGAGCGACAGAGAAGTTGACTAGCAACGTCTTGTGATTTTCACACTTCCTGCTGAGTTCGATTACTTTTTAACCCACCTCACCCTTACTCCACCCCACCCCCTTTCCTAACCGTGATCATCAGTCCTCTCTGTCTCAAGCCTCACATGCACAACCCCGCTCCGAACCCCACTCCCCGTCATCTGTCTGTCTATCTTTCTATTTATCGATCGATCGATTGGGCTTGCCAACTTTAAGTGGGTTTTCTGTGTTTGTTGTCTGCTTGTCTGTAAGGTTTTTTTCCCTTTTTTCATTTTTTGGTTTTTCATTCAGATTGTAAATGGGAGTGTAGGTGATGATGACGTGTTCATGGAGAGTGCACTGCTATGTGATTATAGGAAAGGGCGTCTACTATCTTTAGTTTAAACTGTGTTCATTGAGAGTGCACAGCTGTGTCGTTATGGGAAAGGGCGTTACCATCTTTAGTTTACACTGTGTTCCTGGAGAGTGCACTGCTATGTGATTATAGGAAGGCGTCACTATCTTTAGTTTACAACTGTGTTCATTGAGAGTACGAGCTGTGTCATTCAGTAAAGGAGATTACCATCTTTACCTGCACTATTTTGTGTCACAAGCTCTTTTTTATCTCCGAGCGACCAACATTTTCTCTTTTCCTAAGCCTCATAACTTTGTATGCAAAACAAATCAGTAATAGGGAAAAACAAACGCAGGCTGACAATTCCTTCGTCAGTTCATTTAAAGAATCATCTGGCAAAGGTTTATTTAGAAAAGGAAAAAAAAATATGGGGGGGGGGGGGGGGGAGCAGGAGGGAACAAAATGGGAAGAGTAAGACAGGTTCGAATGTGAAATCTGTCTGGCTAGCAGTCACTGGGGGGCCATGGGAGTCTGCCTTGACAACGAATAAGTTAACATCACTCTTGCTGTCGTCCTGATATGACAACCTTCGTACCATGGAAATAGGTAATCACAACAAATACTTTACACGTCGACAAGCGTGCGTGCGCGGGCGCTTGTGCACGTGCGCACACACACACACAACACACACACACACACCACACACACACACGCACGCACGCACGCGCGCACACACACCACACACACACACACACACACACACACCACAACACACACACACACACGCACACACACTCCCGCAACCATCTCTCCCTCCCTCTTTCCCTCTGAAATGCACTCAATGACATGGCATTCGCTAGTGCTGGCGTACTGAGTGGGAGGCCCCTAGAGTGTTAACAACACATTTATCTGGCCTCTCTGAACTCGTTCCCGTCGTCTGTGTGCAAATTTCTTCTCTCCTCCTCTCTCTCTCTTCTCTCTCTCTCTCTCTCTCTCTCTCGTATGCGTGCTCCAGCGCACACCTGCTGAGAGCGCGTGTGTCTGTGCGTTCGTACGAATGTGTGTGTGTGTAACAAAATACAATAAATTACTTTCCTCCGCGACCGAATTTTTGAATTGTTTGGCGCGATCTCTGTAATTTGGAACAAATCCCATTGCCAATCGATAACCGTTTGGAAGAGCCCAATGTGTATGTCGTGGGCAGGGAAGTGCGAAGGGAGGGGGAGGACAGGAGAGGATAGATGTGTACAGAATAGGGGTAGGGGGACAGGGTACGATGGGTAGAGAATTGCTGTAAGTGTATTGGAGTGTGTGTATTGGATGTGTTGTGGTGTGTGTGTGGTGTGTGTGTGTGTGTGTGTTTGTGTGTGGTGTGTGTGCGTGTGTCTGCCTGCTCTGTGTGTGTATGCGTGTGTATCTAAGTTATCTGTGTAGTATTGTGTGGTGTGTGTATATGTATGCGTGTGTGTGTGTGTCAACTCGGGGTATGTCAGTGGAGGAAGGACTAGCGCACAGCCCAAACACACCTCACAGCTTGCTTACAATCTCATTCATATATCATGCATTCGTCACATCAAACCACTAGTAAAGTCTATAACTTTACTACACATATCATGGAAAGAAAACATCAATGCATATGGAGTCAACAAATTAAAACATTCTCTCTTTTCCTTGAACTTCCACAAAACCATTTATCTAAATCATCATTAACTAACCCGGTTATAAATAGATTTCTACTTTACCTGGCAGGTGATCTTAAACTATTCACGAAATCACTGTCTTTCTTTCCTTTTTTTTCCTTTGTTTCTTTTCACTGCACTTTCACAAGCACAACACAACTGCTGGCCTGGTCAGGTTAGACTGCTGGCATGGTCAGGTGGGCTGTGGCACTGGTCAGGTTTAGACCGCTGGCGTTGGTCAGGTTGGACTGCTGATGAAAGTGGCGCGGCCAAGTATAGGTCGAATGAGGTGTGTCCGGTTCAATTGAACATGTGACTTATCAGACATCGATCTGTCTCCTTTCTTTCTTCCTGCATTACACGCATTGCACTCTCTCTCTCTCTCTCTCTCTCTCTTCTCTCTCTCTCTCTTCTCTCTCTCTCTTCTAGTCTGCTCTATAAATGGCATGGTTGCTTTTCTTTTCTTCTGTTTCTTTCTTTTTTTTTCTCTTCATCAGTTAGCAACTCTCTCTCTCCAATCTCTCCTTAGTCCTTCCTCTGCAGACTCTATCTGGTGCTAATGCTTCAACGCGGTTCTCTTCACTCCCCCTCTCATCCCCTGCCTTTCTCTCGTGCTGAGCCCTACCCCAGAACCTCTTCCTCTCTCTCTCTGTCTGTCTTCCTTTCTTTTTCTCTCACGCATCCTTCTTATTATCATCCATGTGTCAAAGGGTGAGTACCATTGGTCAGTATTTTCCTGCCTTCTACTGAGGTTTACCTCCCTCTAATTCCATTGGGGACATTCAAATCGTCAAGTCACATCATACTAGCCTGCTCTCTGTGGTGGTCAATGGGTCATTTAATAATTAGCTTGATTTACCCACCCACACAATACCTTCCCCCTCCTACTTCAAACGGCGACGTCTGGCTTAACTTGTGGGCGTGGTCCTGCAAATTGGCCGGATCAGTCTGACCCAGGCGCCGAGACCCGTCTGGCCAGACCTATCGAGACGTTCGGCCGAGCTACTTAGTCGTCTGCCGGACAGTGCTGTCTCCGTGGAGCCTCTCCGCTATGCCTAATTGGCTGACGCGACACCTTAAGGTCGTCTGCCTGGACACCAGGAATTTGAGTTGGAGCTTATGTCCAAACAAACTGGCTGGCGACTGACCACGACTTCGGTTTTTTTTCTTTTTCTGTCCGTGACAATTTCCCCCTTGCAAAAGACTATGCTCAGCATTGTTCTCAAACACGGTACAAAAAAGACAATCAACCGAATTTGCTGACACACAGTACACGTGCAAAGTTTGGAAAATACTTTACAAAAACGGTTTATAATTATAAGATATATCATTAGTGAATACCACCCCATGAGTTATCATTGACGTGCGTTTTTGCCTCATTTAACTCATTTTATGATAACTCTGTGCGCACCTATGCAATTCCCTACCTGCGGATTTGCCACATCTTCTCTTCAACTACTATGAAAGCACAATCTAATATGACAACGATCATGAACCTCACTGAGGAATCTCCATCCTCACTTATCGCAAACAGTGCATTACTACACAAGCGATGTATGCTCCAAAACATAGCTACATTTACATGAACAAGTCTCACAAGAAAATAATGGACCATAGCCAAATGGGAATGAACCATATCCACTCAATCTCACTGTAATCAACACATTTTATTTACAAAGTAGCTATGCACCCGGATATGACCGACTTCCTCTGAGTTGCAGCTTGCTAGACTACACGGCTTAAAATAGTCAGCTCCTACATTCTGTCGACCTGGGATGTACTGGACTCGATACCTGTAGGGCTGCAGTTTCCATTGCCCAGCGCAGCACCCTGCTGTTTTTCAGCTGCGCCTCCTGCAGGAATTTGACGTGGTTGATGATCAGTCTCTACCACGAACTCTTTCCCATACAAGTATTTGTGAAATTTCTGCACGGCCCCCACGACAGCCAAACACTCCCTTTTCTACCGTTGCGTACCCTTCTTCACACTTCGTCAGCTTCCTGTTAGCATACCTCACAGGAACTCGAACCCTTCGTGATCCTGCAACAATACTGCACCTACTCCACCACCTGATCCATCTGTACGCAACAAAAATGGTTTAGACATATCCGTGTATGTTTTTTCTCCTGCAAAAATCAGGCAAAAAAATCTCCCTTCTTCTGCTGGGTCTCTTTCACTCATCAGTGATTGCTGCTGCGCCTATGTGCGGAGTCTCACGCTGAATTATTTGCGGAGCAAATTCGCATGGAAAAGTTTTAGTTTCCTTTTACATCAATTCGGTAATCCCGATCTACCTTTTCAGTGATGGTGAATGGTCTTTCCATGCATCAGCGCTTGTTGTGATCCGTGGGAAGCAGTAACAGGACTTGATCTCCCACCTTGAGGGATTTCTTCCTCACCTTCCTGTCATATTGCTTCTTCTGAAACGACCTAGCCTTTTGCAGACTTTTTCCCCCGCAACCTTTTCATGTCTCATACCTTTGCCCACCTTTGGAACGGGCGAGATTGGGCCAATCAGATCAACAGCCACTCTCCTGAATGGTTTGGCGATTAAGGGGGATGTTAAGAGGCGCCTTCCTCTTCAACCCCTCTTGTGGCTGACCTTTGACCCCACGTCACATGACATGCAGAAACGTTTATGTCTGCCATTGCCCCTGGCCAATTGAAAATTCATCAAAGATTCGGTCGGCTGTTTTGCCGGTGCCGAGATGACCCGCCCTGAGCGACTCGTGAACCACTGACATGACAGTGTCACGATAACATGCTGGTACCTCTAACTGAGTTGTCACCTTGCTGTCTTCCCCTTGGTGGGAACACTCGGTACAACCAACCCCCCCTTTCACCAGAAATTCTGTCTCACCTCCTCTAACCACCTGTTTCTCTCCACTCTTGCTAACTCCAAGACTTCACGAGCAAAGGGGCTTGTTCCTGCGCTGCCCTAAACTCATCAGGCGACACATTTATGCTGACTTCCTTGCTGGAACGACTAACGGTTTATCAACCTTTTCCTCCTTCTTGCTCCATGTTTGAACTTGCGCCCCCGTAGCAGTCAACAACTCAGGATCCCCTGGATCCTTGCACCTGGAATATTTCCAATGATCAAATCATGAAGGGGTTTTCTCCATCACCAGCGCGACAACTCGCCTGGAGAAGTAAGGGGTACGTACTTCTATCTTAGCAACTGGGAACTCCCTCACGTGCCATCGATTAGAGTTTCAGGTTGGATTTGCCCTGTCAATCCCCTTCCTCGACCCGCGTTTTTTTTCTACACACACATGAACAACCAGTGTCCCGTAACACTTTCACCCTCTGGCTGGCCAATCACCCTTCTTCCATGGTAATTTAAACACTAGCTAGTGCCCCATCCTGACACTGACTGCTTTTCCAGTGCTAGCCATAGGCCGCACTCCACCCCCTTCAGAATTGGATCCCTTTTGGTTTCCACTGCAGGTCGTTTCCCTGGCGACCCTTATCAAAACCCCTTGCAAGGCTGCTGCCTTCTGGAACCTCATGCGACAATCCCTGCCACATGTCCCTTCTTGTGACAAATGAAAACACTATTGTCCCTTTGTCCTCCTTTCTGCCCCACCCCGGGTTTGCAGACTTTGCAGAAAACTCCCTAGTCTTCTTGCACTCTTCTCACCTGTGCCTGGCACCCCTGTTTCTCCTGCACCTTAGTGCTCAAACGTGCCCCTCTATACCCTTGCTAACTTCAGCAATCCCCTGCTGTCTCTGGCTGTCTCTCTTTCAAATGTATAGTTAACTCAGGGCCGCAACCTGACAAAATCTGTTCCTTCACAACCAGCTCTTTCAATTCAGCGAACTCCTTTTCGTACGCTCAACTCTAACCTTCTCAAATAGTGATCTTAAACGTGCACCAAACTGAGTGTACGTTTTTACCTGCTTGTTAATCAGCTGATCGAAATTTCTTTTTGAAACCCCTCCTCTGTGGGGGTCAAATCCCTTCATCAATGATTCCTTCACCAGCCCAAATCAGATTGTTGGTTGCTGGTAATGCAGTGAAAATCTGTAATGCCTTACCCGTCAATAGCGCTGACAAAAAAAAATGCCCACTCTTCTGAAGGCCAACCCTGACTAGTAGCAAAGTTTCAAAACGACTGATGTACGCATCAATCGAATCTGATCCTTCAGAGAATTTTTTGGCAACTTTGGTCGGGGGGCCCTAACTGCGCACCAGGGTCACTGGAAATGAACTACCATCATCGGTGGTCTCCCTTTGTATTTTCACTCTCTCTAACTTAATTGAATCCTTAATCTTTCTGTTTCCTGCGTTCCCCTTAGTCTTTCTGTTTCCTGCGCTTCCCTTAGTCTTTCTGTTTCCTGCGTTTCGCTAGCCTGAATCCTTAAACTTTCTGTTTCCTGCGTTTCTTTTATCTTGTTAGCCTGAATCCTTAATCTTTCTGTTTCTTGCTCTGCATTTCTCTGCCGGGCACGGCGTCTTTCGCTCGCTCATCTCTTTCCATCTTTTGTTGGGTTTCAACGAATGCTCGCAACTCTTCTCCCGAGTAGCCTAAATCACGAGCGACCCCTCACAAGTTGTTCAATAGGGGTGTTCTTTTCGTCCGCCATTATATCTTCTATTTTTTTTTTTTGAAACAAGATTTTACTACTACGACAGCCAAACTGGTGGTTACCGACACGAGTGACGTAATAGCACAATCCTATGAATGATAAAAATTAGCTTGGGGACAACGTAAATTAGTTTTTATAAGAGCCTAGGCCGGAAACCACTATGAGAGCGAAATTTAGGCAATCTGTGCGAAATAAGTACTCTGGGGCTGAAATGCCCAAACCTAGTGTTTAAATATCTTGGAAGCAATGCAAGCCTAGTATTTAATATCTTGGGAACATACAGTAAGACACTACCTTGTCTTAGGATTACAATACTTGAATCCCCCCCAGCTTCCTCTCTGAGAAGTTGAACAATGATAATAAATGGGCCAGAATATCCTGGCAGGCTCGCAATAAATTGTCCCAAACCCCGGGGTTATGTCAGTGGAGGAAGGACTAGCGCACAGCCCAAACACACTCACAGCTTGCTTACAATTCATTCAATATATCATGCATTCGTCACATCAACCACTAGTAAAGTCTATAACTTTTCTACACATTATCATGGAAAGAAACATCAATGCATATGGGGTCAAAACAAATAAAACATTCTCTCTTTCCTTGAAAATTCACAAAACCTTTTTTCTAAATCATCATTAACTAACCCCGGGTATAAATAGATTTTTTACTTTACCTGGCCAGGTGATCTTAAAAATTCACGAATCACTGTCTTTTTTTTTTCCTTTTTTTTTTTTCTTTGTTTTTTTTCACTGTCACTTTCAAGCACAACACAAAATGCTGGCACTGGTCAGGTTAGACTGCTGGCACTGGTCAGGTTGGGCTGCTGGCATGGTCAGGGTTAGACCGCTGCGTTGGTCAGGTTGGACTGCTGATGAAAGTGGCGCGGCCAAGTATGAGGTCGAATGAGGTTTTTTTTCCGGTTCAGATTGAACAGTGACTATCAGACACGATCTGTTCTCCTTTCTTTCTTCCTGCATTAACGCATTGCACTCTCTCTCTCTCTCTCTCTCTCTCTCTCTCTCTCTCTCTCTCTCTCTTCTCTTCTCTCTCTCTCTTTTAGTTGCTCTATCAAATGG
>CM031599.1:64793986-64799586 GCA_018398815.1 Conus ventricosus | reverse complement strand
TATCAATAGTACCAAGCATTTACCGTACACGTCACTTCGATGTGTGAAAAGCATTTTTAATCTAGCTTTTGCTTATGAAGAAATGGTTCGATACTATGAATAGAAATCTGCTTTGGCGTATTTTAGTGAAGTATCAAGCGTAAGCTATTAGTTGTGTACGCAGCATGTATTTAAGTGTAGAAGCAAGTGTTAGATGTGGGCTAAACTTACTCAGTCTATTTATTGTTCTTCGGGGGTTAAGCGGGGTGATATATGCAGTCAAATTTTATTTTCCTTGTTTTTTAACAAATTAGCGGTAGATGTAATTAGAACTGGTAGACATGGGATAACATTTTTGCTCGACGCATTTGAGTTATCTGCTTTACTATTAGCCAATGATTTTGTATTGCTTTCAGGATCAGTAGCAGGGTTACAAAATCAGTTAAACAGTTTACAAAGATCAGCTGCAGCACTAGATTTGACAGTTAATTTGGGTAAAAGTGATACTGTTGTTTTTCGAAAAGGGGGTTATCTAGCGGCAAAGGAAAGATGTTTTTCGATTGACAAGTTATGTCTGTTGTAAATGCTTACATCTATATAGGTGTTTATTTTACGACAAAACTGCGTTTCAATGCTGCCTGTCGTGATTTAGCTAGCAAAGCTAAGAAAGTTCTTTCGTGTATTTTACGTCTGTGTTTATTCAAAAGTGATTCTTTGCATGTGCTATTAACTCTGTTTGATCATCAAGTGCTTCCTATCATGCAGTATGAATGCGAGATATGGGCTTTTGATAAAGCAGCTCAGTATTGTGAAAAGGTGCATTTATATGCCCTGAAGAAGTAAGAAGGTGTTAGTCTTAGTACTCCAAACGATTTAGTTTCTAATGAGTTGAACAGATATCCTGTCATTATTAATTTTGTTGTACAATGTATCCATTACTGGTTTAAAACACTGCAGATGTCAAATGACAGATTACCCAAGGTTTATGCTGTGCTTTGTGATCTTGATAATCGAGGAAAGACCACTTGGGCCACACATGTTAGAACATGTTTGTTTAAATATGGATTTGGATTTGTGTGGCTGGAGCAAGGTGTGGGTAATGTCAATTAATTTTTGTGTGTCTTTCGGCAGAGAATAATTCCCTGTAGATGGCAAGAATGGAGTGAACACGTGAAACAGAGTGATAGGTTTTCTGTATATAGAACTTTTTGCAATCCGTGTGGCTCTCTACCTACATATCTATGCATGGATCTCGGTAGGCATTTAAAATATATTATAACTAAGTTTAGATTGGGCATTTCTGACTTGTAAACTCAATACTATAGATATAGAAACCACAGGCCACAAGAACTAATTTGAAAAGTTGCTGTCGAAAACGAAATGCACTTATCATGCTGTCCATTTTACAATAGCATAAGAGGAAACGTTCATTGGTCAAAAGTTCTCGCATAATCCAAATGGTTTTCGTTTATCTCTCTTCTTGGCCTCAACGAACAGTAATACAGTCAAAAAATCAGCACTTTGTATTTTTCAAGCGTTTAAAGCGCGGCAGATTGCTATAACTTGAATATATATTTATGTATTTGTATGTAATGATGTTTATATGTATTTGTTATTGTTCCCCTCTTTCAAAGAGGGCCTTGGCCTTATGTAATAAAGATTTCATTTAATTTCATATCTCTCTCTCTCTCTCTCTCTCTCTCTCTCTCTCTCTCTCTCTTTCTTTCTCTCTGTGTGTTGTGTGTGTGTGTGTGTGTGGTGCGTGCGTGCGTGCGTGCGTGCGTGCGTGCGTGCTGGTGTGTGTGTGTGTGTGTGTGTGTGTGTTGTGTGTGTGTGCGTGCGTGCGTGCGTGCGTGTGTGTGTGTGTGTGTGTGTGTGTTAGTGTACAATGCACATATAACACCTGGGGTAAAGACAACAGCCGACATCAGACCAGCGGGTCCCAGTGATCCCCATAGAAGCGGAGTGCTCTGCTGACAACAGTGACGTGCTTCCTCTGACACTCTGACGTCAGTCTGCACAACGTGAGCCAGGGTGAGCGACACACAAACCTTGCACTGTCGCTCTGAGACGAAATGTGGCCACCATCAATACTGTCCACCCCCACCAAATGGTGCTGAAAAATCCCCCCCCCCCCCCCCCTTCATTCCCTCTTCCCATTGTAGCAGAACCTATACAGCATGTTCGTGTTCTCTCCGTCTGGGAGGTCTTCAGACAAGCAAGCAGACAGTCCTAGGAAAGAAGCGTTGTCAACCATTGTCACGCTGTCACACAAACTCCCGCACTGCTGTTTGTTTCATGCCCATGTAAGGTAAGATAAGGCAATGTTGCTTATGGCCCAGCTGACCGCAGAAGGCCAAATCAAGGCTGTCACCACGCTGAAGTCAACTCGTAAGTCATTCACTTCACATAACCCTTTAAAATGCAACTTCTAAAAACACGCCCGAAATTTTGTTAAAAGTCTTTCTACTGTAAATCTCAGATCAGATGAAAAATGTTAATCTCCTTCAGAAATTCAAAAATCACATCAGGTGGAACATCTCTGCACATGATTTTCATGGAGTCTGCTGTTAAATGTTTATGTCTCACATCATGCAAGTCCCAACACTCTTAAAGAATATGTTTCACTGTGAGTGGAACACGACATGGAATGCACCACGGAGATTCTTCACTCTTTAAATGATACGAATGAGTTAAAAACAAATGGCCAGTGTGCAGCCGGCCTAAAACCGTTTCTTCTTTGCGATCACGAGAGGTAGAAGTGAGGAATTCTTTAGATTTGGGCGGATCTGGAACAGTTTGTATCCGTCTGTGTATTCCAGTCCCTCCTCCCAGAGGTCTCTGATATAATCCTTAACTTTCGGTTTTAAATCTGAGTAGGTGATAGACGTAGTCCGTGCCATTATCTTAAACGGCCTTTACACTGCGTGTGGAGGAAAGCTCATCTCTCTGTCCAGTCCGGCCCACAGCTTTCAACGGCGCATTCTGCCCCTAAATGGACCAGGATTGTGTCCTAAAACAACCAAAGCGTTCATTGCAAGAACTGAAAGCCTCCAGCCCCCAACAGAGGCGGGGAGGCTAGGTGAGGATTCTCCATCAAATTACAAGAGAATTCATAATGACAACGAGGCTCTCTGAATCAAACAGAAGGGAACAGGAACGATCGAATTGTGCAAACTCGTCTACCAACGTGGATGCACCAAGAAGTACAAACTCAGGCCAGCTAGTGTACTGTGTGTCAATGGGAAGCGTTATCCCTAGATGTGGACCAAAGGGTGGCGAGGTGTCTGCCATGGGTTTGGGCAACACCCCCATCTAACAAAAAGTACAATAAGATAACGTTTTGAACTTATCCGCATAACTGCGGATGGGCGTGTCCCTATGACAGCAGAGTGTGAAGCTGGAGATGTGTTTTAATGGTGATCACTGAGGATGAGGATGACAAAGTTGATGCTTTGGAGTTTCATTCTGGTCAACGACTACATCGCTTTCCATCGTGTAATCTACGCTCCCTTTCATAGCATTCGCTCCACCAGCGCGAGAGGTACAGACCCCACTGTGTTTTTCCGGCCTTTCTGTCCCAACTCACACCTCCCTCCACCAGCCCCAGAGGTACAGACCCCACTGTGTTTTTCCGGCCTTTCTGTCCCAACTCACACCTCCCTCCACCAGCCCCAGAGGTACAGACCCCACTGTGTTTTTCCGGCCTTTCTGTCCCAACTCACACCTCCCTCCACCAGCCCCAGAGGTACAGACCCCACTGTGTTGTTTCAGCCTTTCTGTCCCAACTCACACCTCCCTTTACCAGCCCCAGAGGTACAGACCCCACTATGTTTTTCCAGCCTTTCTGTCTCAACTCACACCTCCCTTTACCAGCCCCAGAGGTACAGACCCCACTGTGTTGTTTCTGCCTTTCTGTCTCAGCTCACAGCTCACTCACCTCCCTCCACCAGCCCCAGAGGTACAGACCCCACTGTGTTGTTCCAGTCTTTCTGTCTCAGCTCACAGCTCCCTCCACCAGCCCCAGAGGTACAGACCCCACTGTGTTGTTTCTGCCTTTCTGTCTCAGCTCACAGCTCACTCACCTCCCTCCACCAGCCCCAGAGGTACAGACCCCACTGTGTTGTTCCAGCCTTTCTGTCTCAGCTCACAGCTCACTCCACTCCAGACAGGAACGCCGGGACAGAATACCCCATCACTCTATGCCTTTGAACTTGACCCCATGCAGCTCGCCACGATAACCACTGTACGCGTCTTTTGGAACTGCAACCTCTGTAGAACTGTATGCGTCTCTATGTGAATGGACCACCTCTCCGGCCAATATGTCTGCCGACCATAGTCGGCAGGTGAACTATCCCTCTGATGACTGCATGGGGAAAGAGAAAGCTGGCACAGACTGTATCCAGGTCTGCCCACCATAGTGACATGTGAACTGTCCCTAACTGCATGGGGAAAGAGAAAGCTGGCACAGACTGTATCCAGGTCTGCCCACCATAGTGACCTGTGAACTGTCCCTGACTGCATGGGGGAAGAGAAAGCTGGCACAGACTGTATCCAGGTCTGCCCACCATAGTGACATGTGAACTGTCCCTGTCCTGACTGCATGGGGAAAGAGAAAGGTGGCACAGACTCAACCGTCTGAAGTCTCCTCTATGCAATGGAAAGAACCCAGCCCAAGGTATAGAGACAGGACTGCACACAGACAACATGTCGTCCATCAGTCAATGCCCTTACAAAACACTCTGCCATCCAAACAGTATAAACCGGGTGCTAATTATGACGGCGTCCTTGGTGTGCATTCAGAGATACATGGTACCCACCGGAAGCGCCTTCAGCCACCTTTGCCGGAAAGAGAGACTCCTGCGACGCGAGGAAGACGGCAGAGGTTGCAAGGGGGCGGAGCTCTGGAGAGCAGGTGGGGAGAACAGGGCCAGTCTCAACTGACCACATCTACTGTCTTCAAATCAACAGGACACTAGCGCCAAGGGCGTCACCTTGCTGCTACTTTTCATAGAACTGTAAAGGATGCAGGTCCATCGACATTACTCTGTACATAGAAGGCCTCAAATTATCTGATATACAAGCAGTCGATGCTGGGGAATGTCTCTCCTGGGGACTGTTGAGGGATTTACAAATAAAGCCTTCCGATTCCTCAGTGAGTTCTCCTGATGAACGGATAGAAGTCATCTGATGGTAAAACAGCAGCGTGTACAAACAATGACAGGTAGAGACGTCCAGCATGACCACAGCCTGGTTCACTGGAGCTGTTGTTCCCTGCCGGCCTTCCTGCAGTCTGCCGGAACCCACAAGAATGACGTCACTACGCCTCAATGGACTGCTTCTCTGCAAAAGGCACTTGCACAAGAGCAGTCCTCACGTTATGAACCTAGCTGGAAAGGCTGGCACCATCTGTACCTCAGTATGTGTGTGGAGAAACAAAGGTGACAAGGACGGCTGGCACCATCTGTACCTCAGTGTGTGTGTGTGTGTGTGTGTGTGTGTGTGTGTGTGTGTGTGTGTGTGTGTGTGTGTGTGTGTGTGTGTGTGTGTGTGTGTGTGCACAAACACAGACGTGACAAGGACGGCTGGCACCATCTGTACTTCAGTATGTGTGTGTACAG
>CM031599.1:64773986-64788986 GCA_018398815.1 Conus ventricosus | reverse complement strand
TGTAACAAGTCTCACCGACAAGACACTATCCACTACTGACCCTGGAGACGTATAAGACCAGCCCATGTTGAGAACGTCACTAACAATACCGTACTGACAGCCAAGGGCTAAGACTGAGGACTGTCAACGTTTGGTATCATGTGATATATGACTGTGCACTGCTGAGGCATTGCAATACAGGATACGACAGGTCAGGTGCTGATAGTGGGCTGAGCGCTGTGGGCAAAGACTCACAGAGTGAGTGCGGGCGGTGTCTCTTCACACAGAATCAGGTATCCCAGGGCTGCATTGTCCTGAACCTGCCCTCTGCTGGGCGATAGCCTTACATCCATCCCGCTAGGGAATGTACAGCGTTGAATGCCCGCCAACGATGCTGCTGTTCACAGTATGCAGTGATTGTGACTAGAATCGACACACTTTTGTGCCAAGTCTGCTGCTTTCAGATGGGTTTAATTATACTTTTCAGACAAATACAATTGGTTTATGTCAACGATAGCTACTTTTTTCGTTCGTTGAGTTACTCTGAGTTCCACAGACAATGCTATTTGTCTTTCACATTACTTCCCGTTCAAAACTCATACAAAGAAACATGTCTATCACCATCTATTATCTGTGTACATTAATTTCAAAACCTAATATCTATCGTCAAATCTGTGCACATTTCCAAACGTGATATCTACCATCAAATCTGTGTACATTTCAAAACATGATATCTATCGTCAAATCTGCTTACATTTCAAAACCTGATATCTATCATCAAATCTGTGCACATTTCAAAACGTGATGTCTATCGTCAAATCTGTGTACATTTCAAAACCTGATATCTATCATCAATCTGTGTACATTTCAAAACGTGATACCTATCATCAAATCTGTGCAGTTTCAAAATGTGATATCTATCATCAATTCCGTGCACATTACAAAACGTGATATCTGTCATCAAATCTGTGCACATTCCAAAACATGATATCCATCACCAAACCTGTGCACATTCCAAAACATGATATCCATCACCAAACCTGTGCACATTTCAAAACACGATTTCTATCACCAAATCTGTGCAGATGTCGCATAGTTGTAGAAATCATATCCACCATCAGACCAAGCACTTGCCATTCACAGCCATCACAACCACCATGGGTGATCATCAACAACAAACTACGATTTGAAAGGATAAAACTGCCGATCGCTTTTTCTCTCCTCCAAGTGTCCTGTGCTGTTTCATCCTATGTCACTGTCGGTGTTCACGACACCTCCTTCACAAGCACAGCTGGGAACCATAGCTCAGACATGTCTCAGACCTAGCACTCAACATGCTTGTTCAAAGGCCTGTCACACTATATTCTTCTGTGAATCACAAGGCATCCTGTGTGACTGTCTATCCAGTCTTCAGTCTGAAACTAATTGGTTCCTTATGGCCTTGACCTGGACTGGGCCTTGGTCCTTTGCCTTATGCGGACTTTTCAGATTGCATTAGAAGACCTTCGGACTGACTTTTCGATTTCTCTCTGAGTGTGTTGTGTGTGTGTATGTGGTGTGTGTGTGTGTGTGTGTGTGTGTGTGTGTGTGTGTGTGTGTGTGTGTGTGTGTGTGTGTGTGTGTGGTGTGTGGTGTGCGTGCGTGCGTGCGTGCGGTCTATCAGTCATTGTCATCATCATCATCATCATCATCATCATCATCGACATGAGTTCATTTACACGGAATCTCATGAAAGATGCTGCCAAAATACTGGCGACTGAATCCGTCATTTCAAGACTGAACTATCGCAACTTACTTCTGGTAGGTTTTCCTTCTACTGTGATTCAGCAGTCATGAACAATTTTTCATAAGTCAAGGCTGAACTATCGCAACTTACTTCTGGTAAGTTTTCCTTCAACTGTGATTCAACGGTCATGGACAATTCACCAGTCAGCTGCTCATCTTGTTCCCACAGCAGCCACAACTCCTCTGTGACACAACTAACACCGGCTTCTAGTGTCAGAGGACTCGTGTACAGCTTGGAAGCTCTCTGTCACTATCTGTCAGGGGTACTACCCTTTCATGTATGTACCACCTTACCCATTGTCACTCGCTAGCCTGTGATCGCCTTCTGAACAACAATCTCCAATTTCAGGTGCTATAAACGTAAAAGCCATGGGCCCTGGCCTTTCTCTTGTTGCGGCCGTAAACTTTGGAACAGTATGCCAAGGAACACCCACACGTACTGTGTATGTGTGTGGGGCAGAGTGGTGAGCTGTGTATGTGTGTGTGTGCGCGCGCGCGTGCGTCCGTCCGTGCGTTCGTGCGTACGTGCGTGCGTGTTTCTGTTGCATACTATCTTTGCAAATTTAAAACTCATGTTTTGTGTTTGCGTGTTTCCGTGATGTACTATCTTTGCAAATTTGAACGTGTTTTTATGTATACATTTTCGGTGTTGTTCACTGCAAAACATTAACGGATTCAATGGAGGCAGGGCCTAGAAACTAAAAGCAAATATAAATGATATTTCATCATTATTATCATTATTCTAACAAGTGATTACTGAAATCTTAGGAACGGTATTCAAATTAGACGCGATGATCAATACAAAACAATTTCTTAAACAGTCAGATCTGCTGTTTTTCTTTGGCTTGAAGCTCACTGAATTCAGCTTACCACATGAATCAAAATATACCCACTCCATGATATTATGATACACGAAAACATTACACTGGATGATAGAAGTTTTGGTGGGGTTATTTATTGCATTTTGAACCATCTTGCAAGACTCTGGAAAGAGTAAATGTGGCCTTTCCCTGGGACGGAGGGAAGATGACAGAGCTGTCCAAGGCTTTCAGAGCTGATTAAGGCCGTTACATGAGCGATGTTTAATGAAAGTAACTTTATTCCAGTCACAACGGGATCGTTACTTGTTTGAAGGATAGAAATTAGTTAAATCAACTGAAAATAATACTTTTTATACAACAGACCTTTTTAACCAATTACAGCGGCTGGAACTTGTTTATTTTCTGAAGCTGGGTTCAAAAACACTTCCAACACCGTTTATCTCCATGCACAAAAAAGTATTTTATGTGATCAGTACGGACACATTTCCCTGTTGTACTTTGATGTTTCGAAATATCTCATTGAGCTTTTCGAAGTGTTCTGAGCTTCATTTGTGGATCAAAGCTAATTACGATTGACAGTTCTAGTGCTGGGATTTTTGCAAGACACTGACTGAGCTCCTGCGTATTTATTGTTAATGTCATTAAGTTTACAGCAAAGACTCTGACAACAAAATGCAAAAGTGGCGTGGTCCGTATTTCCAATCAAGATAAAGATTACTTACAGATCGTTTGAAAATCATTCTGGACCACAACTCTGTCTGCACTTTAACATGACTGTACGTCTTCTTCTGCGATCGATATTTTTCCTTGTTGCTGTTACGTCAGATTTCAGTCCCACAGTTTTCTCGAGGTCTTGACGGCTGCCCCAAAGCTGCATCTGCAGCTCTGCACCCTCTGGCCAAGTTTAACGCCGTAAACATCATGGGCTTGATAGTGTTGGAGGGCGTGTTCTGGGGTCTGAGATCCAGTGCAACACGGACATTCGTCTGTGTGGGCAATCTAGCAGACAATCTTAATTGGCTGAGGTGATTCAGCAGTCGGCAGTAGCCAGTTCTCAGTCTGAAGAGGATTGTTTGCTGGTACCTCTGGAGCTGATGGATGAGATCAGCACCACTGTCTGCACCCAGCCTTCTCTTCCACCGGTTAGACTACACATCTGAAACGTCTCCTTGTCAAGCTGAGAAGGGATATGTGCCCCGTACAGACGTACAGAAAGCGACTGTCCGAAAGCGACCAGCGTAATAAAACGAGGTCATTAGCTGACACTGAAGCTGAAGATGAAAGAAGATATGTGCTCTACTTGTTTGTCCTGTTTACGACAGACCTGCGAAACAACTAATTTCATCAAAACATTATAAACATCCCTTGACATGCTGTGTGATTATCTCTCCAGCTAGCATGCAGACTGTGTCTGTGTCATTTGTGTATTACGTTGACGTATCTGTCTGTTTAATTGTGTCTTTGCTAACTGTGTTTATCGTGTAATGCTTTTCTCCTGTGGTGGACTGCTCTACATAGCTGACAATAAAACGTTCCAAGTCTTTGGAGTGTGTTTGTTGTCATGCTACATACATGCCATGCCACGGCGTTGTGCTTTGGGCTGCTGCGGCTGAATGTTACATTCCGGTAGCTGGGCTTTGCGTCCGCACGTGCAAAACATAAAGTGGGTGTTTCTCTCGGGTCTGCATACTTCGCGTGTCTCATTCTTCACAGTCCATTCTGACCTTTTCCTAACCTAAAGATTACAGCTGGCTCTTATAGAGCTTAAGTGCTGCGGACTAGTTTCATTTGTACAACACGTGGAGAACGACTGGTAAATGGTCCGGACCAATCAGTGATCCAGCGATTCTCTGCGCCAAGCGATTAACTGGTAACTGGTCATTTTTTCCCACTTGCAATTGTTTAAAGTACGGCCCATAACAACAGGAATTTTACAGAACCAAGCAAAAAATAAATGTAAGCTCACAGTAGCACTCGATACTAAGTCTGGCTGCATAAATCCATCGTTCTCAGCACACGCATTAAGATGAAGAAAATGTGCCGGCACAAAGTTACATAAACATGATAATACACCTCCTCTCTCTCTCTCTCTCTCTCTCCTCTCTCTCTCTCTCTCTCTCTCTTCTCTCTCTCCTCTCTTACACACACACACACACACACACACACACACACACACACACACACACACACACACACCGTGCACGTTGTTACACACACTAACATTGAGTAAATCTGGGGGAGGGGGGGGGTTAAGAGAGAGAGAGAGAGAGAGAGAGAGAGAGAGAGAGAGAGAGAGAGAGAGAGAGAGAGAGAGATTCGACCTGGAAACCTGTCACGTAGATACTGATATCCAAGGCGAATGATAAACATGACGACCATGGCAGATTTCTACTCCTTATAGTTACTCACAGTGCCCCTTCCCTTCTCTCTTCATCTCTCTCTCTCCTCTCTCTCTCTCTCTCCTCTCCTTCTCTCTCCCAGAAATATCTCCAGAAGTCCAAAATACGTCCATCGTCCATCTTTCATGTCCCTTTCATTTCTGTTATGTTTTAACGGATACAATGAGGATTACAAGAAGGGGCATTTGATAACTAAAGTCAAACGGTCTTAAAAAAGAGACACTTCATGCATGTGCGCGTCGCGCGCGGGCCGTGTGTGTGTGTGTGTGTGTGTGTGTGTGTGTGTGTGTGTGTGTGTGTGTGTTTCTGTCTGTCTGTGTGCGTGTGTTGTTGTTAATTTGTTGATTGTTGCAGCGTCTGTTGTATGCATGCGTTGCCTGTGTGTCTACATGGGGCGATGAGTGTGTGTGTGTTGTGTGTGTATTGGCAAGGTCATACTTACACCAACAATACCACAAACATGAAAACAGCATCACTTCTGTCCAAGCAGAACCACTCACTCCAAGTGTTCCCAAGTCAAACCCCAGTTCCACCACACACATACCTCAATCCCACTTCCCCCACTTACCTCCGCACACAATCACAGACGCCCCTGGAGTCACACAGCTGGGGGAGGTGGCCCAAGGCAAACAACAGTGCAGTGAGAGCTGTCAGGGCCCGGTCTGATCCCTCCTCCCTCTCCCCTGGCTGCCTGCAGACAGCAGACGTGCAGCAGACAGCCAGCCAGCCAGCTAGACAGCCAGCATGCCGTGAGGCAGCCAACCACACCGCAGAGAGCCGTCACACACCGTCACCACCACCTCCCTCCTCTTCTGCTTCTGTCACCACCGCCGGTTGTCGTCACCCTCTGTCCCTCAGTCAGCCACTGCAACCACAACAAGCCGTGGTCAGCACCCACTCCCAGAATTCCGCCGCCAGCCATTGGCTGTGCCTCGGTGTTGGTCATCCGTGTCCATCATGCTCATGGAAATGCCCATCACCATCATGGATTTGCCCTGACCTATACTGTCAGTTTTGTAACCAATCGCTCCACACAACACGGCTGCAGGAGTGGGGTGTACACTCTTGCTACAGACCGCTTCAGCCACCTGTGCGGAACACTGGTGTCGCGCGTTGTTCATCACATTGCGCGCTGCCTTCACCGTGGCTTGCTGTGAGGACTTCATCCTACTTACCTCTGTGGAAGACAGAAAGAAGAAGAAAAAGAGCTATTTTCGTGCACAACTGTACGGCTTCTTCACTCTCCAAGGTACAACAGATTATGGAGAATTCCGAACAAGCCAGCAATGAACAGATTGAGAACCAAAGACCTCAACAGCAACACGCTGTTACCACCCCTGCTATTTGTTTTTATATTGCGATGATGACCTAACTCCATGACTCGAATAGTTACTGGTCAGTTTCCCTGACCTATCAGCTATTTGTTTCCTACACGTGACTTTAGTCACAATGGCAGTGGTGGAAGGGAAATCGCGTCATCAATTAAACATGGATGTATAACGACATGGCAAACGGTGCAGAACTGAAATCTCCAGAACAATTCCAGGTTAAATGCTCTTGCTGGAATCGGTTACCAGCTTCCCTGTTTGGCATAAGAGTCCTCCGAACAGGAGCAGCAAAACTCTCTCTCTCTCTCTCTCCTCCTCTCCTCCTCTCTCTCTCTTCTCTCTCTCTCTCTCCTCCCCTTCTCTCCCTCGCACAACACACCACACACCACACACACACACACACACACACACACACACACACGCCACTCTTTCTCTCTCTATCTCTCACACACAACACGCCACTCTCTCCTCTCTCTCTCTCTCTCATCTCTCTCTCTCTCTCTCTCTTCTCTCTCTCTCTCACACACACACACACACACACACACACACACACACACACACACACACACCTCACACTCTCTCTCTCTCTTTCTCTCTCTCTCTCTCTCTCTCTCTCACACACACACACACACACACACACACACACACACAACACACACACATTCACGCACGCACGCACACACACACACCGCGCACACACGCACCACATGCTCTCTTTTCTCTCTCTCTCTCTCTCTCTCTCTCTCTCTCTCTCTCTCTCTCTGGGTTGGGTGGAAGAAAACATGTATAATTTGCTTATCCTATTATCCTCGAAAAATGAATTTTCGCTCTTTTCTCTCTCTCTCTCTCTACTCCCCTTCTCTCTCTCTCTCTAATAGGCTGAATGAAGGATGGGGCTCTGTCAGTTCATGCACACTACGCATGGATCGCTACGGCAACCAGACTGCATTTGCTGTAGATATGAAATGCCTTGAACTTTCTAACTCATCCCGAGCAAACAACCAGCCCCCCACCAACATCTCTCTCTCCCCACCCACCCTCAACCCCTTCTCTCCACCCTCTGTCTCTTTAGTTTCACTCTCACTATTCAATCATTTCAGTGAATCATTTTTTTTTCTTTCCCCGCGGCTTACCGATTTACTTCATACAATCTGCATAGAACAAATACAAAAACAAAAACAAAAAACCTTAACACCACCTTTTTCACAAACTGTCAACTGACTTCAGAAAACAAAAATCACAAAATATGTCACTGAATGCCATCTGACCCCACTGGCTTGTTAATCCTCTACTGCTCTAGTCTAGATCTTGGTAAATTAAGCCTACTTACTGCCAAAAACTGAAATCTGTTCCTGACTACCATTTCAAATGACTTTTGCCATACAAACCTCTTATCCTTTGTAATTTATACATGTCCCGTAGTTCCCATTCACTCTTTTGATCGCAAATCCTCTGATTTTGAACTGGAAAGTAACTGGAACAAAAACTCCCAAGTCATAACCCAAACAAAACCTGACAAGACTAGTTTGACAGACGAAGATTTTGTTCCATGACAGGACACCAACAAAATATACAAACTTAATTTCGAAGATATCGTCACAAACGCTAATGACGTCAGAACACAGCTCTGTATTTTTACGTCTTCCTCTTGCGTACAACCTTTAGAGAGGCATGGGGAGGAAGGAGGAGGGGGGGATGCAATAATGGAAAACTGGAAGCTGGAAATAAAACAGCAGGAGAGATGTTCGGGATGGAGCTGTGGTAAGGGGCATGGAAAGGTAGGGATAGGGGATGGAAGAGGGGAGCAATAACAGAAGACAGGAGGAAAATTTGACAGGATGGATGTTTGGGAGAGAGAGCTGGGCAGGTCCTACACGCTTTCAACGATTCGTGTGGTGTTCCGTGCGAACAGATGACTTCGGTTTGCAATCTGGACGACTCCTCACGAAGCTTATTTCAGGCTGGATTTCCCCCAACAGAGGGCAAAACCATTTCTCCCAGCCGTCGGAAGCCGTACTAAGCTTACTCTGTGTTTTTGCCTGCCGCACGGGCTTCGTTGTATTGGTTATTGCCGATGGTGGAGTGGCCTTGAACTCCGGCGGACACAGAGTTCCCAATACGTATATGAAGGCTATTGAGGCTGAAAAGGTCATGAAGCCTTTCAATATCCTGTATTGACAACTTGAAGGAGGAGGGGGGAGGGCTGACATTGCCGGTCTGTTAAGAATGGGTCTACTCATAAACTCAAGAGCACCTAATTGTGTCCTTGAGTCAATATCGATTGCCAAGAAGACTCTTGAATTTAGTCAATATCGGTACATTTTCGGTGGTTAATTTATATCGTTCGAACCATATAAGCCTATAAGAGAGCATGTTCGGAAATTTGTAAGGAAAGTAACCGGTTTTTGAGCTCGCGTTCAGCAAGGGTGACTGTAATGTCTACGTAAGTTAACTATGATTTGTATCAAAAGACATTAAATTAAGCCTCGTTCTGGGCATTGCCCCTGGAAACGTAACAACGACAACGAAGCCCACGAACGATCTACGTGTTATTTTAGCTCTGTACATTTTTCAACTTAGTTTGCTTTATTAAACATTTTGAGCACACAAGCTGTGTTCGTAGATGTTGTGTGAATACTCACATACGACTCTACATCTGGCGACGAGGATCTAAAAGCTTGAAAAATGGCTACAGCTCTACCAAACTTCGAGAAATTTTCCGTCCACTCTGACGAAGCAACGGCCGGAATTCGATGGAGAAAATGGCTCAGAAGGTTTGTAAACTTGCTTGCTGCAATGAACGTGACCAGCAATTCAAGGAAAAAGGCACTTTTACTTCATTTTGCTGGTGAAGAAGTCTTTGATATTTTCGAATCTTTGCCTGAAAATGAACAAGGAGGAGCAGATGGCTATGATACACTTGTTGAGTCTCTGAACAATTATTTCACCCCCAAGAAGAATATTGATTTTGAAACATTTAAATTTCGTCAATGTAAACAGGAAAGTGAAGAAACCATTGATAGTTACACCACACGCCTTCGTTTGTTGGCTGCACATTGTGAATTTCAAAATGTTGATCGTGAGATCAAGGCCCAAATCTTGCAAGGTAGCAATTCAAGTAGACTCAGAAGACGTGTTCTACGTGAACCAGATATGAACCTGACCAAACTTCTGGACATGGCACGAGCTTTAGAACTATCTGATGTTCAAGCAAAAGCCATTGAAGGTGAGGCAATCAGTGCTATTTCTTACAAGAAGAAAATGAACATCAACAAGTCAGCAAACAGTCAGTCAAGTACACCATCAAGACCACCATATAACCAAAGACAAAATCAATTTCAAAACAAACATGCATGTAGATGGTGTGGAGGACTACAACATCCCCGGGAGAAGTGTCCAGCCAAAGACAAAACCTGTCATATTTGTGCAAAAACAGGACATTTTGCCAAAGTATGCCGTTCGGGAAAATGTTCAAAGAACTATCAACCTCAGTTCACCAGTGCTAAAGTCAATCAAATTCATCAGAGCAGTGACAGTTCAGATGAGGAGTATGTATTTGGTGTTTCAGATAAATCAAGCACTGCACCAAAAGTAGATATAAACATTTTTGGTTCATCTGTCACATTTCTGATTGATACCGGCGCATCAGTCAATGTCATTGATTATGAAGTTTTTCAAAGAATTGCACCACAGACCACTCTGAAACCCACATCAACTGCAATCTATGCATATGGCACACGCACACCTCTTACAGTTTGTGGAACATTTTCTACTGCTGTCAAATACAAAGATGTTGAAACAAAAGCATCATTCTTTGTTGTTTGTTCAAATCCTGATGTGCAAAGCAGCAATTTATTGAGTGCCACTACTGCCCAGCAACTTCAGCTCATCAATTTTGCATTTAGTGCAACACCGAAAACAACAGCTGAAATTCTCATGGAAGAAAACCCAAATCTATTCCAAGGCATGGGAAAACTGAAAGATGTAAAAGTAAAGCTATATGTTGATGAGAAAGTCCAACCTACAGTTCAACCTCACCGAAGGATCCCATATCACATGCGGAAGAAGGTGGAAAAAGAACTTCAACGACTTGAAGAGCTGGACATAATAGAAAAAGTTGATGGACCAACCCCTTGGGTCTCACCCATAGTTGCGGCTCCCAAACCCAAGAAACCAGAGGAATTCGAATCTGTGTTGATATGAGGCTACCAAACAAAGCAATTAAGAGAACCCGTCATATCATGCCGACTATTGATGACATCCTGATGCAACTCAATCAGTCAAAAGTCTTCAGCAAACTGGATTTGAATTCAGGATATCACCAACTCGAGTTAGATGAAGAATCACGCAATATTACAACATTTTCAACTCATGTTGGTCTCAGAAGGTACAAACGCCTGAATTTTGGAGTTACATCAGCAGCAGAAATTTTTCAGAATCACATTTCTGAACTACTTTGTGATATACCAGGATCTCTCAATACCAGTGACGACATCCTAATCCACGGGAAAACCAAAGAAGAGCATGACATTGCTCTGAAGAAAGTCCTAGCTCGTTTCAGTGAAAGAGGTCTCACACTAAACAAGACAAAGTGTGAATTCAACAAAGATTGCATTGAATTCTATGGTTTCATTTTTGGTGCCGATGGAATTTCACCTGACCCGAAGAAGATTGAAACAATTCAACAAGCAGCAACTCCAGTCAACGTCAAGGAAATTCGCAGTCTGCTTGGTCTGACAAACTATGTATCCAGGTTTACTCCAAAATATGCTGACATCACGAAACCACTCCGAGATTTGACACGGAAAGGTGTGGAATGGAGATGGACCGAAACAGAAGAAAATGCATTTCAGAAGCTGAAATCATGCCTGACAAATGATACAACTATGAAGTATTACAACCCTGACTTTGAAACTGAAGTAGTGGTTGATGCCAGTCCATACGGTTTAGGCGCAATCCTTGCCCAGCGAAACAAAGACAACATCTCGCATGTTGTAGCATATGCCAGCAGAGCTCTCACTGATGTGGAATCCCGCTACTCACAAACGGAAAGAGAGGCTCTCGCAGTAGTTTGGGCTTGCGAACATTTTCATCTTTACCTGTTTGGTCATCATTTCAGAGTCATCTCAGATCACAAACCATTGGAAGGGATTTACAACAATCCGACTTCTAGGACCTCAGCACGGATTGAAAGATGGAATCTGCGGCTACAGACCTACGATTTCATTCTCCAATACAAGCCAGGAGAAAACAACCCAGCTGATTTTCTCAGTCGACACCCCATCGACGCTACTGAATGTCAGTCTACACATGAATCGAAAATCAGTGAAGAATACATCAAGTTTGTCATCGATCACACAGTTCCAAAAACCATGAAGGTGGAAGAAATTGCCGAGGCAACAAGAAATGATCCGACACTGCAAGCAGTAAAGATATCTATAAAACTCAATCAATGGCGAACACCCACTGAAAGTTATATTGATGTGTCTTCATTTCAAATCTTCAAAACAGTCCAAGATGAACTGTGTATCAGTGAAAAATATGACATATTCTCCGTGGTGACCGAATCGTTATCCCAAAAGCATTACAACAGCGTACAGTGGATATCGCTCATGAAGGCCATCAAGGTATTGTCAAAACAAAAGGTCTACTGCGTGAAAAAGTCTGGTTCCCACACATAGACAGATTAGTAAATCAAAAGTCAAGTCATGTCTTGCATGCCTCTCAACGACTCCGGACCACCCCTCTGAACCACTGAAAATGTCTTCATTACCTTCCAAGCCCTGGTCTGAAGTCAGTGTTGACTTTGCTGGACCCTTACCATCAGGAAACTATCTACTGGTTGTGGTAGATGCCTACTCCAGATTTCCTGAAGTGGAGATAGTCAAGTCAACAAAAGCAAATGCTGTAATCCAAAAACTTGACGCTATCTTTGCACGACATGGAGTACCAGACATCCTAAAATCGGACAATGGACCACCTTTCAGTAGTTGTGAATTTGGACGATTCGCTGACTACTTAGGTTTTAAACACAGAAAAATCACCCCTCTCTGGCCTCAAGCCAACGGTTGCGTCGAAAGATGCATGCCTATGCTGAAAAAGATCATCCAAGCAGCTCATGTGGAAGAAAAGTGTGGCGCCAGGAACTGTATAAATTCCTGAGAAATTACCGAGCTACTCCACACAGCAGTACTGGTGTGAGTCCGGCAGAAGCTCTCTACAACAGGAAAATGAAGACAAGACTTCCTGAACTTGTCAACAAGTCCGCAACGTCTCAACCCAGTGCACGACCACAGAGACTTGATAAAGAAATCCGCCAGCATGATGATCTCATGAAACAAAAAATGAAACATATGCTGATGAGAGACGTCATGCAACAGATTCAGATATTCAGGTTGGTGATACTGTTCTTGTCCGCCAAAGAAAAGAAAACAAGCTGACACCCTACTACAATCCAACACCCCTTCAAGTCATGACAAAGAAAGGATCAATGCTGACAGCTGGAAAAGGAGAAAAACAAATCACGCGCAACTCATCCTTCTTCAAAAAGGTCAATCTGCCAGCAACGCCTCCACACAATGAAAAGGAAGAAGAGAGTCCCCTCACAACTGCTACCAACTCTGCTCATCAAGAAGACAACCCAGATGAAGTCCGACAGCCCAGCACCAACAGACCTTCGACAAGACAACTCTCAAGAAGGACCCGACGAAAACCCTACTATCTCAAAGACTATGTTTCAAAGTGATTTGCACTGAAAAAATCAAGTCAGAGACTTCAATGACAATTATTCTGTTTCGATAGTGATCTTGAATTCTTACACTGAGAGATATATATTATCTCAGTTGACATTTCATTTCAGTTAGTGAACAGACAGTTAAAGTGAAAATTGATGTTAAGAAATTATTTTTTCAAGATCCACACAAGTACACAATTTTAGTCTAAGGTAGGGAGGGTTGTGATGTCTACGTAAGTTAACTATGATTTGTATCAAAAGACATTAAATTAAGCCTCGTTCTGGGCATTGCCCCTGAAACGTAACAACGACAACGAAGCCCACGAACGATCTACGTGTTATTTTAGCTCTGTACATTTTTCAACTTAGTTTGCTTATTAAACATTTTGAGCACACAAGCTGTGTTCGTAGATGTTGTGTGAATACTCACATACGACTCTACAGTGACCCTGCCCTGTTCATGGGACAATACGTGCCGGTGGCGGGCACGTTCAAAGCAATTTTGCCCCATCAGTCGGTTTGACGATTCCATTTGTGAGAGGAAATGTCAAAACATTGGTGTGAAATTGCGTCTGTAAAACAGACTGTCGATATCTCGATCGATATTCTGGCGTGCACTTCAGACAGAAAAAAAAATATGACTGTTCAGATCTATTTGCTTGACCAAAGAAAAGAGAACTCTATCTTCTCCTGATTTTTTTTTTCTGGAACAGATTGCTGAAAAAAAAATTAAGTTAATTTAAATACACTTTGTCAACAATTTGATTATCAGAATGCTGTTTTGTTATGTGAAACATAAGGTGAAAAATCTTTTAAATATATGTCCTCAATAGCATTAATCTTTTCATATGATTGAATTGAATCACATCTCAACCGTCTGTATTTCAATGTTGTCAAGTGTCCCAGTCTGTCGCGGCATTGTATTCAGACAAAACTTTAACCAGTTTTCTGCCCGTTCTCTACGCTCACGCCTCAGCCAGCCATTTTGTCTTCCAGCATGGATACAACACGACGCTCCCGCACTGATTGAGGTCGGACCAGAGATACGCTGGCCTGCAGATGAACCAAAATCGTCTTGTCTCCATAATCAAACGAGCGTTTCGTGACGCCAGCTGAGGCATTTGCTTTGTTGATTCCTGATCGGATATGCTTGGCAAAACAAGATTTCTTATCATGGATAACACCAAGGTCTTTTGCCCACCCACACTTCCGCAAGTACAAAACATTGATGACGTCAGCATGCTCGTGGAAACAATGTGTATGTCGTAGAAACCATTGAGGAAGTTAGCATGTCCAGGCAAACAACGTGTGTGTCCAGGCTGGCCATTCGTTCAGCTCTGACCCTGACCTTGCCACCTTCAACAGGAATATCCACCGTCCTCCGACCAACGGGAGGTCAGCTGCCGACAACGTTCACCTCAAGTCTTATGGCCATGGGTCATAGAATCGTCTGAGAGAGAGAGAGAGAGAGAGAGACAGAGACAGAGACAGAGACAAAGAGACAGACAGAGACAGACAGACAGAGAAAGAGAGAGATCGAGAGAGTCAGAGAGAGAGAGTCAGAGAGAGAGAAAGACAGAGAGAGGGAAAGCCACAGAGACAGAGCCAGACAGAGAGACAGACAGACAGAGACAGAGAAACAGAGAAAGCCAGAGACAGAGAGACAGACAGAAACAGAGAGAGTGAGAGACTTAGAGAGAGACAGAGACAGTGGGAGAGAGAGACGGAGACACAGACAGACAGAGAGAGAAACAGAGAGGAGAGACACACAGTGAGAGAAGGACAAAGAGCGAGACAGAGAGAGAGACAGACAGAGTGAGACAAAGAGGAGAGGAGAGAGAGAGGGAGGGACAGACAGACAGACAGACAGACAGAGAGAGGAGGGAGAGAACAGAAAGAAAGAGAACAAGGAAAGGCACTCGGGAGAGCGTAGCCCCAAGGGGAAGTAATTCTTC
>CM031599.1:64763986-64766486 GCA_018398815.1 Conus ventricosus | reverse complement strand
CTCTATTTTCGAGTCATTTTCAGGTACACCTTTATGTTTCAGCGTGCTCTTTTTTTCTTTTCTTTTTAAAATTTCATTATTGTTTGTTTGTTTTTCCAGACAACATAAACAAACGCACGTTCTGTGTTAGTTTCGCAACGCCTTAGATGTAAGGTTTCAGCCCTCTGGCACTCTCTTTCTATAACGCTACGAATAAATGACCCATCCTTTAATCTACAACATCTGAGTCATGTTTCTGATGGACCCCGATATACCATTTCAGCGAGCTCATAATCTTCTCAGGACACCCTAAATATCGGCAAGTCGTCTGAACACTAGATATTCGTTGTGTTATTTTCGGATACGGTTTAATACTGGAAGCGGAAAGAGAGTGAAGAAAGCGATAGTGTTCATCTAAAACTCATGCAGCGAAAACGATGCCGATGTTTCCTTTTAGAGACTTGTTAAAGAAACGTGGGATTACTTTCCACAGATCCTGTCTCCGCATTAAGCTGACTGAGAACGTCTCAATGTGTTTATTTACGACTTTCAAATCTACTTTTGGACGGACATTGCGTGGAGATCCATAATCTTATGTTCGAGATTCGTAGGAGTGATCCAAATAAAGTCATTACCGTCTCCTACTTTGACATGCTGCGTATTGATTATGCACGAAAGAAAAGAGATGATGCGAATGTAGCGCTGTTGTAATGCTGTTAATATTGTCCGTGTGATACGAGAGACAGTGGAAGAACAAAGGAAACTTGGCCCGTCGATCGATGTATTCTTTCTTTTAACTAGACGAAGTTTACACTTCAGCTTATCTAAAAAATTAAATATAATATAATGGAAAAACACACCCGCGCGCACTCACACACACGTGCGCGCGCGCGCAAGCACGCACGACGCACATCACCACGCACGCATTCACCACCCCCCCCCCCCCACACACACACACACACACACACACACACAACACACTTGAAAGCTATCTTTCAAAAATACATCACCAATCGATAGCCTGCCCAGGAAGGTAGGTTCATACAAAATGGAGGGTTTTTTTAAGATTAGACCTCAATTTTCTTGCCTTTCTTTCTTTCGTAATTTTTAAAGCCAACGTGGTGTGGCAGTTTATTCCACGTGACCTAACGGACATATCACAAAGCAGGCCGTCCCTGCAGTGTGTATCTGGACGTGAGGATAAGCGTGAAATATGCAATGAACGAGCTGCACCGACATTATGGTCGAGAAGGATACAGATTTCTACGACAAAAACTCGCCCGGCGCTGAATGCACACATTGGCATGCCATGTTGACCTACAAAAGAAAAAAAAACTTGGCTACAAGGACTTGGACCTTCCGCCATATCAAAACAAACGAACAAACAAATACACAAGTAAACAAAAGAGGGAAAGAAAACAAACACTAACGATGGTAAAATATAGGGACGCTGCTGAAAACGAAATTGTTCATTCTTTGGGACAGAGGTAGGTGTGTGTGTGTGTGTGTGTGTGTGTGTGGTGCGTGTGTGCGTGCGTGCGTGCTGTGCGTGCTGCGTGCGTGCGTGCGTGCGTGCGTGCGTGCGTGCGTGTGTGTGTGTGGTGGTGAGAAACTCGAAACCGAAACTCGAAATCTTTATGAGGTGAATAGATAAGTGGAGCTTTTACACTATGCCAGAGAGAGAGAGAGAGAGAGAGAGAGAGAAGAGAGAGAGAGAGAGAGAGAGAGAGAGAGAGAGAGAGAGAGAGAGAGAGAGAGAAGAGAGAAGACAGAAATAGTGACAGCAGACAGACAGACAAAGAGCTTGAGGTTCATAGGTCAGCAAGAAAAAATCAAACTGAATAACAAAAAACCGTTACATTTTCCTCAGTCGGCACAAAAACAACCTGAACAACAAAGAACCGTTTCATGTTCCTCAGTCGGCACAAAAACAACCTGAATAACAAAGAACCGTTACATTTTCCTCCGTCGGCACAAAAAACTGAATAACAAATAAAGACCCGTTTCATTTCACTCAGAATCTTGAACTGCGCCTCATGGCTTAACGCAAAATACGCCAAGGTGCAACAAACAAGAAAGAGAAAGAAGACAGACAGACAGACAGACAGACAGAACTGCAACAACACCCGAGCGCAGACAGAAAACACTGAATCCTTGCAGTGCTTAAGTGGGCTGAGGTTCCCTTCCCAGTCATGTCCTCATCGATTATCGCCCTTTCTTTAGGCGCCCTCTTCCATGCGCCATGATTCGATTTTGTTCGATTGCTTTCTGTTTGATTTTTGCTTCGTTTTTATTTGTGTAGTTTTTGTTGTTGTTGTTGTTGTTTGTTTGTTTGTTGGGGAGGGGGGGGGGGGCAAGGGGGGGGGTGTTTTCTCGCTAGATTTTATTGTTACTTGTTTCTCTTTTTTTCTTTTCTTTTTTGTTAGTTTGTTATTTGTTTTCTGTTCTCTTTGTTTAATTTCTGTTTTCTGTGTCTTTTTTGGGGGAGGGGGTAGGGGGGTTCGGGAGGGGAGGGGAGGAG
>CM031599.1:64736486-64751486 GCA_018398815.1 Conus ventricosus | reverse complement strand
CAGAGACAGTGTGTGTGTGTGTGTGTGTGTAACAGACAAACAGGCAGCAGACAGACAGAGACACAGAGAGAGAGAGAGTGTGTGTGAAAGAGACAGACAGAGAGAAACAGACAGACAGAGACAGTGTGTGTCTGTGTCTGTGTGTGTGTGAGAGAGAGAGAGAGAGAGTGAGTGAGTGAGTGTGTGTGAATTAATGCGCGTGCGCTGGTGTAGGCCTATTTGCCTGTGTGATTGTGAAGAGGTTGTTAGAAACGGTTTCGTTCTTCTTCTTGTTCTGTTTGTTACAAGATGAGGATGTGAAGTTAAACAAATCCAAGTAGGTTGTGGACAGCCCAGCTGACCAGTAGAGCCACATCAGATATTCCAATGGTTTGCTGCATAAAAGTAACATAAAAGACAAGGAATATGGCGCTATAACTGCCTGGCGCAAAACGTTTTAGACAACAGCAAAGGGCTCACACGGACACACACACGCGCGCGCGCGCGCGCGCGCGCATACACGCCCACATACACGCACGCACACACGCACGCATACACACGCGCATATACGCACGCACGTACGCACACACACATGTACGTACGCACGCACGCACGCGCGCGCACACACATACACACACACACACACACACACACACACACACACAAACACACACACACACACACACACACACACACACACACACACACACACTCACACACACACACACACACACAACACACACACACACACTCTCTCTCTCTCCTCTCTCTCTCTCTCTCTTCTCTCTCTCTCTCTCTCACACACACACACACACACACACAACACACACACACACACACACACTGTTAAACTGAACAGTTTACAACGGGTTTCTTCTTCATTTCATTTAAACGTTAATATGAACGAACGTCACGTAATATCATAACGTTTCAATAAGGTGGTTATTTGGATGTGACTGATTGGAAGATGATATCTGTGATGTTTGTATAATGCTTATTGTTACTGTAAAGAAATAGGCCTATTTGGGGATGTTTCTCATTCCATTGAGTTCTCTTGTTGCAGCCAAAGAACCATGCAAGTCGGGCAAAATGCGTTTATATGTATTATGAAAAATGTATACATCCTTCATAATATTTTGTTTTGTTTTGTTTTTGTTTTATTTATGGAATTATTTGACTCTTAAGATTTGATTCATGGTTAAATATTGCACCGAGTTATGTGAAGAGATAAGGCAGCTATTCACTGTGAAAAGTTCATTCATAATTTCTAAAGACACTTTTGGCAGTAGATATTTGTTTCCATGTACTTCATCTGTTTATGCTTTGTGTTTAAGCAAGAGAACTGCGATTTCCTCCAACATTTACCTTTTATAAGAAAATTGTTGGTGGTTATTCACAACCGATTGCCATAAAGGTTTACACACGTATTGATGAGGGTTTATGGCCTGCTATAAAAAAATCTATCTGACATTGATTCCAACACACACAGACACACGCTCTCGCTGTCTGTCTGTCTGTCTGTCTGTCTCTCTCTCTCTCTCTCTCTCTCTCTCTCTCTCTCTCTCTCTCTCTCTCTCTCTCTCTCTTGTATACCTATCCACTTACCTGCCTGTCGGCATGCCTGCCAGCCTACTTACCTACTAACTTATCTAAGTATCTTCACACATGCATATAAACACATACATACTCACACATACATACATTCATATAATTATACGTACATATATGCATGCATACATATACATACATACATACATACATGCATACATACACACACATACATACATACACACACACTACATGCATTCATCCATACACATACATACATGCTTACACACATACATACAAATACACATACATATATACATATACACATACATTCATACATACATACACACACATACATACAGACAGACAGACAAGCAGACAGAGACACAAACAGACAGACACACAGACAGACACAGAGACATAGAATGAAAAAAGCTTAGCAACGTGTCCGTGGTTCGTTATGCTGTGTCCATTGTCAAGGCAGGACTCATTGCCCTCCTTTCTGTCCGTGTTTACCTGCCATTGGTCAGCCTGGACAACACACTGGACAGGAGGTGGGGGAGAAAGTCGGAGAGGGGATGGGGGGGGGGGGGGGGCGAGGGGCGTGTCACGTCACGCTATATCGACGGAAAGTCACAGAACTGACAGCAAGACAGCCGTGTCTCAGCCCCAGAGAACTGTCTTTCTGTAGCTGTCCTGACAGCTAGACTTCCACACGTCCACACAATAGACAGCTGTCTGTGGCTGTCCTGACAGCTAGACTTCCACACGTCCACACAATAGACAGCTGTCTATGGCTGTCCTGACAGACTTCCACACGTCCACACAATAGACAGCTGTCTGTGGCTGTCCTGACAGCTAGACTTCCACACGTCGACACTATAGACAGCTGTCTGTGGCTGTGCTGACAGCTAGACTTTCACACGTCCACACAATAGACAGCTGTCTGTGGCTGTCCTGACAGCTAGACTTCCACACGTCGACACTATAGACAGCTGTCTGTGGCTGTCCTGACACCTAGACTTCCACACGTCGACACTATAGACAGCTGTCTGTGGCTGTCCTGACACCTAGACTTCCACACGTCGACACTGTAGACAGCTGTCTGTGGCTGTCCTGACAGCTAGACTTCCACACGTCCACACAATAGACAGCTGCCTGTGGTTGATCTGACAGCTAGACTTCCACACGTCGACATAGTAGATAGCTGTCTGTGGCTGTCCTGACAGCCAGACTTCCACACGTCCACACAATAGACAGCTGTCTGTGGTTGATCTGACAGCTAGACTTCCACACGTCGACACAGTAGATAGCTGTCTGTGGCTGTCCTGACAGCTAGACTTCCACACGTCCACACAATAGACAGCTTTCTGGAGCGATAGACATGCACATGCCACTATGATGATCGCCATGTTGACTGACGGATAGACAAACGCTAGTATTATCAAATCGTGTTTTCTCTCTCTCTCTCTCTCTCTCTCTTCGTAGAATAGTAGCGGCAGGTATGAAACACGGGTGATTAAGCCAGCACGTTTACTGTTATAAAATAAAGAATCGTTGTCATTATCATTGTCATTGTCATTATCATTCTCTCTCTCTCTCTCTCTCTCTCTCTCTCTCTCTCTCTCTCTCTCTCTCTCACACCACACACACACACACACACACACACACACACACACACACACACACACACACGTTTGAGCGGAGAGATGTTTTCCCATTCAACCCAAGTCCTACCCGGCACATTGCAGCTTCTCAAGGCCTAGCCTATTGACGACATCTGTGCATTTACGTATGTGAACGATTTTTTTTTTCGTGTGACAAATGCGTTTATGTGTGATTGTATCTTGCGTACATGTGAGATGTGCATGTTCGTGGTGTGTGTGTGTGTGTGTGTGTGTGTGTGTGTGTGTGTGTGTGTGTGTGTGTGTGTGTGTGTGTGTGTAATTGTGCATGCGTGCCTCTACAAGTGTGTTTGTGTGTGTGTGTTTGTGTGTCTGTGTGTGTGTGTGTCCGGCACAGATAAACCACTTTTAAGAGCCTCCCCCCTCTTTCCTCTTAATTCTCCCTCCACCCCCCCCCCCCTCCACCCTCCACCCCCCCCCCCCCCACCACCACCACCACCCAACCCTCCCCCGTTGCCGCTCACGTCATTCTCCTCTTTTTTTTCTTTGAGTCGTGTATACATTTCCCACGCTCTCTTTTGAACGGCAAAACAAATGGTCTCTATAGCGAGTAAAGAAAACCGCTTAGTCCCGCTAGTCTGAATGCCGTATTCAGTGAGTAGGCCCATGGTGGAGAAGTGGGGTGTGACAAAGTAGACACACTGTACATATACTTTCCACATTAACCTACAGCTGGTTATCAGAACCCTAGGCCAACAGTCAAAGTCGTCATGCCGGTAAAAAAAAAAAATAATATAAAAAAGAAAGAAAGAAAGAAAAACCAAAAAGAAGAAAGAAATTGGCAGAATAAATAAAAGAGAACGAAGGAATGAAAGAAAAAAAGGAGAAAAGAAAAGAAAGAAAAACACAGAGAAAGAAAAATACGAATACGAAGGCGAAAAAAAAATGATTTTGACGATAACGTGAATATGAACTGAAAAAAAAAATAAATAAACGCTCAGCTCTGTCGAAGATTTCCTTCCTCCCTTTCTGGGATATGCATCCCTGGACCATTAACACACACACACACACACACACACACACACACACACACACACACACACACACACATACACACACACACACACACACACACACACACACACACACACACACACACACAGAGAGAGAGAGAGAGAGAGAGAGAGAGAGAGAGAGAGAGAGGAGAGAGAGAGAGAGATCAAACAGGTAGGTGGAAAACGCCTGGAGGATGTTCACAGTGCTGTCAGCAAATGGTAGTCATTCACAATGTAAAATAGACCTAACCCTTTTCGCCCGTGAAGCAAACGTATTGGTGATCTGATCACTGATTAAATACGTACGTACGTACATACAGACAGACAGACACGCGCGCGTGCACACACACACACACACACACACACACACACACACCACTCTCTCTCTCTCTCTCTCTCTCTCTCTCTCTCTCTCTCTCATTCACACACACACACACACACACACACACACACACACACACACACACACACACACGCACGCAATCTGTGCCTCTTTGTTGGTGGACATGGACTTTTAAGCTTACTTTGATTGACGGCAGCTTTCGACCGTTCATCTCAACTCAGTGATAGTGGGAATGGGTACAGCCGCCAGTAACATCACTGCAGTGATTCGTTTTCAAATTCCATTCAGTTGATGTTTATAACACAGCCAACCACTACATTCGTTCACTTCTTTAATTCATCAATAGAAGGCTGTCTCTTCATTTCTGGTTCGTCTGTTTTCTCTGTGCGTGGTTGTCTCTTGCTCAGTCTCTCTCCCACTGTCTCTGTCTCAATCTTTCTGTCTCTGTCTCTCTCTGTCTCTCTGTCTCTGTCTCTCTGTCGCTGCCTCTATCTCTGGTTCTCTCTAATTCCATGATAGTTCACCCTAGGAAGACAAAAATCATGGCAATCACTTCTAGACAGAAGCAACTCTAAGTCTCAGTCTGACTTTAGATGGCAACGTCATCGAACAAGTGCATCAGCACCGAGTCATGGGAGTGATGGTGGGCGAGGAACTGAAGTGGCAGTCCACGTTAAATCTCTCGTCAAAATGCTGGCTCACAGTCTCTTCATGATTAAACAGCTGAAGCCTGACGTAGATACAAACGCTCGAAAAAATGTTTTCCAGGCTCACTGTCTCTCTCACATCAACGATGTATCTGTAGCCTGGGGCTGTGCAGCAAACATTCACCAGAGAAAACTAGAGGCAATGTACAGAAGACCTGTGAAGATAATTCAGCCAGATTCTTCCTTATCAACCTCCGAAAAGCAGACTAAATTAAACATACCGCCCCTGCACTAACAACTAGATTTTAACAAAGCTGTACTTATGTATGAAGCACACGATCATTTGGCCCAACAATACCCCCGAGATTTACTAAGGCCTCGTGTCCATATGGGTTTAACAATTATATTCTACCACGTACTCGGATCGACATATTTAAAACTAGTTTGAAATTTTAGGTTCATCTTTTTTTTCCCAAACTAAAATCACCAAACTGCACACCTTCAAAAAAGACCTTCGAAATATTTCATAGACTCCTTGATGTAAATCGCACTGTCTCACAGAAGTGTTTTGCAGCAATCACTTATATGGTAAACAGTTACACATGTGTACGTGGTTACCGTACTAGTTATGTCAATAGATGATACCGCTAACTGTCCTTCCTCGGTGAGGAAAATTGCTTCTCTTAGAATACAGTATTTTGTTTCATGTCAATGCCATCACCATCATCATCCTCGTCTGGTCGCGAACTCCACCAACAATCACAAACACACAGCAAACATTGGCATATTGTACTGTTTATCTAACCACCCTTTTATCTCCATTCCCAACCGCCGCCCACACAACACACCCACCCCGACCCTCCCCTGTCTCACGTCCCCACCCCCAACCCTATTTTGTTCTTGTTGTCTGCATCTTATGATTGCGTATATATACATGCTTTTGTCAAACCTTTGCATACAAATGCGAATGTGTGTGAATCATGTACTCTATAATTCTGTGTGCCTGTATTATTATATATATATATATTATATATATATATATATATATATATATATATATATATATATATTGAATTATAAACAAAGCTTGCTCTTATGTCTTAGATTGAAGAAATAGGGGGAGATACGCATTCATACCTGCAGTGGCAGATGATTCTGCCTAACTAACAGTATGTGCTTGAGTGGGTGGATGGGGAAAAAATAAAATAAATGCTTCTCAAAATGAGCCTTCAGCAAGCTTATATTCTCCAAGGGGGAGAGACATCCTCCAATAGGGAGGGAAACTCACTAACATGTAACTCCTGGTCATATACGATATTTCGAACTTGGTGGTTTCTCCTCAGTGACCGCGGGAAAGTGGTAATTTGACTCCTCTGCCTTTTCAGTTTCAAGAAGAATGCAATCCCAGAAAAGGCTGGTGTGCAATACCGTAGTATGCATGACAGGTTTGATAGTCTCTTGTTTATGCCATAATCAACACAGCAAAGAAGGGTGAAGAAAGGAAATCTTGCAATTGCACCAGAAAGGAGCAGTGCCCACTAAACAATAAATGTCTTCACAACAACATTGTATACCAGGCTACTGTGACATCAGAAAATGAAAAGAAACATACATAGGGATCACTGAAAACCACTTCAAAACCAGATATGCAAACCACAAACAGTCATTTAATAAAGAAAAATATAAAAACCAAACAGAACTGAGCAAATATATCTGGAAACTTAAAGACGCAAAAACAAGCTACAATATATCCTGGAAAATCATAAAAGAGCATCACCATACAGCAATGTTTCAAAAAGGTGCAACCTATGTTTAACTGAAAAATGGTTAATACTATGCAAACCACACTTAGCAACTTTAAACACCAAAACAGAAATAGTAAACAACTGCAGGCATAAATGGAAATCGTTGTTAGTGAACACACCCAAAACAAAAACCTGAAAGCCCCCAAAAAAACGTGCAGCCAACCCGCACGTGCAAACAACCGCAAACGGGGAGCCCACACGCTATATAACATCGGCGGTGGGCAAACCAAAAACCATCCTGATGACAGCGCAACACGCTCGAAACAAATTTGTAGATAGTTTTAAGATTCCTCTTTTAACTTGTTTTAGCTATATATATATATATATATATATATATATATATATATATATATATATATATATAGCTGGTAGTATATTTTCCGGCTTTTTTTTTAAAAGTGCTTAACCATGCAGGAGCAGCTAAAATAAGTGAAAACCAACATTGGCAAAGAATTCTTCAAAATACTAACAGAATCGTTCCAGAAAGACCATAACTTTTCAAAATATTCAATAGGAACACTATCAAACTATCTTACTCTTGTATGCCAAATCTTAAAAAAAATAATTGATGCTTCAAACAAAAAGAAAACCAACGTCAAAAACGAGGGTGACAAACGGAAAACTTGCAATTGCACAATCAAAGAGCAATGCCCTCTGAACAACCAATGTCTCTCTGATAACATCGTATACCAAGCCACTGTGACAACGAAAAGAGGCAAAGAGACATACATAGGGATCACAGAAACAAATTCAAAGCTAGGTACGCCAATCACAAGCAATCTTTCAAGTATGAAAAATACAAACACCAAACAGAATTAAGTAAACATATATGGATCTTAAGAAAACAAATACAGATTTTAACATCACATGGAAAATAATCAGAAAAGCAGCAGCATACAATAATAGCACAAAGAGATGTAATTTGTGCACAACAGAAAAGTGGATGATTCTATGCAAACCTAGTATGGCTACATTGAACACAAGAGTTGAAATCGTAGACAGTTGCAGGCACAAAAGGAAATTTTTATCAAGTATAAAATAGCAACCCTGATAGGACCCCTCATACAATAATACTCAATAAAGAAAGAAAGCCTTACAACCTTAACAGGGCCCCCTTGCACAACACGTGCAACCCAACCCAACTGGGCTACAGTTCACAATCCAAAACACATATATACGATTGAGGTCAGTAGCAGGGATTGACAAAGGGATCTGAAGAGAGGAAAGACTCGAAACAAATTTGTAGTCCCGGTTTTAAGATTTTTCTTTTGTGTGTGTGTGTGTGTATGTGTGTGTGTGTGTGTGTGTGTGTGTGTTTCTTTTCATTTTCTGGTCTTTAAATTAATTCCATTGCATAATTTAGCTCAGCAAGGACCGATTGAATAGGCTCTGCCTAAAATCTAAATCCTTGATCGAATAAAAGTTGTCTGAGTTCTGAGATCTCTCTCTCTCTCTCTCTCTCTCTCTCTCTCTCTCTCTCTCTCTCTCTCTCTCTCTTCTCACACACACACACAACACACACACACACACACACCACCACACACACACACACACACACACAGAGCCAGAAAAATACATCAGTTTACAAAGAATACACGAAGAGATCTACGCTGTTTTTTTTCTAGCATAGTACACAAGTTTTCTTTTCATTCTCTTGGTTTGCATTTTAAAAACTCGCATTTCAATAATCCTTTTACTCATATTCTAGAAACAGTAGAATAAACATGTTCTTCCGTAATGAGACAACAAAATAATCAAAACTGGATAATTGAAAGATGATTCTATCACAGCTAAAAGAAGATTGTTCTATTTCTTTTCACTTTAAATAAAAGGGGGAGGGCACATCAAGATAAATAAAGAATGTGTGTGTGCATTAGCGTGCAAGCGCGCGCATGAATGTACACACATGTACGCATGCGCAAGTGCGAGCAAGGATTAGAACATCAGGAATCGTATTCGAATGTCAGCATTTGCAGCAGCAAACGGATATTAAACTGAGTACCATATTTGTTCTGCATATACCTTTTTTTGTCATCAGTCATGAGGTGACAAGAAGATTTTTCATTTACGTCATTTAGTTAGTCTTCAGGTCTTGTACTCCAAAGGTACATCTGTTTCCTGGAGGGACACTCTTTCATTAGTCTCTTGAATATGATGTCTTGGCATAAATCCCGAACCTGTTTGTCAGAAAAGCGTTTGAAGAAGAAATGCAGGTTTGACTGAAAAGCGTTTGAAGAAGAATACAGGTTCGACAGAAAAGCATTTGAAGAGGAAATACAGGTTTGACTGAAAAGCGTTTGAAGAAGAAATACAGGTTTTGCAGAAAGGCATTTGAAGAAATGCAGGTTTGACAGAAAAGCATTTTTTTAATGCAGTTTTGACAGAAAAGTATTTGAAAAAGAGATACAGGTCTGACCAAAATATGTAAAATTTTATTATGCGCTCGGCTTGCTCATGTGCTCTCTCTCTCTCTCTCTCTCTCTCTCTCTCTCTCTCTCTCTCTTCTCTCTCTCTCTCTCTCTCTCTCTCTCTGTCACGGACAAAAATAAAACAACCAAAGTCGTGGTCCGTCGCCAGCCAGCTCAACCGGGCATAAGCCAAAGTCAAATATTCTGGGCGCCAGGCAGACGGCCTCATGTGCGGGTCAACCATTAGGCATAGCGGAGAGGCTCCACGGAGACGGTACTGTCCACCCAGAGAGACTAAGCCGCTTGACCGACGCCTCGATGTCTGGTCAGACGAGTCTCAGCGCCTGGGCCAGACTCATCCAGCCAATTTGTGGACCAGTGTCCACAATTAAGTCGACGTCGCCGGAAAGGGAGAGGGGGAAGGTACTGTGTAGTGGGGGTGAAATCTAGCTGATTAACTAAATGACCATTGACCACCACAGAGAGCAAGGCAGGTAGATGTGACTGTCATGATTTACATATCCAATGAAATGAGAGGGGAGGCAACCTCAAGTATAAGGCGGGAAAATACTGACCAATGGTACTCGCCCTTTGACAGATGGGTTTTTAGGATAAGATAGGAATGCGTGAGTGAAGGGAGAGAACGAACAGAGAGAGAGAGAGGAAGAGGTCTGGGTGTAAGCTCTGCAGGAGAGAAGGGCAGAGAGAGAGAGTGAGCGGAGTGAACAGAACCGAGCTGTAGCATTAGCAGAGAGATAGAGTCTGCAGAGGAAGGACTAAGGAGAGATGTGGAGAGAGAGAGTTGCTAACTGATGAAGAGAAAAGAAAGAAAAGAAAAAAAAAAAAAGAGAAAAAAGCAACCATGTCCATTTGATAGAGCAGACTAGAAGAGAGAGAGAGAGAGAGAGTGCAATGCGTTAAGGCAGGAAGAAAGAAAGGAGAACAGATCGATGTCTAATGTCACTGTTCAATCTGAACCGGGGTTCGACCTCATACTTAGCCAGCGCCCTTTCATCGGCAGTCCAACCTGACCAACGCCAGTGGTCTAACCTGACCAATGCCAGCAGTCCAACCTGACCAGTGCCGGCGGTCCAACCTGACCAGTGCCGGCGGTCCAACCTGGCCAGTGCCAGCAGTTGTGTCGTGCTTGTGAAAGTGACAGTGAAAAGAAACAAAGAAAAAAAAAAGAAAAGAAAGACAGTGATTCGTGTATAGTTTAAGATCACCTGGCCAGGTAAAGTAGAAATCTGTTTATACCCGGGTTAGTTAATGATGATTAGATAAATGGTTTTGTGAAGTTCAGGAAAGAGAGAATGTTTTATTTTGTTTGATTCCATATGCATTGATGTTTCTTTCTATGATCATGTGTAGTAAAGTTATAGACTTTACTAGTGGTTTGATGTGACGAATGCCATGATATATGAATGAGATTGTAAGCAAGCTGTGAGTGTGTTTGGGCTGTGCGCTAGTCCTTCCTCCACTGACATACCCGAGGTTGACAATTTATTGGCGAGCCTGCCAGGATATTCTGGCCCATTTATTATAATTGTTCAACTTCTCAGAGAGGAAGCTGGGTGGGATTCAAGTATTGTAATCCTAAGACAAGGTAGTGTCTTACTGTATGTTCCCAAGATAGTTAAATACTAGGCTTGGCATTGCTTCCAAGATAGTTAACACTAGGCTTGGCATTTCAGCCCCAGAGTACTTATTTCGCACAGATTGCCTATAAATTCGCTCTCATAGTTGGGTCAGGCGCTGGGCGTCTTATAAAAACTAATTACGTTGTCCCAAGCTAATATTATCATTCATAGGATTGTGCTATTACGTCACTCGTGTCGGTAACCACCAGTTTGGCTGTCGTAGTAATAAAATCTTGTTCAAAAAAAAAAAAAAAAAGGAGATATAATGGCGGAAGAAAAGAACACCCCTATCAAACAACTTGTGAGCGTCGCTCGTGATTTAGGCTACTCGGGAGAAGAGTTGCGAGCATTCGTTGAAACCCAACAAAAGATGGAAAGGGATGAACGAGCGGAAAAGACGCCGTGTCGCAGTAGAAACGCAGGAAACAGAAAGATAAGGATTCAGGCTAACGATAATCAGGCTAAGAAACGCAGGAAACAGAAAGATTAAGGATTCAGGCTAATCAGGCTAGCGAAACGCAGGAAACAGAAAGATAGAGGATTTCAATTAGAGTTAGAGCGAGTGAAAATACAAAGGGAGACCACCGATGATGGCAGCTCAGTTTCCAGTGACCCTGTGCGCAGTTATGCCCCCGACCAAAGTTGCCAAAATTCTCTGAAGGAACAGATTCGATTGATGCATACTCAGTCGTTTTGAAACGTTTGCCACCAGTCAGGGTTGGCCTCAGAAGAGTGGGCAGTCATTTTGTCAGCGCTATTGACGGGTAAGGCATTACAGATTTTCACTGCATTGCCAGCAGACACCCAATCTGATTTTGGTGCTGTGAAGGAATCATTGATGAAGGGATTTGACCTCACAGAGGAGGGATTCAGAAAGAAATTTCGATCAGCTAGATTACAATCAGGGGAAACGTACACTCAGTTTGGTGCACGTTTAGATCACTATTTTGAAGAAATGGTTAGAGTTGAGTGGTACAAGAAAAGAGTTCGCTGAATTGAAAGAGCTGGTTATGAAGGAACAGATTTGTCAGGTTGCGGCCCTGAGCTAACCATACATTTGAAAGAGAGACAGCCAGAGACAGCAGGGGAGTTGCTGAAGTTAGCAGAGGTGTATAGAGAGGCACGTTTGGGCACTAAGGTGCAGGAGAAACAGGTCCCAGGCACAGGTGAGAAGAGTGCAGGAGACTAGGGGAGTTTCTGCACAGTCTGCAAACCCAGTGGTGGGGCAGAAGGAGGACAAAGGGACAATAGGTGTTTCATTTGTCACAAGAAGGGACATGTGGCGAGGGATTGTCGCATGAGGTTCCAGAAGGCAGCAGCCTTGCAAGAGGTAGATAAGGGTCGCCAAGGGAAACGACCTGCAGTGGAACCAAAAGGGATCCAATCTGAAGAGGGTGGAGTGCGGCCTATGGCTAGCACTGGACAGCAGTCAGTGTCAGGGATGGAGGGCACTAGGCTGAGTGGTTCGTTACCAGTGGAAGAAGGGTGGATTGGCCAGCAGGGGTGAAAGTGTTACGAGACACTGTTGTTCATGTGGTGTAGTAAGAACAACGCTGGTCGAGGAAGGGATTTGACAGGACAAATCCAGACCTGTACTCTAATCGATGGCACTGTGAGGGAGTTTCCGTTGCCAAGATAGAAGTACGTACCCCTTACTTCTCAGGCGAGTTGTGTGCGCTGGTGATGGAGAAACCCCTTTATGATTTGATCATTGGAATATTCCAGGTGCAAGGGATCCAGGGGATCCTGAGTTGTTGACTGCTACAGGGGCAGCAGTTCAAACACGGAGCAAGAAGGAGGAAAAGGTTGATAAACCGTTAGTCGTTCCAGGAAGGAAGTCGGGCATAGATGTGTCGCCTGATGAGTTTAGGGCAGCGCAGGAACAAGACCCTTCACTCGTAAAGTCTTGGGAGTTGGCAAGAGGTGGAGAGAAACAGGTGGTTAGAGGAGGTGAGACAGAATTTCTGGTAAAAGGCGGGTTGTTGTACGAGTGTTCCCCAAGGGGAAGACAGGTAAGGTGACAACTCAGTTAGAGGTACCAGCATGTTATCGTGACACTGTCATGTCAGTGGGTCACGAGTCGCTCATGGCGGGTCATCTCGGCACCGGCAAAACAGCTGACCGAATCTTTGATGACTTTCACTGGCCAGGAGCAATGGCAGACATAAAGCGTTTCTGCATGTCATGTGATGTGTGTCAAAGGTCAGCCACAAGAGGGTGAAGAGGAAGGCGCCTCTTAAACATCCCCCTTTAATTGACACACCATTCAGGAGAGTGGCTGTTGATCTGATTGGCCCAATCTCGCCTGTTCCAAAGGTGGGCACAGGCATGAGACATGTAAGGTGCAAGAGAAAGTTTGCAGGAGGCTAGGGTCGTTCAGAAGAAGCAATATGACAAGAAGGTGAGGAAGCAATCCCTCAAGGTGGGAGATCAAGTCCTGTTACTGCTTCCCACGGATCACAACAAGCTGCTGATGCATTGGAAAGGACCATTCACCATCACTGAAAAGGTCGATCGGGATTACCGAATTGATGTGAATGGGAAACCAAAACTTTTCCATGCGAATTTTCTCCGCAAATATATTCAGCGTGAGACTCAGCACATAGGCGCAGCAGCAATCATTGATGAGGTGAAAGGACCCAGCAGAAGAAGGGGAGATTTTGTTGCCTAGTTTCCAGAAGTCATACAGGGATGTGTCACTGTATGAAGGGCTAGACAGTAGGAGTTCCTAGGTTTTGTTGTCGGAGGCGACACAAAGCAGCCAGAAAAGGGAAAAGGCGGAGAAGATGATGAATTCAGAGAGACCAAAGACCAAAACAGAAGTCAGGAGTCTGCTAGGTTTTATCGGTTTCTACAGGGAGTTTGTTCCAAATTTCGCTGCAATCACGAGTCCTCTCAGTGATTTGGTCAAGGCAGGGAAACCGGCAGTGGTCGAATGGTCAGACGCTGCAGAGCAAGCACTACAGACAGTGCTAGAAAGACTAGGTTCCCGTCCCATCTTGAAGCTACGGATATGTCTAAACCGTTTTTGTTGCGGACAGATGCATCAGGCGGTGGAGTAGGTGCAGTATTGTTGCAGGAGCACGAAGGGGTCGAGTTTCCTTGAGGTATGCCAGCAGGAAGTGTGAAGAAGGGTACGCAAACGGTAGAGAAGGAGTGTTTAGCTGTCGTGTGGGCCGTGCAGAAATTCCACAAATACTTGTATGGGAAAGAGTTCGTGATAGAGACTGATCATCAACCACTCAAATTCCTGCAGAGGCACAGCTGAAAAAACAGCAGGGTGCTGCGTTGGGCAATGGCACTGCAGCCCTACAGGTATCGAGTGCAGTACATTCCAGGTCGACAGAATGTAGGAGCTGACTATTTAAGTCGTGTAGTCTAGCAAGCTGCAACTCAGAGGAAGTCAGTCATATCCGGGGTGCATAGCTACTTTGTTGATAATATGTGTTGATTACAGTGATGTTGAGTGGATATGGGTTCATTCCCATTGGCTATGGTTCATATTTTCTTTGTGAGGCTTGTTTATGTAAAGTAGTTATGTTTGGAGCATACAGTCGCTTGTGTAGTAATGCACTGTTTGCGATAAGTGAGGATGGAGATTCCTCAGTGAGGTGTCATGGACCGTGATCATATTCGATTGTGCTTTTCATAATAATTGTGAAGAGAAGATGTGGCAAATCCGCAGGTAGGGGAATTGCATAGGTGCGCACAGAGGTTGTTATAAAATGGTTGAAATAAGGCAAGAGCGCACGTCAATGATAACTCATTGGGCGGTATTCACTAATGATATATCTTAATTTATAAACCGTTTGTTGTAAAGTATTTTTCAAACTTTGCACGTGTAGCTGTGTGTCAGCAAATTCGGTTGTATATCTTTTTTGTACCGTTGTTTTGAGACAATGCGGAGCATAGTCTTTTGCAAGGGGGAATATTGTCACGGACAAAAATAA
>CM031599.1:64728986-64731486 GCA_018398815.1 Conus ventricosus | reverse complement strand
AATGTGGCCACACGCTACAATTAAGATTTTTGCACTAAGACACTATAGAAAAAGAAAAAGATACACCCGGAGGTGCGGGTTGGACCCAGGGAAGCACTGTCCTCAACTTCCGAACCAACCAGCTGAGAGCAATCCTGCACCACCCTTGGAAGCCCGCGCTGTGTTCACATAGGGTGCAGGCACGCACGGGGTTTTCCATTAAGACGACAATTGCTCCTTAGCAGATGGCATTGTGTAATGGGCACTAGATATGATACGACAGAACCTCCACAGGAGTGTTCCCTTGGGTGCACCAGCCCATATTTCACGACTGCAGAGCCCACCGGGAAAAAAAAAACCACCATCAAGCAACTGCCGTGTGCATCCCGTAGCCTCGCTCGTTGCTGTTCCGTTGACAGGTGATGACAGTACAACTCCGGACACGGTCATGCATTCACCATGAGGTCTTTCGTGCTCTCTGAAGAGAATCCAAGGTCAGGGTCTTTCCCGTTGTCAACAGGACTTTCCCTGTAGTCAGTGAGTCTTTACTCGCTGTCACTAAAACACTAGATAATGCATGTAAGCGTTTTGAGGCCTACCATGAATTTCAGCCAGTATTTAATGTTAAACTGATAATTGATCAAAATAACAACTCCCACCAATTATCTCCCTTGTTGCGTAGGTGGGGGGGGGGGGGTTTGGGGGGGGGGGTTCACCGATGAAATCACAATCTTCAAATACATGACCTTCCCCTTAGTTCACATCAAATTTCAGGCATTTGCACTCGCCCGTGATCCTACCGTTTTGCCAGCTGGAAGCGACCAAATATAGTCCCATTCCTTTGATTTTAGTCGGTCTCCTTGCAGCTTGGAACCATCTGGCTTTTACCTTGATGGGCATATGAAAAAAAAATGAGGAGAATCAACTTTCAGATACAATGGATATTCACAAGACAATCTAACTGCGCCCGTCTATAAATACTCGACTCCTTAAGCAAGGCCTTGGTGCATTCATTTTTGGTGCATTCACTACTTTTCTCTGATTCCTTTGAAGAAATAATACCCACATGAAAAACTACAATCAATATCCAACTCAACTGAACAGTTTACATGGTACCCGCACACTTAGATTTTAGTCAGTGAGTCCTTTGAAAGCACCTACTGTTAACTCTGTGATAGTATGCAACAGCCAATTTACCTGCATTGAAATGATTCAAAAACAATCTAGCTGTGCCAGTCTATAAATATTCCTTAAGCAAGGGTTTCGAACATTAATTTTTGGTGTGCAGCCTGTGTACCGTTCGTAACTGCGGACACCAATGACTGATGTTAAATGGACGCCCCTTCACCCCCCCCCCCCCCCCCTCCCCCCCTGCACCCTTGACGTCGTTCGTTCCCACCGACATTACATCACATAGATACTGGACTATTGGCACTGTGTTTGTACAATCCTCATTTGTCTGCCTCGTGTCGTCGCTTCTCGTCTGCTGCCAAAGCGGCCGGTGCAAGAACGGACCTGTGTGTATATACAGCTGTTGTCAGTCAGTCCTAACGGACCTGTATGTATATACAGCTGTTGTCAGTCAGTCCTAACGGACCTGTATGTATATACAGCTGTTGTCAGTCAGTCCTAACGGACCTGTATGTATATACAGCTGTTGTCAGTCAGTCCTAACGGACCTGTATGTATATACAGCTGTTGTCAGTCAGTCCTAACGGACCTGTATGTATATACAGCTGTTGTCAGTCAGTCCTAACGGACCTGTATGTATATACAGCTGTTGTCAGTCAGTCCTAACGGACCTGTATGTGTATACAGCTGTTGTCAGTCAGTCCTAACGGACCTGTATGTATATACAGCTGTTGTCAGTCAGTCCTAACGGACCTGTATGTGTATACAGCTGTTGTCAGTCAGTCCTAACGGACCTGTATGTATATACAGCTGTTGTCAGTCAGTCCTAACGGACCTGTATGTATATACAGCTGTTGTCAATCAGTCCTAACGGACCTGTATGTATATACAGCTAATAATGTCAGTCCTAACGGACCTGTATGTATATACAGCTGTTGTCAGTCAGTCCTAACGGACCTGTATGTATATACAGCTGTTGCAGTCAGTCCTAACGGACCTGTATGTATATACAGCTGTTAATGTCAGTCCTAACGGACCTGTATGTATATACAGCTGTTGTCAGTCAGTCCTAACGGACCTGTATGTATATACAGCTGTTGTCAGTCAGTCCTAACGGACCTGTATGTATATACAGCTGTTAATGTCAGTCCTAACGGACCTGTATGTATATACAGCTGTTGCAGTCAGTCCTAACGGACCTGTATGTATATACAGCTGTTGTCAGTCAGTCCTAACGGACCTGTATGTATATACAGCTGTTGCAGTCAGTCCTAACGGACCTGTATGTATATACAGCTGTTGTCAGTCAGTCCTAACGGACCTGTATGTATATACAGCTGTTGTCAGTCAGTCCTAACGGACCTGTATGTATATACAGCTGTTGCAGTCA
>CM031599.1:64711486-64723986 GCA_018398815.1 Conus ventricosus | reverse complement strand
ACTGTCTGCAGCCATTGACAGCACCTGATTGCCCTGCTGTCTGGAACCAACACACTGTCTACAGCCATTGACAGCACCCTGCTGTCTGGAACCAACACACTGTCTACAGCCATTGACAGCACCCTGCTGTCTGGAACCAACACACTGTCTGCAGACATTGACAGCACCTGATTGCCCTGCTGTCTGGAACCAACACACTGTCTACAACAAATGACAACACCCGATTGCCCTGCTGTCTGGAACCAACACACCGTCTGCAGCCATTGACAGCACCTGATTGCCCTGCTGTCTGGAACCAACACACTGTTTACAGCCATTGACAGCACCTGATTGCCCTGCTGTCTGGAACCAACACACTGTCTGCAGACATTGACAGCACCTGATTGCCCTGCTGTCTGGAACCAACACACTGTCTACAGCCATTGACAGCACCCGATTGCCCTGCTGTCTGGAACCAACACACTGTCTACAGCCATTGACAGCACCTGATTGCCCTGCTGTCTGGAACCAACACACTGTCTGCAGCCATTGACAGCACCCTGCTGTCTGGAACCAACACACTGTTTGCAGCCATTGACAGCACCCTGCTGTCTGGAACCAACACACTGTCTGCAGCCATTGACAGCACCTGATTGCCCTGCTGTCTGGAACCAACACACTGTCTGCAGACATTGACAGCACCTGATTGCCCTGCTGTCTGGAACCAACACACTGTCTACAGACATTGACAGCACCCTGCTGTCTGGAACCAACACACTGTTTGCAGCCACTGACAGCACCCTGCTGTCTGGAACCAACACACTGTCTACAGCCATTGACAGCACCCTGCTGTCTGGAACCAACACACTGTCTACAGCCATTGACAGCACTTGATTGCCCTGCTGTCTGGAACCAACACACTGTCTGCAGCCATTGACAACGCCTGATTGTTGTCTGGGACCAACACACTGTCTACAGCCATTGACAACGCCTGATTGTTGTCTGGAACCAACACACTGTCTGCAGCCATTGACAACGCCTGATTGTTGTCTGGTACCAACACACTGTCTGCAGCCATTGACAACGCCTGATTGTTGTCTGGAACCAACACACTGTCTGCAGCCATTGACAACGCCTGATTGTTGTCTGGAACCAACACACTGTCTGCAGCCATTGACAGCACCTGATCGCCCTGCTATCTGGAACCATCACACTGTTTACAGCCGTTGACAACGCCTGATTGCTGTCTGGGACCAACGACGTTTTCACAAGTTTCTTTCCACTCTGTTTCCATTTGTATGTCTGTTTGTCCGTCTGTCTGTCTGTCCATGTTTCTTTGTGTTCATCTCAGTTTCTGTCGTTTCTGTGTGTCTCTCTTTTTGTCTCTCAATGTTTCTGACCCCTCCCATCTCCACCCTCTTTGTCTCTGTCCGTCTGTCTCTCTGTCACTTTGCCTGTCCTCTCTGTCTGTCCTCTATGTTCTTTGTGTTCTTCTCTATTTCCTTGTATCTGTCTGTCTTGCTTTCTCTCAATGTTTCCGACCCCTCCCACCTCCAACCATCTGTCTCTGTCTGTCTGTCTGTCTGTCTGTCTGTCTGTCTGTCTTCTCTCTCTCTCTCTCTCTCTCTCCTCTCTCTCTCTCTCTCTCTCTCTCTCTCTCTCTCTCTCTCTGCGCGTATGTATATATGTATGGGTATCTATGTGTAGATCTATATTTTGTTTTCAGCAAATTATTTCCTTACCGCATTTTTCTTTTCTTTTTAGTTTTCTACCCTTCGCTGGCTGTTTTGGGGCACTGTTGGATTCTATTTTGTATCCCTTGGTGGTGAGAATACCATGGCACTGTAGGCTGTGGTATATCTCCATTTGATGCCAAAGAAGCACAGACACACTCTAAGCCGTGATTCCTGATGAGTTCAATACAGCGGACGAAAGGCCTCGGAGCAGGCAATATGAATGCCTTCAGGACAACACGCAGTCACACACACACACACACACACACACACACACACACACACACACACACACACACACACACACACACACACACACGACAGAGAGAGAGAGAGATGGTGAGCTGTTTGAACTACCAAAAAAAAATGCAATTAATAATATACACACATATATATATATATATATGCATACACACATACACATACATATACATATACCCACACACATCCATATATATATATATATATATATATATATATATATATATATATATATATTATATATATATATATATATATATATATATATATATATAAAAGAACACACACTATCACACACCCACACCCAAAACCAGGAATAGCAGTCTTCATACATGCATATACATTTTTTTAAAAAGTACCGAAATCATAACCACGGTGGGGAAAAAAAGCATCGACTTCCTGAAAACAAGAGGGCGGATCTTAACGGGAGTATCTCTGCAGTCTACCTTTCTGTCTGGAAGAGTGGATATGCGCGCGCGCGTCCATGATTATGTTAATTTTTGATGAAGTTTTTTTTCCTTCCTTTTTTTTTTATTTATTAATCATAGAGAATGCACTGGTTCGTAAAAAGTCAATCTTATCTCTCTGTAAAACCTATCAACTTCAAACAAGTCAGCCTCATCAATGTCGCCCATCCACATCACCACTCAGCTTCACTAGTCAATATTCTCTATCAACATCACAATGAATCTCACCAATTAACGTAATCTGTCCAAATTAACCATCAACTTCTCTATCTAACCTAACCATATATATAAACAACATCAACAACAACAGATGGAAGCTATAACCAGGGCATGAGAAAGCACGGACTGCATGAAAACAGGGAGGTGGGGCTTAACGGTAATCTTTTTGCAGTTTACCTTTTTGTCTGGACAGAACGAGTGTGTGTGTGTGCGTGTGCGCGCGTGTGTCTACATACATTTTTGCAAAATTTTTCATCAGTCATAGAGAATACACTGGTTCATAAAAAGTCAATATTATCTATCTGCACAGCTCGTTAACTTCACCAAATCAACTTCATCAATCGATTTCACACATCAACATCATCAATCAGCTACGCTAGTCAATATTCTCTTTCAACATCACAATCGATCTCACCGATTAACGTAATCTGTCAGCATCAACCATAAACCTCTCTAATCAACCTCCCTAATCAACATCACCATTCTACAGTATCACCAGTCAATGTCCTCGATCAACTTCGCTTATCAACATCATCTGTTGATCACCATCACCATTCAATAAAACCTGTCAACATTATATCTAAACATCACGTATTATCATCATTAGTCAACCTGCCCTCTCACAATATTTACCCATTTGCATACCATTTACATCATCTAAATTATCCCACCTTACTTATACAATGGTCCATCAGATCATCGATCGGCCTTGTCAATTAATCTTAAACTCTTAGGTAAACGCCTTGTCAATTAATGTCTCCGATCAACGTTGCTGTCGACATCACCCACCAGCATCATCAATCAACATAATAATACCTCGCCAAATCAGTTCATCAACATCCCCCATCAACACCATCCATACCATCCATTTATACATATATTTCATCACTATCACCCAGAGACGGCCCATAAAGACATCACCAGTCAACCTCACACAGTATTCATCACATTCTCTATCCGTTACTATCATCCAATGCAAGAACTTTCTGTACGTTCCGGCACACAGAGAACAAGTCACCAACCACAGTGAAGAGATCACCTTGCACAAAGCCAGACACGTGCCGCTCGTGAATGGACGGTGATTGACAGGTTAATGACGACTGACAACGCTGTCATTCACACACACACACACACACACGCACGCACGCATGCACGAATACACACACACACACACACACACACACACACACACACACACACACACACACACACACACACACACACACAACGCACGTATTTTTCCCCTAAGAGAACCCATACAGGCTGATGTTTCACACACACACACACACACACACACACGCCTGGAACAAAGACAGAGCAAATTCCATCAAATCGAGGGAAGCAGACAACTGCCACTTGGCTAAGTGACTAATGAAGACATCACGGCATGGGAACCCCGTCTGACGGCACTCTGATTGGCTCGCCCTGTAATGGTGCCAGAGAACAGGGACATGTTGTCGTTCATTTGTTTCGTTCTGTTTGCTTTTTTTTGTGAGCCTTGTGCGTAACATAAGGCCAGGAGAGCAGTAGAACAAGAAATTGACAGGAATGAATGAATGAATGAATGAATGAATGAATGAATGAACTAGGGAGAAAAGAAAAAATGTCCATTTAGAGTGAACTTTATCATCCTTTATTCTCTCTCTCTCTCTCTCTCTCTCTCTCTCTCTCTCTCTCTCTCACACACACACACACACACACACACACACACACACACAACTTGTAATTAGAGTTATCAGTCTACGTCACTTTTCAATGCCTGTCTTCATCCCCTCAGCCCCTTCCTCCTCTCACTCTCTTCCATCTGTGGGTCTGACTTTTTGATACAATAAATAACAGATTAGTCGGGTAACTCTTGATCGCCTGATGAAATATATACACGCCCATGACTCCAAACGAATACTGCTTACGACACTCAATCGCTTAGCAAATATGACAGCACAGGGCTCACAGAAGAAACAAGAAATACCTCCAAAAGGATGTTTCAAGCTGGCCTATATACCCCGTACTGGACACATCCACACAGCAACAACAACTGAAGAAATGAATAATTTCTGAGAAATGAAAAAAAGGCTGTCCCAGTCTGATTAAATGTTCATTTGTATTCGTTCATTTCTCCGGTCGTTGTTGCTGTGTAGATGTGTCCAATATGAGGTATATAGGCAAGCCTAGAACATCTTTCTTGGCGGCGTTTCCTTAATTGTTTTGTATGCTCTGTGCTGTCATATATACTAGGCAATTGGGTGCTGTAATCAGGATTGGTTTGGAGTTAATGGGCGTGTATTTATTTCATCATGGGAGCAAAAGTTACCCTACTTGGTTTTGTTGTTGTTGTTGTTGTTGTTTGTTTGTTTTTTCATTTACTGTTTACCATTCCCTGCCTCATTTAAGATTCCCTTTCTTTCTTTTTTTGATACACGCTGACACCAAGATACGTCCACAACGACGACGACAACGGGCAGAGAATTTTGACATCACTGTAGTGAGGGTCGTCAGCTGTGTTCTCCCGCCCTCCCCTCCCTCTCCGCCGTCGCTTATGTGAATGTGAGTTGATCACTCGCGGTTGGAGCGAGGATCTCCTCATGCTCCCTCTCCGCTATCTCCCTCCGTCCCTGTCCTCCCACACTCACCCTCGTCGCAAATACAACGGCCATAGACAACGGCCATAGACAATGGCCATAGACAACGGCCATAGACCATGGCGTGATCTACCTGTGCTTTATGAAAGTTCCATGGACACGCCAGATGTCCGTGCCTGCACAAGTCTCCCAGGGGTGGACATCGTAGTTCAGTTCATTAGCATACATGTTGACGAACACCAGGATCTTAAAGATCGTCATTTCTGATCCCAGCTACATTATGTTACACCACGGATGTTGTCATTTTTTATCCCAGCTACATTATGTTACACCACGGATGTTGTCATTTCTGATCCCAGCTACATTATGTTACACCACGGATGTTGTCATTTCTGATCCCAGCTACATTATGTTACACCACGGATGTTGTCATTTCTGATCCCAGCTACATTATGTTACACCACGAAAGTTGTCATTTCTGATCCCAGCTACATTATGTTACACCACGGATGTTGTCATTTCTGATCCCAGCTACATTATGTTACACCACGGATGTTGTCATTTTTAATCCCAGCTACATTATGTTACACCACGCCACGGATGTTGTCATTTTTAATCCTAGCTACATTATGTTACACCACGAGTATTGCTACATTATGTTACACACCACGGATGTTGTCATTTCTGATCCCAGCTACATTATGTTACACCACGGATGTTGTCATTTTTAATCCCAGCTATATTATGTTACACCACGAGTATTGCTACATTATGTTACACCACGGGTGTTGCTACCTTACGTTACACCACGGGTGTCGCTACATTATGTCACGCCACGGGTGTTGCTACATAATGTCACGCCACAGGTGTTGCTACATTATGTCACGCCACGGGTGTTGCTACATTACGCCACGGGTGTTGCTACATTATGTCACGCCACGGGTGTTGCTACATTATGTCACGCCACAGGTGTTGCTACATTATGTCACACCACGGGTGTTGCTACATTATGTCACGCCACGGGTGTTGCTACATTATGTCACGCCACGGGTGTGTGCTACATTATGTCACGCCACGGGTGTTGCTACATTATGTCACGCCACGGGTGTTGCTACATTATGTCACTAGTATGGTGAATCATAGATACTGCTCATTATCTTAATAATTGGTGGTAGGTGACTTTAATCAACACATGTCCTTGGGCAAAGCGTATTCCAGTGCCTCGTTACTTCAGCTGGGTTTGTGACTGAACTGAAGAGTTGTTTCCCTTCAATTGTTCAGCGGCTTCTTACTGTCTTATACCACTTGTTAAAATCCACTCAAAACCTGAGTGAAGAATTAAAGTGGAGACTGAAAATTATGGCAGATATATTTATGCTAGTCTCATCCTTTGCCGGCTGAGATCTCACACATTTACTGAAAGTCAGAGGGCAAGTGTGAGGCCTTGTCCAGCCAGGCTCTCAGACACGTTATCTACATACTAGGTTCTGTGATTTCTCTAGAAACCTAGGTATGCCAAAGCGGATACATGTCAATCAGCAAAAAGGGGGTTATGATGACTGGTATGACACTGAGTATGTCTTCAAGGTAAAAGATAGGCGAGAAGTTTATTAAGTAAGTCAAATCGTACTCTACTTTCAACTTTTAGTTCTGGATTGTATCGAGTTTTATATTGTAATGCTAGGTGTGAATACAAACGACTTTTGAAAACGAAATACAGGGCTTTAAACAGGGCATCATTATAGATCTAGTTGCAAAGTGAGACGACTGCAGGCGGAAATCTAAACAAATCTTAAATAAATGTTAGCGAACCGCCCAGAGAACGTGGACAAACGAGTCACAAGACAAAACACAACGCGTTTCGACCTCTTAGGTCTTCGTCAGGTGAGACACAAACAAATAAAACAACGAAACGTTTGTCCACGTTCTCTGGGCGGTTCGCGAACATTTATTTAAGATTTATTTAGGGCATCATTACAAAAGCTAGTGACATCTATAAACTCTCAGAAAGACTTCTGGGACACAATACACAAGATTAAAGGTGGTAAAAAGAAAGAAAAAAAAAACAACTTTAAATGATGTTACTAGGGAGAACTGGTTTGAACATTTTAAAGGGCTGCTTGAAAGAAATGACGATGTTGATAATTTTATTGCACAACCACTTACCGATGATTAAAGTGCTGGCAACGATAGTGATAATTGTCTTTTAAATCGTCCAATCTCAAACGAAGAAATTATGCTGGCGTTAAGAAAATTTAAAAAATGGGAAAGCTGCTGGTCCTGACGGAATAATTAGAGAGATAGTTAAACATGCTTGCAAATCTGAACTGGTTGTTAGTTTTCTAAGGACATTCTTCAATGCTTTGTTAGACAGGGTCTTTTTCCAGAAATTTGGTCAGAGTCAGCTATCCTTCTATTGTATAAAATAGGTGATGCTAATAACGCAAACAGCTACCGAGAAATATCTTTTAGCAATATATGTAGAAAATTATATAGCACTGTCATTAATAGAAGACTTCAGGAATGGATCAAGGAAATAACGTAACTGGTGAATTTCAAGCAGGATTTAAACGGAATTATTCAACGATTGATCATATGTTCACTTTAACGTCGTTTGTTAAGAAGCAGTTTGGACTCAATCGTAAATTATATGTAGCCTTTATAGATTTTTGAGAAAGCTTTTGATTCTGTAAATAGAAATATCCTTTGGCCTATTTTGCTTTAAAATGATGTTCGTGGTAAATTGTAGAAGAGTATTATTAGCATGTATGACTGTGTAAAAGCAAGAGTGCGATGTAGAGAATCCCTTACAGATTATATATACTGTACATCAGGAGTAAAACAAGGTGATGTTTGTAGCCCTATTTGTTCTCCTTATTTATCAATCAATTGACGTTGGAAGTTTTTAATTCCGGAAGACATGGTGTATGGTTTGTAAGTGGTGTTTTAGAACTATTCATTCACCTGTTAGCTGATGATGTGGTTTTATTATCCGAAATTATTGTGGGTCTGCAAACACAGTTGAAATATCTAGCAAGAGCTGCTGCGCCACTTCAGTTAAAAGTAAACATGACAAAAAGCAACATAATAGTCTTTAGAAAAGGAGGTTATCTTGCTGCTAGGGAAAGATGGAGATACAATGGAAATACTATGCCAGTAGTAAATGTTTACGAATATTTGGGTGCATTCTTTTCAACACGCTTGAGTTTTACAAGTGATTGTAAAGATCTTGTGAGCAGAGCTAAATACACCTTATTATGTATCATGAAGAAGCTAACAGTATTGAATAACAATTCTTTAACACTGTTTTTAAAATTGTTCGACTCGCAGATCCAGCCAACTGTATAATATGGTGCTGAACTTTGGGGTATCAGCAGTGCTGCTTTTTAAGGTGAAAATTCATTTATATGCACTGAAGAAGTTTTTGGGAGTATTGTAGCCGGCCGTTTTGTCCGACCCGACCGTTTTGTCCGAGGTTGGACAAAACGGCCGGGTCGGACAAAACGGCCGGCTAAAACCCGGCTGTTTTGTCCGACTTTCAATTTTTTGTCGGACAAAACGGCCTGGTTGGACAAAACGGCCGGCTCTAAGTAAGTGGCCGTTTTGTCCGATATATTTTTTAATTGCTCTTTGCTCAGTTCCACTGGCAAAGAAGTATAAATTCGTAGCGTTCTGGGTTTTTGTTTGTTTGTTTGTTTGTTTGTTTGTTTTTTCTGTCTGTCGCAAGGATATCTTCTGAACGGAAAGTCGAAGTCGTGTCAAATTTTGTGTGGTGGTGTGGCACAAGAATGGCAAGAGATCCAAACAAGAAGGTCATGACCTTGGCGTACGACCTTTGTAGGCCAGTCAGGGTGAAGGTCAAGGTCGAGGAGATAGCTGGACCCTAAAAATTTGAGAGTGGGGAAATTTTTGTTGCAATCGTGTATTCTGAACGGGTGGACAGAAGCAATTCAAATTTTTTGTGATGTTGTGCCACCTTAGTTGAAAGATATTCCAAACAAATATTTCAAGGTCAAGGTCATGACCTTGGCGAATGACTTTGAAAACTGAAAACCTATTTTTAGCCATATCTCGAGCACTGGAAAACATAGAATGTTGAAACTTGGCATGGAGGTGATTTGGCTTATGGTGCATCCAAATATTGCAAACCGATCAAGGTCGTAGTCTCTTCAAATTTTGTGTGGTGGTGTACCACATGAATGGCAGGAGATCCCAACAATATTCAAGGTCAAGGTCATGACCTTTTCTCTGTCTGTCCCAAGGATATCTTCCGAACGGAAAGTCGGAGTCGCGTCAAACTTTGTATGGTGGTGTGCCACATGAATGGCAAGAGATTGGAACAAGATGTGTGTGTGTGTGTGTGTGTGTGTGTGTGTGTGTGTGTGTGTGTGTGTTGCGTGTGCGTGTGTGTGTGTGTGTATGAGAGAGAGAGAGAGAGAGAGAGAGACAGAAAGACAGACAGACAGACAGACAGATAGATAGACAGAGACAGAGAGACACAGAGAAAGAGTGAGAGAGAGAGAGACAGACAGACAGACAGACAGACAAACAGACAGACAGAGACAGACAGAGACAGAGAGACACAGAAAAAGAGTGAGAGAGAGAAAGAGAGACAGAGAGACAGAGAGAGAGAGACACAGAGTGAGAGAGACACAGAGAGAGAGAGAGAGAGAGAGAGAGAGAGAGAGAGAGAGAGAGAGAAGAGAGAATCTATAACTTCATGTGACTCATAAATGTCAGTGTGTGTCAACTACTCAGTGTGTGTGTGTGTGTGTGTGTGTGTGTGTGTGTGTGTGTGTGTGTGTGTGTGTGTGTGTGTGTGTGTGTGTGTGTGTGTGTGTGTGTGCACTGTGCACGTATGTAGGTGTGTGTGGATGCGAGCGTGCGTGCGTGCGTGTCCAAAAGTGAGGAAAGTACTTTCAGTAGTGATGTAGCAGTGTGAAAGACAAAGACAGTTATTGAATGAATGTCAGTGCGCGTCAGCTACTCGGTGCGGAGAGAGACAGAGAGAAAGGTAGGTCTAAGATATGAGGGTAAAGGAATGCAGGGGGGGGGGGGGGGGGGGGGGGCGGAACGGGCAAAGAACATACCTGCCGTGCGGCGTTGCAGCTGCTTGGCGATGCGCTTGGTATTGCTGTGGCTAGTTAATGCTACAATTCGTACTTAGGCTTGCTGATGTTGCACTTAGCGTAATGTTTTATCCCACCTACATTCAAGTAAAGGGTGACGTCACCCACATTTTGTCGATCAGGAAGGATAAATCCCAAATGTTTTTTTTTTTTAGGCGGAAATCGACCATTACACAGTGCTATTATCATGACTGTCAGTGAAGTGGGTCAGCTCTATATGGATGTGTGTGTGGGGGAAGGGGGGGGGGGCGTGGGGGGGGGGGGGGGGGTTGGGGTTATGTCAAATAAATCGAAGTTTTGAATTATCATTCAAGAACAACTTTTAGCTCAAAAGGTAGATGAAAGACAGCCGCTAGCCCTATCTGCACTGAAAAAAGGCAATACTGCAAATACACAAAGAAGCAAGATAACAGGAGGGGGTGGCTTAAATACACCTTTTCCATATTTTTAAGGTCAAGGTTATGACCTTGACGTATGACCTTCAAAACCGAAAATCTATTTTTAGCCATATCTCGGGCAGCAGTCGACATAGGAAGCTGAAACTTGGTATGAAGATTGTTTGGTTTATTGCTCTCCAAATATGTCAAAGCAATTAAGGTCAAGGTAAAGGTCACAGACAACGTCAGACTCTCAAAACTGAGGGTGCGTCAATTGTTTGTCCCAAGACCCCAACGGTTTGACACAGTTACCTCAAATGTTGTATCGTGATGTGTCACCTGTCTCTCTCCGCCTCTGTCTGTCTGTCTGTCTGTCTGTCTCTCTCTCTCTCTCTCTCTCTCTCTCTCTCTCTCTCTCCTGCAGCCAAGTAAAGAAATCACGAGAATAAGACCCACTCGATAGTCATGGCGCCTGACGGCCAATGGTCAGCTTAAGACGCCAAATTGGCCACCTGGGGGCATGACGGCCGAATGTTTTGTTTCCCCACGTGATTTCTTTACTTGGGGGTAGACAGACAGAAAAAACAACAACAACAACAACAAAACAGAGCGCCACGAATTTATACTTCTTTGCCAGTGAAATATCGGGCAAAACGGCCGCTTACTTACAGCCGGCCGTTTTGTCCAACCAGGCCGTTTTGTCCGACAAAAAAATTGAAAGTCGGACAAAACAGCCGGGTTTTAGCCGGCCGTTTTGTCCGACCGGGCCGTTTTGTCCAACCTCGGACAAAACGGCCGGGTCGGACAAAACGGCCGGCTACAAGTATCTATGCATACGCCTAATAATTTAGTCTACGGGGAGACAAACAGGTATCCTATACATTTAGCATCTGTAGTCAGTTCTATTTGTCACTGGTTAAAGTTAACAAGAATGCAGTCACATAGATTACCCCATAGAGCTTACAATATGTTAGTTAAGTGTGATGTCCGACGCAAGACAAATTGGGCTTCACGGGTAAGATTAGAATTGTATGAATATGGATTTGGCTTTGTATGGGAAAGTCAGGTGTTGGGGACATAGACGCTTTTATCCGAGAATTTCGTCAAAGATTAATAGATTGTAGATGGCAAATCTGGTATTCTCATGTTCAGGAGAGTGACAGATATAATATCTATCGTATGTTAAACACAGTGTATAGAATGCTAGTTATTTTTCTATGAACTTCGACAAACACTTACGATACATTTAAACAAAATTTAGATTTGGTATCACGGCACTATGTTTTCATGTTAATCGTTACAGAGAACTAAGTGATGATAATCTCCTTTGCCTTTTATGTCACGAGGCTTCTGATAATGAAGTTCATTTTGTATTTTCTTGCCAGGAACTCTGTAATGTTCGGCAAGAGTTTATTCCAGAGAAGTTCCATAGACATCCATGCTTGTTTAAGCTGATTATGCTAATGACATCAACAAATGAAAAACTTGTAAAGCAGTTCGCACTGTATTTGCGCAAAGCATTTAAGATTCGTAAGTTCATTACAGCCTAGGTTCTTCTTTTTTCATCAGTGGATGTTTGAATATACTTGCTATGTACTAGTACTTGCAGTAAACAAATTACGTGTAAAACGGTATGCAGTATAGTTATTAATGCAACGCAGGTTTGAAAACTGTAACAATATAATCTTCGTGGTTTTGCTTATGTTTGATTTTTTTCCTATTACATTAATATCAGAATATCATATCTAATCTATTA
>CM031599.1:64691486-64703986 GCA_018398815.1 Conus ventricosus | reverse complement strand
GGCCACAAAGACAGCCTAATGACCCACACGGCCATGCACATAGCACCAGTCAGTGTGGCCACAAAGACAACCTAATGACCGACACGGCCATGCACCATGCACACAGCACACCAGTCAGTATGGCCACAAAGACAGCCTAATGATCAACACGGCCATGCACCACACACACAACACCAGTCATTATGGCCACAAAGACAGCCTAATGGCCGACACGGCCATGCACCATGCACACAGCACCAGTCAGTATGGCCATAAAGACAGCCTAATGGCCGACACGCCGTGCACACAGCACCAGTCAGTGTGGCCACAAAGACAGCCTAATGGCCGACACGGCCATACACACAGCACCAGTCAGTATGGCCACAAAGACAGCCTAATGGCCGACACGGCATGCACCATGCACACAGCACCAGTTAGTATGGCCACAAAGACAGCCTAATGATCAACACGGCCATGCACCACACACACAGCACCAGTCAGTATGGCCACAAAGACAGCATAATGGCCGACACGGCCATACACACAGCACCAGTCAGTGTGGCCACAAAGACAGCCTAATGGCCAACACGGCCATGCACCATGCACACAGCACCAGTCAGTGTGGCCACAAAGACAGACTAATGGCCGACACGGACACACACACAGCACCAGTCAGTGTGGCCACAAAGACAGCCTAATGACCGACACGGACACACACACAGCGCCAGTCAGTGTGGCCACAAAGACAGCCTAATGATCAGCACGCCATGCACCCATGCACACAGCACCAGTCAGTGTGGCCACAAAGACAGCCTAATGATCAACACGGCCATGCACCATGCACACAGCACCAGTCAGTATGGCCACAAAGACAGCCTAATGACCGACACGGCCATGCACACAGCACTAGTCAGTGTGGCCACAAAGACAGCCTAATGACCGACACGGCCGTGCACCATGCACACAGCACCAGCCAGTGTGGCCACAAAGACAGCCTAATGGCCGTCACGGCCATGCACCACACACGCAGCACCAGTCAGTGTGGCCACAAAGACAGCCTAATGGCCGACACGGCCATACACACAGCACCAGTCAGTGTGGCCACAAAGACAGCCTAATGAACGACACGGACACACACAGCGCCAGTCAGTGTGGCCACAAAGACAGCCTAATGACCCACACGGCCATGCACACAGCGCCAGTCAGTGTGGCCACAAAGACAGCCTAATAACCCACACGGCCATGCACACAGCACCAGTCAGTGTGGCCACAAAGACAGCCTAATGACCCACACGGCCATGCACCATGCACACAGCACCAGTCAGTGTGGCCACAAAGATAGCCTAATGACCGACACGGCCGTGCACCATGCACACAGCACCAGTCAGTGTGGCCACAAAGACAGCCTAATGACCCCCACGGCAATGCACCATGCACACAGCGCCAGTCACTGTGGCCACAATGACAGCCTAATAACCCACACGGCCATGCACCATGCACACAGCGCCAGTCAGTGTGGCCACAAAGACAGCCTAATGACCCACACGGCCATGCACCATGCACACAGCGCCAGTCAGTGTGGCCACAAAGACAGCCTAATGACCCACACGGCCATGCACCATGCACACAGCTCCAGTCAGTGTGGCCACAAAGACAGCCTAATGACCCACACGGCCGTGCACACGGCACCAGTCAGTGTGGCCACATAGACAGCCTAATGACCGACACGGCCATGCACGCAGCACCAGTCAGTGTGGCCACAAAGACAGCCTAATGACCAACACGGCCATGCACCATGCACACAGCACCAGTCAGTGTGGCCACAAAGACAGCTTAATGACCGGCACGGCCATGCACACAACATTAGTCAGTGTGGCCACAAAGACAGCCTAATGACCCACACGGCCATGCACACAGCGCCAGTCAGTGTGGCCACAAAGACAGCCTAATGATCAGCACGGCCATGCACCCATGCACACAGCACCAGTCAGTGTGGCCACAAAGACAGCCTAATGATCAACACGGCCATGCACCATGCACACAGCACCAGTCAGTATGGCCACAAAGACAGCCTAATGACCGACACGGCCATGCACACAGCACTAGTCAGTGTGGCCACAAAGACAGCCTAATGACCGACACGGCCGTGCAACCATGCACACAGCACCAGCCAGTGTGGCCACAAAGACAGCCTAATGGCCGTCACGGCCATGCACCACACACACAGCACCAGTCAGTGTGGCCACAAAGACAGCCTAATGGCCGACACGGCCGTGCACACAGCACCAGTCAGTGTGGCCACAAAGACAGCCTAATGGCCGACACGGCCATGCACACAGCACCAGTCAGTGTGGCCACAAAGACAGCCTAATGACCGACACGGCCGTGCACCACGCACACACTGCGCCAGTCAGTGTGGCCACAAAGACAGCCTAATGACCGACACGGCTGCGCACCACGCACACACGGCACCAGTCAGTGTGGCCACAAAGACAGCCTAATGGCCGACACAACCGTGCACCACACACACTGCACCAGTCAGTGTGGCCACAAAGACAGCCTAATGGCCGACACGGCCGTGCACCACACACACTGCACCAGTCAGTGTGGCCACAAAGACAGCCTAATGGCCGACACGGCCGTGCACCACGCACACAGCACCAGTCAGTGTGGCCACAAAGTCAGCCTAATGGCCGACACGGCCGTGCACCACACACACTGCACCAGTCAGTGTGGCCACAAAGACAGCCTAATGGCCGACACGGCCGTGCACCACGCACACAGCACCAGTCAGTGTGGCCACAAAGACAGCCTAACGGCCATGCACACAGCACCAGTCAGTGTGGCCACAAAGACAGCCTAATGGCCGACACGGCCGTGCACCACACACACACTGCACCAGCCACACACGGCGCGTGCACCACACACACTGCACCAGCCACATACGGCGCGTGCACCCACACACACATTGCACCAGCCACACACGGCGCGTGCACCACACACACTGCACCAGCCACACACGGCGCGTGCACCACACACACACTGCACCAGCCACACACGGCGCGTGCACCACACACACTGCACCAGCCACACACGGCGCGTGCACCACACACACTGCACCAGCCACACACGGCGCGTGCCCCACACACACTGCACCAGCCACACACGGCGCCTGCACCGCGTCTGAACGTCAGTGATTGACAGGTATAGGACAGTCACCCCCCTCACCACCCTTCCCCGCCCTCCTTCATTTCCTCTGTTCCCTTCACCGGGCCCTCACGCTTACTCCCGCCCCCCCCCCCCCCCCCCCACAAACCCCCCCCCACCCCCCCCCCCCCCCCCCCCCAATGCCCCCACACCCCCTTTCCCACACTTGTTCTTTTGACGCCGAGGTGCGCAGCGATTGACAATAGCTAATTTGTCTGGCTGTCTGCAATCAACAGTGCTGACTATGTTGTCCACTCTGTTTTAAACTCCTCTCTCTCTCTCTCTCTCTCTCTCTCTCTCTCTGTGTTGTGTGTGGTGTGTGTGTGTGTGTGTGTCTGTCTGTCTGTCTGTCTTCTGTCTTTCTGACCGCCTGGTTTTGCTGTCCCTCACGGTTTTCTCTCTCTCTCTCTCTTCTCTCCCTCTCTCCTCTCTCTCTCTCTCTCTCTTCTCTCTCTTGTTAATATTATCATTATTATTATTATTATCATCATTATTACTATCTTTATTTTTAAATCATTATTATATATATATTATCATTATAATCATAATCATTATTAACATCATTATTATTGTTAATATGTGTCTTTACGCATGGCCGTGTGTTGTGTGTGTGTGTGTGTGGTGTGTGGTGTGGGGTGTGTGTGTGTGTGTGTGTGTGTGTGTGTGTTGTGTGTGTGAAGTTATTATTTTATTTTATGTTTTAAAGTTCAAATCTTTGCCAAGTCATTACTATAACGACTGGAAGAATTGTTAACCCGCACTTGTTTTCCCTCACTACTTTTATTCCCTCAACACTTTCGTATTGTTCCATTTTACACCCTTCGCTGGCTGTTTTGGGGGGTGCTTGGTGGTGAGAACACCACAGAATTATGGACTGTGGTGTGTCTCTATTTAAACACCAAGAGCACAGACACTTTTTCCTCTCCACACTTTCGTATTTTCCATTGTACTACCCTTCGCTGGCTGCTTTGGGGGTGCTGTTGGATTCTTTTCTGAACCTTGGTGGGAGAACACACAGAATTAGGGACTGGGGTGTGTCTCTATTTGACACCAAGAGCACAGACACAATCACCGTGTCTTCCTGATGAGTCCGATCCAGGGACGAAAGGCCTAGGAGCAGGCAATACAAAAAAAGGGTGCCTTCGAGAATGATTACGATGGTTCCCTCAGGCAGTTCGTGAAGGGGCTTCTCATATTTATAATATTTTCCCCCCATTTTCTTCATCTTCAAATTTTTTTTTTTTAAGTTCAAATCTTTGCCAAGTCATTACTATGAGGGACTGAAGAATTGTTAACCTGCACTTGTTTCCCCCCACTACTTAATTGTTCAGCATTCTATTGTTTGGTCAATCAGTGGGAGATTGCATCCTTAGGAATCCAAGAAAGGTTGTTCTGTACAATTCTTAGCCACTCACAATGCTTGGTTATTGAACAGCAGAGCTGACCACTTAGACTGTTCCATATCTTTTGATCTCCCTTGCATCCTTGAATGGATCCTCAAGCATAGGCTCAAAGATTGTCCCCTACATTATATACTGTTTGAATAATGTTTTTAGTTTTTCAGAAAACTTTTTCCCTCTCCACACTTTCGTATTGTTCCATTTACTATCCTTCGCTGGCTGCTTGGGGGGGCCCTGTTGGATTCTTTCTGAACCCTTGGTGGTGAGAACACCACAGAATTATGGACTGTGGTGTGTCTCTATTTGACACCAAGAGCACAGACACAATCAGCCGTGTTTTCCTGATGAGTCCGATCCAGGGGGACGAAAGGCCTAGGAGCAGGCAATACAAATAAATGTGCCTTCGAGAGGGATTAACGAGGGTTTCCCTCAGGCAGTTCGTGAAGGGCTTCTCATATTTATAATATACCCCTTTTCAATTATTATTATCTTCTTTAAAAGTTCAAATCTTTGTCAAGTCATTACTATAACGACTGAAAAATTTGTTAACCTCACATGAAAATAACAAGAGTTATCGAGTAGGAGTGCAAAAATAAATCAAGAAAAAAAATGAAGCATCAGCTATCAAGTCTTTAGGGGCATGGCTACCCCCAAATCAAACCACTTACATCAATGCATCAAAACATCAAAACGTCAAAACATCTTATTCTCCCTCTCATTCTTTGCATCCACATTACTCTGACTACCAACAAGGGCTTGTTCTTTTAAGGTGCCTGAAAGTCGGCAGATTCACACTGACTAGAATGGACATGTATTTAACAAAAATTCCAAAAATTTCAAATACAAAATGACAACAAGGGATTCCTTTTCATGAACAAAAACCCGACTTTGGGTACATAAGTGCTAAACTGGACTTGATATTTAAAACAAAATTCCAGGAGGTCAGAAGAAATCATTAGGCAAAAGTTTTTAAAACCCAAAGCACTGGTTAGGTACCAAGTGACAATATGGACTATCATTTGAATAAAATTCCAAAATGTCGGATACCAAAATGACTTGAAAGAATTTGTTACTTAAACAAAATTCAAAAAGTCAATGCCAGAAATGACGGGGAAGAGAAATTCATAAAAGATCCAAAACAGGTACCAAGTGACAGTAGTGGACTAGTTATTTAAACAAAATTCCAAGATGTCAGGTACTAAAAATGACTTTGCAAGGATTTGTTATTGTAAACTTTCCAAGAAGGTCAGGTACAGAATATACCTGGGAGGATTTATCAAAACTCAAAACACGGGTGCCAACGTGACAACAATGGACTTGCTATTTGAACAAATCCATAAAGTCAGACATAGCACGATAAAAGTGAAGAAAAAAAAGGTTTTATCAAAACTCAAAACACGGGGTGCCAACGTAACAATAATGGACTTGCTATTTGAACAAAATCCATGAAGTCAGACATAACATGATAAAAGGGAAAAAAAAGGTTTTTTGTTATCAAAACCCTTTGAGTTAAGTCCCCAGGTTATGAATTTGGACAGGTTTTAGCATTTTGGGAGGCAGAATCTCAGCAACAGTCCCTCAACTTAAATCCTCTTTTATGACTTCGGTGGTTTAAAAGAGGTTCCCATCATTACCCAAACATGAAAACAACAACATACTGGTGGCTGAAAACAACTAACATAGACAGCTTGTGAAAAAAACATAATGAACAAATGAACTGTCTGGCAAACGGTCCGCAACACCTTTCCTAAAAAGGGTGTTCGGCTATCAAGCAGGGGTATATACAATCTATAACTGTCCTCTAAATGCCTGACCAAGTCAGTTACCCATTAAGAAAGTCACCCATTAAGAATTGTCCAGGCGGGCACTGAGGGAAAACCTTTTTGCAGGCTTTTCTGCAAGACGCGAAGACCGCCGTGGGGCTGCATGGTCGGTCAACAGCACATGCCGCAGGGGGAACAGGAGGGGGTGCAGGGTGACCAACCGTCCTTGGAGCCTTTGGGGGGTGCTGTCTGTCTGGGCAATACAGCATTGTAGGGGACTGGCTCATCCTCGCTGTCCGACTCGGAATCGGAGGTGGGTGGAGATGGCGTCACCTCCGCCTGGTCGTCTTGTCGCAGGTCCAGAGGGGCACTTGCAGGCAGCAGATCTTTCGGTTGATGGTTTGTTCTGGACCACCAGCCAGGGGCTGGACTGTGTTAGGCTGTAGACCATCATATGGTCGGGACGTCACCTGGTAAAGATCAGGTTTCCATAGGTCCTGGATCTTTTTGCGACCGATGATGGGGTTCCGGGTGTAGACATAGTCGCCTATGTTCAGGGCATGGTCAGCAGCCCTTTTGTCCGTGAAGCTGTCCCTTTTTGCTGCACTTTCTTTTAACGGGTTGTAGGGCCTTAAAGGTGGGCCTCCTGGAGGCGGAGACGGTGCTGGCGGACCCAGTCAACTGCACCACAGCAGCTGGGTAGGGCACCCCAGAAGGTCGCCCGACAGGGACCCTTTGGTTGCTGGCCAAAGAGCAGGAAGTGTGGGGCAAAACCTGTGGGAGGCGTGAGGGGTGTTTTTTAAACGCCTGCACAAGTTCTGGCAAGTGTACAGGCCATTGGTCTTCTCCTCTGGGTAGAGTGCGCAGAAGGCCCGTGCATGGAGCGGTTGAAGCGCTCACATTGCCCATTTCCTTGTGGATGGTATGGCGTGGTGTGTGACTTCTTCACCCCATAGATCGAGCACAGCTCCCGATCGGCGCGACTCGAAGTCTGGGCCCCTGGTCGCTGTGTATTCTCTCTGGGACCCCGTAACGCTGGAACCAGTCGTGCACCAGGACTTTGGCGACGGTCACACCCTCCTGGTTTCTTGTTGGTACTGCTGTGTGAATTTCGTGAAAACGTCCGTCATGAAAAGGACGTTCTCTCTGCCATCACTTGCGGGTCTAGCTTGGTGAAGTCGATGGCCAGGATTTCCCCAGTGGTCGGATGCCAGCAGATGACCGGACGGGGTGTTTGACGGCGGCCGACGCCCCATGGTGCACCGGTGGCAGGAGTCGATTTTACGCCTTCGTGTCCTGGTGCATGCCTGGCCAGTAAAACCCTGGATTGTAGGAGACCAAGCGTACGTTCTAAACCTTGGTGGCCCATCTGGTTATGAAGCGATGCTAAAACGTCGGGTCTCATGACGCTTGGCAACACCACTGCTCCACTGGTCCTTGCTGATGGTGCTGGATGCGACGGTGTAAGACACCATCTTTCGGGCAGAGGCGAGGGTGCTGGTCACAAAGTGCCTTCAATTTTCGGTTCCTGCCTGCAGGGGGCTTTGCTGGCCAGTGGTCCAGGACGGGGCCGATGAGGGGTCTTGTTTCTGGAGCTGCAGAAGTTCTGGTAGGGACTTTAAGGGGTAGGTAGGGTCAGGCTGCATCTTGGACTGGGTTCCTTCTGAGATATGGATCAGGGTCAACTAAGGACTGTTTTTTGACAATGGGCTTCCTGTGCCATAGCAAGCTGGGGAGGTAGGGCTGTAGGAGCTGGGACAGGAGGCCTGGGGGCCCGGGAAAGGGGATCTGCAGGGTTGGTTCTTCCTGGCGGTAATGTACATCAAAGTTGAATTGGGCCCGTTGTGAAACCCATCTTGCTCTAGTGCCCCAAGTGCAGCATGGCGGAAGTGGACGAGGGGGTTGTTGTCAGTGAGGACGGGGAATTTCGCGCCCAGGAGATAGTCTCTGAAATTCTTTAGAGATGGCCCACTTCATCGCCAGGAATTCCAGCTTCATACTGGAGTAGTTGGCTTCGTTCTTCTCCGTGGGGCGAAGTCGGCGACTTGCATAGGCCAGGACCCTACGTTGTCCATTTTGCCTTGGGAGAGGATGGCACCGAGGCCTCGTGGCTTGCGTCTGTTTCCAGGGGAATGGGGACTTGAAATCGGGAAACCCCAGGACCGGTTTCAGTTGTCAGTGCCGTTTTCAGATTGTCAAAGGCCACTTGGTGGTGTTGGGCCCACATCATAGATATGTCTACCGTCTTTTCGTTTGTTTGCTGCCAGCCTTGCCACCAGGTCATGGAGAGGTCCGGGGATTCTGGCGAAGTTTCGAATGAACCGCCGGAGTAGCTAGCAAACCCCAGGAAACTTCTCAGATCTGTCGTGGTCCTCGGGACGGGCCATTTTTGAACAGCTTCTACCTTGCCGGCTTCGCAGCTGACGGCCCCCAGCGGATATTGTATGTCCCAGGGATTGGACTTGGCGACGTAGGAACTGGCACTTGTCTGCTCTTAACTTCAGGCCAGTGTCGTTTTTCCTCTGCAGAAGGCGGTCAAGAACTCTCCAGGTGTTCCTCGAAGGTCTTCGAAATACACCAGCAGATCGTCCAGGGAGACCAGCAGGAACTGGAACATGAAGTCCGACATGGTGGTCTGCATCAGTCTCTGGAACGTAGCAGGTGCGGTGGAGAGACCCATGGGCATCCTAGTGTATTTCAAAGAGGCCAAATGGGGTGGGGAAAGCCGTCTTGTGCTGGTCATCAGGGTGCATAGCGATCTGGTGAAAACCCGAGGCCAGGTCAAGGGTGGAGAGTACTGGGAGCCGACCAAGGCATCGAAAGATTCCTGGATCCCTTGGCAGCGGGAAGGCACTCTCCTACATCTTGGCGTTGAGGCGTCTGTAATCGACGCAGAGGCGGATGCTGCCGTCTTTTTCTTCACGATGACCACCGGGGCTGCATATGGGCTGTGGCTCTGGGGATGATTCCTTTTGACAGGAAGACCCTTGATGTCTCTTGCACCTCTTGGGGTTGGTGAGGAGGGATTCGGCGGTAGGCTGGGCAACTGGGACGTCTTCCCTGGTCTTCAGGCGATGGAGAACCGCATCAGTGTAGCCAAGATCTTCATCATCCCGTCATGAAGGCTTGTGACCTTCTTGACAGAGTTCCTGCAGCTGAAAGTTGTTGACTGGTGGTGCCATCGAACTCTGGGCAGGGGACTTTGGCTGATGGAGGGACAGGATTTACAGTTTCTCTCCGAGATGATCAGCTCGTTTATGCCAATGGTAACCTGTGGCCCGTGGTTCTCTTCCACTGCTTCAATGGCTTCCAGGACAGCAAAGGAGTTCGTCCTGGGAGAAATATGTCTTCCGGCGAAGTTGGCTACCCTGACATAGCGTTCACATGACTTCATGCTGACCAAAAGTAGGGGTCAGCATCAGGCCATGGGGGAGAGGTCTGGACGGGGGGAGGCCAGGAGTGGGGACGAAGGGCTTTGGCTACTCGACACTTTGACCCGTGGCTATGGAGTAGGCTTGGATCCGTTGGCGGGTCATGCACGGGCTACTTTGTCCTGCTGCCGTTTCCTGATCTCCTGGGGGGATGGCTGCAAGGGAGGGGGGGGTTGCTGATGGGGATTGCTTAGGGATTGGCTGAGGACGTTCATACCCAGCAGAACCGGCAGTCGCCTTTGCGGTCTTTCATAAACGGGTCTGTGGGTTCCTTGACGACCAGAGCGGGGACACTGAGGGAGCGGGTGCCGAAGACCACCAGTCGGGCGAGATGGAGGCCAGAGTAAAGGGGACCTCAGCCCCATTTACGCCCGCAGTTTGACGTGGCAGTCCCCTCGCCTCAGGTTCCTCAAATGTTGTCTAGCCCAGGTCTCCGTTATGGTAGTAACCTCACTACCAGTGTCAAGGAGGGCGGAGACTGGCATTCCAATTTACAGTGATGTCAGCTGTCGGGCAATCCCCTGCGAGCCTGGTGCTCTTCCTGCCCCCCGCTGCCTGCTATGTGGCAACGGGGGTTTTGAAGTTTCCCTCCACTGCTGCTCATGGCTGTTGCTGGCGGTTGACCGTGGGGCCCGGGATCTGTTCCGGCGGTTGTACTGCTGCTTGGCCCGGCAGTCTGCCTCTCTGTGCCCGGGCGTTGGCACCACCAGCATGTTGGGCCCCTTCTGTCTTCTGGCTGGCGATGACTGGTTTGGTGTGGCGGGTTTCCATCTCCGGTCTGGAGGGCTGCGACCACAGCAGACTGTTGCGGGTTCCCTGAGCTGTTGCTTCAGAGATGCCGTCTCACTGGGGAGGGCGGCAATCTGGGTCTCTAGCCGGTAGAAGGCATCAGCGTTGGCGGCTGCAGCGACTTGCTGCACGATGGGTTCGGGTGTGTTGTCTTCCCGCATCCATCGCTGGGCCTCCTGCGTTTTCTCCAGAAAAGTGGTCGTTGGTTTCTCCCTCAAAACCGCTTCAGGTCCCTCCTAAGGGATGGAGGAATTTCAGCCCGTTGACAAAGGAATCCCTCAGCAAGGCCGGTGAGAGGGTGTTGGCTGTAGCTGCGTTGGTCTTCGTCCAGAGGACCCGCAGTGCAGCGGCATATTCAGCCACCGACTCTGCCAGACCTTGCTGGCGTTTGTAGAATTTCCCCGCAAGGGCAGTGGAGTCCCCCGTGTTCACCCCAGTGCGCTCCAGGATGGCAAAGATTTTTTGCAGGCGAGTCTATTTCCCCCTGCCTCCATTGTCAGGACTTGCTGTCGTGCTCTGCCCTCCAAGGCGCTCAGAGCCAACCAGCAGCTGTGAGATCAGGCATGGGGTGTAGCCTCAGCATCAAGGTGGCTTCCCTGATGAAATCCTCTGCACCTTCTTCCCCAGTAAACTTGCGTAGCTTGTGGGGGGGTAGACCTGAAGGCTTTTGCTGCTAGGGGTGGCTGGCCTCCTTCCCATCCATACCTGCAGCCTGGTTTCCTTCGTTGTCCCCCTGTCTTCTGGTTCCTCCGTACCATTCTGCTGTCTTCTTGGCTGTGTCTCCTTGGCTCTTCTGTCTTCGATCCTGCTCGCAGCGCCAGTTGTGATGGTGTGGAGGGGTAAGGGTGTGCAGGTGAAGACAGGCAGATTTGGGGAAGGGATGCAGGAACCAAGGGACAGCAGCCAGTCAAGAAGACGCAGTGGACGAAGCGGAGTTTTCTCCTTTTATTTGCCTTTCCCTGCCAGTCGCTCACATCAGGGGAAAACTGATCCATTCTCACACAGCGCGCCCACTTATATACACCCCTGACCGGACCGCAAAGCCAGCAACATAGTGCCGGAGCCGAAACGGCCCTCGCGAGGCCGGAAAACCCAAAAGAATTTTGGTTTTTCTATGGCAGCTTCCGTGTTGTCTGGCTCGCTGTCCGTTCCCAAAAAAATCAACACATATTTACTATCGATGAAAACCTCAGAACACAAAGGAATAAAATGCAGCAAGTCACATTTGACAATTTTGTTCCTGTACTAAATCATTGCTGATTAATGTCCGAGAGTGAAGCCACTTTTAACAAGCTTACGTCATATTTTCCTCTATTTCGATGAAAAATACCAAACAGCGTGAAATAATTTTGTAATGAATAAAAAAGCTGGCATCTCGCTCTTTTTTTTACATATAAACTTCATTTTCGAGACAGTGTCTAAGTGGAGAAAATTTGCGTTCAAGTTTGATAGAAAACACAGCTGACTTGTCACCTCGCTGGGGCCCTCGGCACCCCCTTCTGACACCATTTTCAACTGAAAAATACTCTGTTGAAACGGTCTGTTAAATAATAAATTCTACACATTTTCATTGTATTCATAACAAAAAAGGAGTCATTAGCAAGATTCGATCGGGAAGTCCGAATTTCGTAGAAATAATTTGGATCAAAACTCCGACAGTAAACAAAGAAGGCGACTCGCTAAAGGACCGGCGCTGTCAGTCATTTCGTATAGTCGCAAGCTTGTACAGAAAAGATCATAGGCATGCGATATACGAAATGAAAGCTTATGGACTTTACTTTTAACATGCATCTTCAGATTCTTTGGTTTTCCTCTTACTTTTTGTAAAATCAAGAATTATTCAATATTCATTCGACAGACAATTGAAAATGGCGCCAAGATTGCTCGTGCGAAATACCAGTTTAGAGAAAATATGGGCTTCTCAACCCAGT
>CM031599.1:64678986-64686486 GCA_018398815.1 Conus ventricosus | reverse complement strand
TGCTAGTGTTTCACACAGGTCAACAGACTACGTGTGACAAGTGCTGTGGTGATTCCGTACTTCATATCCCGGCTAGTGTTTAACACCCTATTTCGCAATTCTTCTGCACATACTGGTGTTAAAAAAAAAAAAAAGTGAAGATCAACTTGTGTGCGTTTGTAGTTTACACTTGGATTTCCTTCTTCCTTCTTAAGTGCACTGTGATTACTGATCGTTCTTCTCAACTGACTGCAGTGTGTTGCGGTGTACACTTGGAATTCCTTCTTCCTTCTTAAGTGCACTGTGATTACTGATCGTTCTTCTCAACTGACTGCAGTGTGTCTGCGGTGTACACTTGGAATTCCTTCTTCCTTCTTAAGTGCACTATGATTACTGATCGTTCTTCTCAACTGACTGCAGTGTGTCTGCGGTGTACCTTGGAATTCCTTCTTTTTTCTTCTTCAGTGCACTGTGCCTTCTGATCGCCCCAGCTCATCAACTGCAGTGTGTGATTAATGTGTGAATGGTGCAGTGGTGATTTCTCCACATTTCTCCTTTGGACCTGATTATGTTGTTCTCCAGAATGATACCTGTGCGTGACCTCGGGTACTTCGCCATGCACTAAACTATGGTTGGTCCGGCCTGTGAGTGGTCTGCACTGATGTTGTGTGTACTGTCTGTGCTTTTAACTATGGCCTGCTCTTTATCTGATACAGACAATGATCAAAATAAGCTTAAACCCACTCTGGATATCATTCAAAAAACATTTCGTGTGGTATTGAAGAATTGGTGATTTGGAGAAATGTTCTCTTATTCCGTTACTCTGCTATTGTAAGTGAAGATATATCTTTCGAATGCTTTGACTATGACCAGTTTGGATCTATTTTGACTTTATCAACCGCAGTTGTGCCTGTGCCTCCTCCGCCCTCCTTAGCTAAATCCGTTTTCCCGTGTTTTCTTTAAAGCGAAAAAGTCGTGACTTTAACTCTTTATTTCACAGTACAGTCAAGTGGTACACTACTTTGTCAAGGCATCGATTGTCCAAGTGGGATGCCAAAGAATGTGAAATTCTAAAACAATGTGTTTATAGTTATATGTGCGACCGAAACATTGACAAAATGTCTCGTGTGTTACACAGACACCGGTGAGATTTGTAGTGGAATGTCCGACAGTGTGTCTTTACTTACTTCATCAGTTGACCTTACTCAAATTCTGCTTCACCGCAACTTACTCCTGATGCAGTATCGTCTCCCCCCCAAAATCACAGCTACTTGTGGAATCTACAAATGATAACCATGGACAAGACGGCATTATTTTGTTTCCCCCTACAACCACCTCCTGCCCATCCTAATGTCAGTATAAAAGTGATGCTAAAAAGAAAAAAGACTTCACCGGTTGCAAAGGGGACTCGTCTTCAGTACAGACATTCTTCACACCGATCAGCCCACGCCGTTCTCCTCCCAGCCCTCTTCCCCAACTGAACCGACGAATAACTCAACTGGAACAGTCTGTCAACTCTTTGTCTACTTATTCCATTTTTGATGATGATGAATTTACTTCTGTGATTGAAAATGTGAAAACCGCCACTAAAAATGAACTGCGTATAAACTTTATCGATAAATTTAATTCCATATGTTCTAAAATTGACGATCTTAATTCTGTAATAAACTAATTTGGATTCTGTTAACAGACAATTGATCAAAGACAACCACTCTATAAAATCACAACTAGGTTCTTACAAAACGAAATAAAGAAAATCAGAACAAAACAGAATGTCTGTGCAACCACTGGCACTCAGACATCAGAAGGCTACTGTCTGTCTCAGTCTTCCTCGAAGCAAAATGCCAGTTCACAAACCGACACACCTTGGTGTTGTTCAGAGACTAACGGTGTCAGTACACAGACTGAACTCCTTCCCAGCTGCCCAGTGCCGGACACATTGTCCCCAGTCAGTGACAGTGCTGAACAGTCCATCAAAGAAATCACAGCCCCTGATAATGATCCTTCACTGGGACTGAATCAGACTGACCGTGTACAATCCAAAGTCCAGGCTGAATCCAGTACTAAATACCTGCGACTGTGACAACAAAGAGAGTTCAAATTCCCCTCTCCGTCTACCCTCCTGTCACAACAAAGATGATACAAATTTACATTACTCTGTCCAGACTTCCAACCTCAATTCTGTTCTTTCTAACTCTGACACGAGACAGTGTCTGATTTCAAATCTCAGTACACAGCTGGTAAGCTGAAGGAAGATGTCCCAATGGCCAAGTCAAAGCCCCCTTCCCCCCTTCTCCCATGGAAACTTTAGGTCACATGTCTGTTCCCAGCAGAGCGACAGTTTTACTGATAGGAGACTCCACTATTCGTTTCATGGATCCAAAACGTTTAGCCCCAAGACAAGAACGACTTTTTAAGATATGTGTTCCTGGTATGTCAATAAAAGATCTCCACGCAGGGCTCCTTTCCGCACCAACATCCACATCCTTAAATGACCTCATAATCCATTTTGGGTGTAAACTCTTGCCCGTCAGGTGTCGTATCCTTGATACCTGGTCTGAACTCATCCTTACATGTTGTAAAACGTTTCCCAATGCTCACATTACTTTCAGCTCCATCCTGCCAGCTAAAGGGAAACACTCTTTCAATAATGCCATAATTCCGTCAAATAGCAACCTTAGAGATGCCTGCAATCGCCACAGAGTACGTTTCATTGATCATTTTCCCTGTTTTTATTCAGATCCAACTTTATACAGTGACACAATCCATCCCAGTGCGAGAGGCACTGCCAGACTCGCACAAATCTGAAAACGCTGTGGCACAATCGTCCTCGTTCTGACAAGTAACTATTCCATTGCTCCCTTCCCTAATGGGAAACGTTCTGCAGGCTATACGCAGCAAAGAAATACATCTGAACCCTGTCGTGAACCCTCTTACTACAATTCAGATCAGATGCCTTTCCTCCAATTTCGTCATTAGATCATTTCCCCACTTTATCCCCCAGAGCGTCCCCTACAGAAGGCGTTCTAGATTTATCAGCCTCCAAAAATCATACTCATACCTTCCCATCCTCGTCTAACGCACCTCATAGCGCTGTTTTTCATTAGAAATCCTAACGTCCCTCCTGATAATCAATATCGTCTTAGCCCCTCACAACCATGGAATAGATAATACATCACGCCCCTCCTTCACCCCTATGCGGAGCACTTACTTCGGGCCGCTTCGCATCTGTTGTTTAATCAACAGTCAGTGCGTCATTATCCACCCCCACAATGACTTTGACGTTCTTTGTCATTTTTATATTGACCACTGTTTCAGTTATTAATGTTTGGTGCTTACATTTCCACGTGCAAACATATGCGAATATATGTCATAAAAGAATGGTTGAGCGCACGTGTAACATGCATGTGTGTGTGTGTGTGTGTGGTGTGTGTGTGTGTGTGTGTGTGTGTGTGTGTGTGTGTGTGTGTGTGTGTTGTGCGTGTGTGTGTGTGTGTGTGTGTGTGCGTGCGTGCGTGCGTGCGTGCGTGCACGCGCGCGTGCATGTGTGTGTATGTGTGTGTAAAAGGGGGGGGGGGGGCATTTGTACAAGCGCGCGTCTGCATGGTTAAATGAGTCTTTACGAGTGCCTAAGCGCGCGCGCGTGCGCGTCTGTGTGTGCACGTGTGGATAAGTGCTTTGACATGACTATGTTTTTCAGGCTTTCGGACCAACGTAGTATGCCTAATTGTTTTGATTCATTGGTTGATATTGTGTCTTGCAGCCCAAATATTGGATGTGTTTGAGGCTGTTCACATTCGCGACTGTATTGTATTACATTAATAGGCTTTTTGTTTTTGTACAAAATCGATAATTCAGAGCGTATCTCTCTCTCTCTCTCTCTCTCACTCTCTCTCTCATCTCCTCTCTCTCTCTCTCTCTCTCTCCTCTGATATTCACTGTAATATCATCATTACATTCCTAAGATCGCGAACTATCTGTGACGGATTTGTGACTTTTTTTGCGTTATTGACAAATTTGTGAATGTTTGTGTATTTTGATTCCTAATCATTTGTACTACCATTTACTGCCACTTTTTGTGTTTGCGTAGCCTCTTGTTTAGATAATTTAACCGTGCAGTTTGCACTTAAAGTGGGGATAATTCTTCATTTTGTATCGTTACTATAGATACGATTGGAATCTGACACTGCTTCTGTATTCATTGTGGCTAAAATGCCTAATACTCTCAGGACATGGCCATCTAAAGATGGGCTTAGAGTTGGTTTTCTGAATATTAATCATATCATAAATAAATTGACTGATGTATCCCATATTTTTAGATAACTCTGGCAAACATTTCCATGTATTTGGTTTCGCAGAGTCTAGATTGTCAAAACATATAAGCGACTCTGAACTATATGTACCGGGATAACCAATCATGCGTAAAGACCCTACACGAACTATGGATACAGGTTTAGTTATCTACATCCATCAAAGTGTTAACTTTAAAAGGATTAATCCTACAAACTATTTCAACATAGAATCATTATGGATACAAATTAAATTCAAAACGCTCTAAACCTCTTTCCGTTGGATTTGTGTACAGAAATCCTGCAGAGAGTGCAGTTTGGCGTGATAACTTTACTCTTCTGCTAGAGGATTTATGTTCCACTACCCATGAATTAACATTACTGGGAGATTTCAACATTGATCTTTTGAAGCCAAACAAGTCCTGGATACAAATGCGGAAACTTTTCACCTTTCGCAAGTAATCGACAAAGCTACAAGAATAACTGCCTCTTCAAAAACACTATCGACCACATATATACATCTGAAGCATGCAATATAGCGGGAAATTTGTTCACCGAATTATGCTTGTAGTGACCATCTTCCCATATGCATAAAAATGGATGAAAAAAGGCGTTAAAGTTCCAAAAAATTGTCACACTTAATTGAATACAGAAGTTTTCCTGTTTTGATTCCAATAAATTTTTATCTGAGTTAAAGAATTCACACATACACGACGTATATCAGTTTACTGATCCTGACGAAGCATTCGAAGTTTGGTATCACAATTTTTTAAATGTTTACGACAAACATGCACCTTTGAAAACAAGACGGTTAGAAGTAACCCTAAAGTGCCCTGGCTCACAGAAAATGTGAAACACGCCATGGACTTACGAGATTTACTATTTCAAACGGGACCAAAAGAAGAATTTAATAAACAAGGAATCTTGTTACATATTTAAAACGTGCGGCTAAAAATGAACTACTTTCAAAATCTTGTGTCGTCAAAAACTGACAGTAAGTCGATTTGGAAAGCCATAAATCAATTAACCAGTAATAAAGTCACTGCCTCTAAAACTATATCATCAGCAATATGTCGCCAGACATAGTCAACAATTATTTCTGTGGAATAGGTAGTGCAAAATGTAAAGAAAGATAAATCTGCCTATAATGACTTAGAGACTGTCCGTGAATTTTGTAACTCAAAAGACATTTCCTCTGATTTAAACGTACCTTTAATGGCAGTGCATGAAGTATACAATGCACTCACTCATTTAAAGCAAACATGTTCACGAGGACTGGATGGTATTGATAGTAAAATTCTTAAATCTCAGCACCAGTTATTTCTGAAACCCTTACGTACATCTACAACTTGTGCATCTCAAAAAATAAAATTCCAAAGGCATTTAAAGTTGCAAAAATTATTCCCTTATATAAAACAGGAGACCATTCAGAGCCTTCTAATTACAGGCCTATTTCTCTATTACCTGTCTTGTCCTAAACCCTTAGAAAATCACATTAAAAATTCTATTCTCCATCATTTCAATTTTTACAATCTTTTCCATCCGAACCAATCAGGTTTCAGAGCAAACTTCTCATGCCATACTGCACTGACATCCTTAGTAGAACAAATGGTTGACTAATATCAACAATGACAAAATCACTGGGGCTCTCTTTGTTGATTTCACTAAAAGCCTTTGATGTACTTGACCATGCACTCCTTCTAAAAAAACTTAAGATCTATCGTTTGTCTACTGATTCATTAGAACTCATGTCATCTTTTTCCCATCTGGTAGAAAACAATCAGTAACGTTTAGTGGAAAAACATCTTCTGCATTGCCTGTTGATTACGGTGTTCCACAAGGTTCTGTCCTAGGTCCTTTATTATTTTCAATTTACATTAACGACTTACCTTTAGTTCTTACTGCAGAATGCGAGTTTATTTGCTGACGACACAACCTTACACATCAGTAGCACCAATGTCGTTGAGGTCTCAACAGCTCTTCAGGAAAATATTAACCACTTAGCCGACTGGTCTGAACTAAATCACATGTGTCCACATCCCACAAAAAACGAAATTCATGCGTATAACAACTCGACAAAAACGTCAAAATCTTCCTGATAATTTATCTGTTCTTTACTTAAATGACAAAAAGATTGAAGAAACAATAGCCATAAAGTTCTTGGAGTTGTCATTGATAATAATTTGTCATGGTCCAGATCATATTACAAGGATATGTAACATTATTCTAAAAAGATCTATCAACTCTCTAAAGTGAAAAAATTCTTGAATCTACACAGTCGAAAAATGTTCTTCTGTGGCTTACATAAAATCTTACATAAATTATGTTTCAACTGTTTGGGAATTCCGCAAGCAATAATATTATGAAACCTCTAGTAAGTCTACATAGACAGCGTTGAAATTGGTTCTTTTAAAGCCGTCGACGCTGTTACGTCTGATATAAGTATTGAATATTTTGCCATTAAAAATGAAATTAGAGTATAACAAAGCTGTCTTCATGTTCAAAATTCTGTCCGGAAGAGCACCACACTCCCTTACTAATATTTTCCAACAAAGAGTAATAAACCATTCGTCTAGGATAGTACCACCGCGTCCCAGAATTGATCTTTTTAAAACTAGTCTGATTTACTCAGGGATTGTTTGTGGAATGCCATTATTAATAAATCGACGTTAATATCAGTCTCAACATGTTCAAAGAAAGGTATCACTCGTTATATTAACTGAACTAGAAAACAAAAGTCCATGAGTCGGGTTTGTTATCCCATGTTGATCTTCTTCTTTTCTCTTATGTTTTGATGTTGTGGGGGGGGGGGGGGGTTTGCTGTGATGGGTATTTCTGGTGTTTTTCAAACTCATTCTCCTTTATTGCATGACTTGATTTTGATACTACCCTTTTTCATTGTATTTTGTCATTTGTGATGTGGCAAATTTTGGTATGTCTCTCTCTCTCTCTCTCTCTCTCTCCTCTCTCTCTCTCTCTCTCTCTCTCATCTTTCCCCCTCCCCCTCTCTGTCTCTCTCTCTGTCTCTCTCTCTCTCTCTCACTCTCTCTCTCTGTCGATCTGGCTGTCTCTGTCTCCCTCCCTTTCTCTCTCTCTTCTCTCTCTCTCTCTCTCTCTCTCTCCCCTCTCTCTCTCTCTCATATTTTGTCATCCTATGTTGATCTCCTTCTTCCTTCTCTTGTCGTTCTTGAAGTTGGGGGGGGGGGGGGGGGGGGTCGTGTGGAATTGTTGC
>CM031599.1:64671486-64673986 GCA_018398815.1 Conus ventricosus | reverse complement strand
TACGGGAACTTCCGGTTCGATTAAACCACGGACGGGCGAGCAGTCTGCCGCCGGAACCGAAATGGAGTAACGGACTGTTCAGTGTGACGTGACTCTGAAAGTATTGTATGTTCCGTGAGTGGTTGGTCACCTGACGAAACATGGTGTCGGAAGTGGGATCCAAATGTATGGGGTGCTAAATGTCCACTTATTCAGACACTGGAAGTGCTAACGTGCTGTGGGCTGGAATAGACTGGTGGGTGGAAAATGGACAGTTGAGTTTTCATTGTTCTGACTCTTCCATTGAGAGACTTTGAATGAGCGCCAAATTTCGTGAGTAGTAGAGAAGGGAAATTACAGATCTCATCACCATGGCTTCAGGAAAAAGCCACCGGAGAATTCAACTTCAAGGAGCCAGGCTCTGGACACAGTGGAGAGATCAGTTCAGACGATACCGACTCATCACTGAACTGACTGAAAAGTCTGTAGAGATCCAAGTGGCCAGCCTAGTCTATATTATGGGGCCAGAAGCAGACCGGATCTTCAACCAACTCACTCTCACAGCAGACCAACAGAAAAATTTTGACAACGTCGAAAAAGCCTTCACTGACTACTTCTTACCAAAAAGAAACGTGATTCATGAGCGCGCCGTCTTTCACAAACGCAACCAACAGATAGGAGAGACAATGGAAAAAATACGTGAGATCTCTGCACGACCTAGCAGAAACAGCAGACTTCCCCGACAAGGAAAATACAATCAGAGATCGACTGGTTCTGGGGGTACAAGATCAGACCTCTCCAAAAAACTACAGTTGGAGGCAGACCTGACGTTGCACAAAACAGTCACGATCGCTCGTCAACATGAGTTGGTAAAGAATCAGTTACAGGCACAGCGCTGTTCAGGGGAAGAGGATCGTGAGGTGGCTTCTCTGCAGAGAGGCAGGGGCAGAAGTAGAGAGGGTCAACATGCTAGAGGCCGCTTCGCATCACGGGGAAACAGTGGTGCAAGAGGGGAAGAAGAGAAGAGGCCTTGATTCAAGACTGTAGGTTCTGCGCAGGCACCCATGCACAAAGGAGATGCCAGCGTACAACAGGCAATGCCGAAAATGCGGGGAAATGAATCACTTCGCCAGGGCCAGCAGGTGCAGGGGCAAGGCCTCGGTGAGCTCAGTACAAAGACAGAATCAGATGACGAAGAAGAGATCGACGAAGCTTACGTGATGGCGGTGGATAGGAAAAAACCCACAGGAGCATGGACGGTGGACATGCGTCTCCACAACCGGCAGGCCACATTCAAGATCGACACAGGGGCGGATGTCTCTGTCATTTCCCTCTCACTCTACAAAACCATACAGCCAAAGCCAAAAACTGACCCCAACAAGAACGATCCTGAGAAGCCCAGGAGGAGTATTGGACTGCAGAGGGACTGTAAGGTGGACATGAGCATCAGGGAAAAGGTACAACATGAAACTGTACGTAGTGAATGCGGACACAGAGTGTTGTGGAAGAGAAACAGCCGCAAAACTAGAACTCGTCAACCGGATACAGGTAGTGGATAAGCAGGAAGAGTTGTTCTCGGGACTCAATAAGGACTCAGTGAAGTGCGATCCAATCAAAATCAAACTCAGGGAGGATGCACAGCCATACTCAGTCAATACAGCAAGGCGGGTCCCGATCCCGTTAGCCAAGAAGGTCAAAGAAGAACTGGAAAGAATGAAGACTAGTGGCATCATTGAGGAGGTGACGAAACCAACAGACTGGTGTGCGCCCATGGTGCCAGTCTTGAAGCCTTCAGGAGCAGTGAGGATTTGCACAGACTTCAGAAACTGAACCCAGGCCCTCAAGAGAGAAAGATCATGATCCCTACGATTGAAGATGTTCTCCATAAGCGAAAGGTGCCAAGTTCTTCAGCAAGCTAGGATGCTACCCAGGGATTCTAACCAGATTCCACTAAACCCCGCCACAGCAGAGCTGACCACCTTCATGACACCATGTGGCCGTTTCTACTATACAAGGCTACCATTCGGCATCAGCAGTGCCCCAGAGATCTTCCAGAGAGTCATAGAAGGGATCCTGGAGACGAGATCAACGCCGTTATGCTACATAGACGACATCTTGGTGTTTGGGAAGACAGAAGAAGAACACGACCGCCAGCTGGATAGAGTCATGAAGAAACTCACAGCAGCAAACTTGAAGTTGAGCAGAGACAAATGCGAGTTCAAGAAGAAAAAAGGTCCAGTTTCTAGGACACAAGGTCAGCCAGGAAGGGGCACACCAGATCCGTCAAAGGTGAGGGCGATCCTGGAAATGCCAGACCCAACGAACACAACAGAGTTGAGACGCATCATGGGAATGGTGAACTACTTGGGGCGATACCTGCCAGATTGGTCCACAGTCCTGAAACCTATCAGCGAGCTGCTTGAGAAGGACCGAGAGTGGGTTTGGAGACCACACAGACAAAAGCAGCGACCAAGGTCCGTGAGATGTTGACAGAAGCTCCAACCTTGGGCGTTCTTTGACC
>CM031599.1:64653986-64666486 GCA_018398815.1 Conus ventricosus | reverse complement strand
AAGACACATGTCAACAGAGGAATGTGTTTAATCCGGCCAGGCTGCGGAAAGGAAGACGCATTGGCAACACGAATCATGCAGAGACCCAAGTGTTCTACGGCGGCTGCACACTCTCCACGGATTGATCACATGACGGTGCTGTGTCGTTTAGCAGCAGTTGAGTGTGTGTGTGGTCTTTGGCCCTTCACTGGTGTGTCACACAGCAGGACAAGGAGGCGGCCATGGTGCCACTGTGTGGCAGACTGGCCCTCTCCACAGTGTGGCTGAGGCCCAGTCAGTCGCTGGGCCAAACTAAGTGAAGTATGGGTTCAGAAACCACATCGATAGTACGGTATTAGCGTAAAGGGAAAGTCATGCACAGAATAATTTGGCAGCAAGTGCACGCGCGCGCGCACCAGCGCACACAGACAGACGGACACACGCACGCGCTTGCACGCATACACACGCAAGCGCGCACGCGCTCATGGACACACGCACGCACGCACGCACACGCACGCACACACATACACACACACACACACACACACACACACACACACACACACACACCGCTTGCGCGCGTGTGTGCTCACGCATGCACGCACACACACACACACACACACGCGCGCGCGCGCGCCACTTCCTCAATAAAACTTGGGGGGAGGGGGAAAGGGGGTGTCTTTTTTAGACGGATGATTCATGACGAACCGCAAAAAGAATTTGCTGAACTCGTTTCCATGTTCGTGTGAAGGACATGAGAACCGAAAGTAGGCTCCTCTTCCCCCCCCCCCCCCCTCTCCTCTCTCTCTCTCTCTATGTGTGTGTGTGTGTGCGCGCGCACGCATACGTGTGTGTTTGTGTGTGTGCGCGCGCGCGCGTGTGTGTGGGCGTGTGTATGTGTTAGTGCTCGTGTGTCCGCGTCTCCTCTCTCTCTCTCTCTCTCTCCTCCTCTCTCTCTTTCTCCTCTCTCTCTATCTCTCTCTCTCTCTCTCTCTGCGAGTGCATGTATGTATTTGTGTAGGCCTACATATGCGCGTTTGCGTGCGTGCGTGTTTGCGTGTGCGTGCGTGCATGTGTGTGTGTGTGTGTGTGCGCGCGCGCGCGCGCGTGTGTGTGCGTGTGTGTGTGTGTGTGTCTCTTTACCACTTTCTTCCCTTACACGCCTTTTCCTACTTGTCCTACTTACGGTGTGTATTCATTACATGCCAGTCAGATCAGGTTGCTGTTACTGTAAACAGGCTTTTACAGTATGACAGCTCAGGAGGTGATTTTCACCACAATCTGAAAAACAAGTTGTGTTTGTTAACAGGCAGACAGAGGTGAGAAACCCGAGCAGTTCAGAAGAGCCCACAGTGAGTGGTGACAAGTAGCCAGCCAGCACGTACATTCCTTTGGCCGTCACCAGTCCGGCCAGTCCAGCCCAGTCGCTGACCACAGCGTGGTGCCAGCTCCACTACCCAGCACTGCTGACCGACCAGATGGCCACAGCAAGCCGGACCCTGCCCGCCCCCCTGACCTGTCCTGTGGCGGACCTCTTCCCAGACAGTCTGGCCTGCAGGATGCACTTCGTCTTCGGCGACCAGACTCTGACCCACAGCGAGGACATCTTCGTGGGCAGCTGGACAAGGAGGGAAGATAGACCGCTGAAGACGTTCTCCAGGTCCTTCAGTGTGGCGACCATCACGGTGGACACCGCCTACCACGTCATCCTGGTGGAGAAGAAGGGGCCCCTGTCGTCCCCACAGTTCGGAAAGACGTGGTGAGTTACGTCACAGAGAAAATAACTGAGGTGCTGGGCACGGTGACATCCAAAGTGGTGAACGCAGGCCCCAGGTCCAGGGAGATCCAGCGGTGTGTCCTGAAGATGCCCCGTCCCCCAGGGAGCAGTCTGTCCTGCCTGCTGAGCTCTGACTGCCAGAGTCTGCTGCTCCTCTCCAGCGATGCCCAGGAGGTCCGCCAAGCCGAGCTCTTCGCAAAGGCTCAGCTGCGGCAGTCCGCAGCGCCTCCATCCACGGCTTCTACCGCCACGCAAAACCCCACAGACCACCACCCTGTCACCTGGTTTAAAGATCGGACATCTCTGACACGTCCATGCCTCAACGGAACAGATCCTCCCCAAGCTGCGGCAGCTGCACGTGCTAAGACTGCCCCACGCCTGCCATCCAGCCTGCATCACGACGTGGACCAGGATTGGGAGTCTCTGACCACGACTGCGAGGTGGACGCCACTGACCAGCTAGTAAATAACTTAGGCCACTCTCTCTTTCAATCTCTCTCTCTCTCTGTCTCTGTTTCTCTGTGTCTGTCTGTCTGTCTGTCTGTCTGTCTGTCTATCACATCTCTGTCTCTCTATCTGTCTGTCTGTCTGTCTGTCTGTCTGTCTGCCTCTCTCTCTCTGTCTCTGTTTCTCTGTGTCTGTCTGTCTGTCTATCACTGTCTATCTCTGTCTCTGTCTCTCTATCTCTCTATCTGTCTGTCTGCCTCTCTGTCTATGTCTCTCAAATACTAGATACTGCAACATCTTAGCATGTCTGTATGATACACTTTTTATTGTGCCAGTTTTTCTAATGTGGTATTCATTTTCTTTAATTTGAATACTACAGTGTCACCAGTCGCATTTAGTATTGTTAATGTGTTTTCTGTATGTGTACCCCTTCAGTGAAGGGCCTTGGCCTATACCGAACAAACTTTCGCATTTGCATTCTCTCTCTCTCCCTGTCTGTCTGTCTGTCTTTCTGTCTGCCTGTCTGTCTGTCTGTCTGTCTCTGTCTCTCTCTCTGTGTCTCTCTGTCTCTGTCTGCCTGTCTGTCTGTCTGTCTCTGTCTGTCTGTCTGTCTCTCCCCTCTCTCTCTCTCTCCTCTCTCTCTCTCTCTCTCTCTCTCTCTCTCTCTCTCTCGCTCTCTCTCTCTCTCTCTCTCTTCTGGCTCGGCGAAATTCCTTCTCCCCTACCCACGCATTGATCAATACAAAACAAGCCTAGCTTACTCTGGACCATATATCTGGAACTCACTTCCACCGAGTCTACAAAATACGAGTACGTTAAAACTTTTCAAGAAATATTTGCATACACATTTTATGTCTCAATAATTTGATTGCTCGATTAAAATCTTTAACGTCCATTCGCAAGTCTTCTTTGTACCATAATTTGAATACACCGTCTAAACATGTAATCTTCTCCATTAAATCGCTTATTCCCACTCCCACATTGTCTACCATCCCTATTCTCTCCCCGTATTCTTCCTACCACCCTCCCCCCCCCCCCCCCCCCGACCTCTCTCTCTATCTATCTTTCTCTCTCTCTGTGCTTTTGTTTGTTTGTGTGCTTGTTTGTGTTTTTCTTTCCTTCAGTTTGACTACCCACCAAGTCATCAAATAACGTTTATGAATAGTCTGCTTTTTGTCATTGTAGAATTACATTACAGTGTTGCTATGTTTAATTTCAGTATGAACAATATTTATTGAAATGATGTATGCATGACAAGGACAAATTGTAAGACTAGGCTTTGGTCTAACATTTTCATCCTTGCCTATTAAAGATCAAGCAATCGATCAATCTCTCTCTCTCTCTCTCTCTCTCTCATCTCTCTCTCTCCTCTCTCTCTCTCTCTCTCTCTCTTGCTTGTATTGCAGATAAGATTAAGAGGACTTCTGGTAAAATTTGCCTTCTGTTTTTTTTTTTTTTTTTTTTTTGTTTGTTTGTTGTTTTTTTTTCTTTGATCAGCATACCTCCAAACAATGAAAAGACTGACGTGATGACAGTCCATACAGTTCTTTGTACAATACTGAGATGTATTTTTGCATTGAAACTTCAAGCTATGTCGCCAAGTGATGTGGAGTTCATGCGTGGCGCACGTGATGAAGTGAAGGAACTAGCAACTTGAAAGACTTGTCATAGGCATTTTTTTCCTGTCTGTAAAATTGTCTTTCAGTGCCAACACATTTGGTATATATTTCTTTTTCAGTGTGAACGAAGTCCCGCAACAAACACACCAAAAGAAACTGACCAGAAGCAGACTTCGTCCAGCCAGCCGCCCACCGGCGAGGATGACATGGTCAGAAACCCACACCATTCCGGCCTGGGCTCTGACGCTGACCTACAAGAAGCCGACGTCATTGAATCTTACTCACAGGAGGCCGACGTCATTGAATCTTACTCACAGGAAGCCGACGTCATTGAATCTTACTCGCAGGAAGCCGGCTTCATTGAATCTTACTCGCAGGAAGCCGACTTCATTGAATCCTACTCGTTGGAAGCCGACGTCATTGAATCTTACTCGTTGGAAGCCGACGCCATTGAATTTTGCTCAGAGGAAGCCGACGTCGTTGAATCTTACTCGCAGAAAGCCGACGTCATTGAATCTTACTCGTTGGAAGCCGACGCCATTGAATTTTGCTCAGAGGAAGCCGACGTCTTTGAATCTTACTCACAGGAAGTCGACGTCTGTGAATCTTACTCACAGGAAGCCGACGTCATTGAATCTTGCTCGCAGGAAGCCGACGTCATTGAGGAGAGCGAGGTCACCATCATGCCAGCCATTCCCCCACCTGCCCCTCGCCTTCCTTCACCCCTCAAGACCCACAGCGGCAGGAGGTCAGAGTTCGTGACCCCCTCGGGTCTCCGAGTGTCTGTGTACAGAGCGGACCTCACCCAGCTCAGGGTGGACGCCGTGGTCAACGCCACAGACGGTAAACTTGGCACCGCAGGGGCGTGGCTCGTGCCCTGGTCAAAGCGGCCGGGGCGGCCATGACGGACCAGGTGCAGGATTACGTCAGACGGAACGGACCGCTGCGGGAGAAGCAGGTGTTGTGCACTACGGCCGGCCAGCTGCCCTGTGGTCAGGTGCTGCACACCTTGGGTCCCCGCTGGGATACCTACCAGGACAAAGCGCAGTGTGGACAGCGCCTGGCGGACACCGTGCTGCAGTGCCTGAGGAAGGCTGGAGAGAAAGGCCTCACCTCTCTGGCCATGCCCTGTATCAGTGCAGGTAAAGCTTGGCACAACCCTACCGAACCACTGACCTGTCCCCTCTCCTTTCCCCCTTCCTCTCCCCCTCCCTTGCGCTTCAAATTTGAAGCATCACTTGTTAAGAACAATCTTAGTTTAACCGAAAGAGAGAAGGTGGGTTGGAATAGAGAAGAACAAGAATGTTTTTTTTCGCATCGTTCATTGTTCGCTCTGAGTTGACAGAATGTTGATATGACTTTCATTTGAATGTTGCAGAAGTAGATGCAGTTTACGTTTTCCTCAGGTTAGAGAGAGAGAGAGAGAGAGAGAGAGAGAGAGAGACAGACAGACAGACAGACAGACAGACAGACAGACAGACAGGCAAACGGACAGAGACAGAGAGAGTTGCAAACTTTCCGTTCTGTTCATCTGTTTTCCTAGATGGTATGATCTCTATGATTCTCACCAGTCCAACGGTCCCCTCCCCCACCCTCCCTTTCTTCCTAAACGTCTACCCCCTCCTCCACGTTCTGTCAACTCTTCTTCCTCCCCAGGGAAGGTGATCAGCTGTCCTGTTTGTTCAGGGTCATTTGGCGTGCCCCCTTCAGTGTGTGCCGGGCAGTTGCTGAGGGCGGTTAAGACCTTTGAGGAGCAGCGGCGCAGCCAGCGGGAGCAGCCTGCAACACCTGCACCTGGTGGACCTCCAGCAGCACCTGATCCACACCCTCCAGCAGGTCTTCAAACAGCGCTGGAGTCAGGAATTGTCTCCTTGGGGGTGGCCAGCCCTTCGAGACAGGTATGGTGTGGTCATCCCGTGTATAGGACATTGGGTTTTCTCTGTCTGTCTGTCTGTCTCTCTCTCTCTCTCTCTCTCTCTCTCTCTCTCTCTCTCTCTCCTCTCTCTCTCTCTCTCTCTCTCTCACTCACACCAAACAGAAGCCAAGTCAGTACCATTCAGGACGAAGACGTCAAATGCCTCACACAGAAGGGAAACACAATGAAAGGTGGACTGAACATTGCTGTGAACACGACAACACACAGGGCAAAGGAGACCCAAGTGTGCTGACCGTTGAGGATTTATCCAATGAGGATAACTGTCCAGCCCTCCAGGAAGACGTACAGCGGCAGTGAAGTGGATGAAATGTGTGTGTGTGTGTGTGTGGGGGGGGGGGGGGGGGTCTGCAGGTATTAACAACGTGTCTGCAGGACAATGGAATTGACACCCGGACCGCCATCTGCGACAAAATCTGGCACTGGCCACTGGCGAGCGGCCCATACCATGGGTTTGCTAACTACTTCTCTCTGTGTTCATCCAAGAAAATCTCCAACACGGTCAGAACCACCACACTGTCAGTGTCATCAGCCATGCCAGCAAAGTAATGCTCAAAATCATCTGAACTGATCGCAGTGTCAAGAAAATACCGTTATATTTGAAGAACAGGCTAGATTGCACGAAGTTAGAGGTGCATTAGAAGATCTGTAAACTGTGTACTCTTGGTGAAAAGCATCTCCAGCACCAGCGGAAGGTCACCACGTCTCCATAGACTTCATGAAGGCCTCTGACAGAGTCTGACAGTAGATGCTATGGGCCATGACCCAGAAATTTAACATCCACCAAAAACTCACCAACGCCATCCGGCAACTGTGCTCTAGAACAGTATCCATACAGGATGCAGTTGGAGAGTGGTTCCATATTCCAACTGGGGTTCGTCAGGGATGCATAGTATCTCCCACTCTTTTTAACATAATCCTGGAATGCACGATGACTGATGGACTCAAAGATCCTGACAGCACAGCAAGCACTGGATCCAGCTAAAACCTCCACTTCGTTAATCTTGATAAAAGAGTGGATGAAATCTCAACAATGATATGGAAATCAGCGTTGCGAGGAACACGTTGATAGGAGGCGGGAACAGGAAGTTCAATACTGATGTAATTGTCCACGGACAAAAGGTAAAAACTGTCTACAGTTCACCTACATGGAGTCCATCATTAGCAGTGAGGAATCCAAACCAGAAATCCTCTCAAGGGCATCAAAAGGAACATCAACTCTGTCCCTACTGAATCCTGTATGGAAAGATAATAACATCTCCATGAGACACCAGATCAAGCTCTTGCATGCATCAGAACATTCCATCTTCCTGTACGCACGTGACACACGGCCCTTCACAGCAGATCTGAACAGAGGAATCCAAGCCGTGGAAATGAGATGTGTCAGCAAGACGCAAGACATCAGAAAACACTGATCATACCTGCAGTGAATCAGAGCGTCAAGCCATCAAACAGCACACTGCATCATGTGAACACTTGGTGACATCAGTTCAGAACAAGATCCACGTGATATATCCATGTGACAAGATCCAATGGCCTTGCTAAGACAATCATCCAGGGGCTTTTAAAAGGGAGGGAGACAGAGGGAAGACAATGTAAACGAAGGTCTGGAAGCAGTGGAGAATGGACAGGAAACCCATCTGCGGGAGACCCAGCCTTGGCATCGCACTGACCGAGCTAGAGGGGTCTGGAGAAGTGCTCTTCAGAGTGGTAGCCCTTGGACTGATTGTAGTGGCAGGAAGAAGAGGAATGAAAATGCTTTCATTCTTTATTACACAGTGATGTCAGAACTAGGGGAGGGGGGGGGGGCTGCGTGGGCAGTGCGCCCTTTCCCCAATGAAAAGAGTGGAGGAAGGAAGAATCTTCTCCCCCCCCCCCCTTCCTCGCCCTCCATCGAATATTTGAAGCCAAAAATATGGGGACACTGGTTTTGGTGTATCCCACCCTCTCCCTCCTTATAGGAATTTGGAAGATGGGGAAAAAACTAAGAAATAGTAAACCGAAATTACCTCCAGTCCCCCACAATCCTTTACAAGAATTTTTTTATCCCCACACCCAACCCCCCTACCATGTTTTATGAACTGGATATGAGACCTTCCTGGTGCCCTTTCCTGCTTTTATGAAAATCTGCAAGTTTAACCCCCTCGCCTCCCCCCCCCCCCCCCCCCCCCCCCCCCCCCCCCTCTCTTCCGACCATTCACTTTGTCAAAATTTGGAAGACTGCAGTAAAGTCAGATCAGGAAAGTCCCCCGAAGTAAACTACGTTTGGAAGTCACAGTAACCTGTGGTTTGATTGCTTTCTTTCTGCCTTACAGTGCCAGTACCGTCAGTGTGATGATTGTTGTGCAGAGTGCACAAGTGCTGTCAGTCTACACAGCAAGAGAAACTGACCAGAAACAGACTCCGGCCAGCCAGCTCCCAACCGAGAGGGATTACATGGTCAGATCCCCTCACCATTTCAGCCTGGACTTTGACGATGACCCACAGGAAGCAGACATGTGTGGAGAGGGCGAGGCCATCGTCATGCCAGCCGTTCCCCCACCTGCCCCTCGCCTCCCTCACCCCTCAAGACCCACAGCGGCAGGAGGTCAGAGTTCGTGACCCGTCGGGTCTCCGAGTGTCTGTGTACAGTGCGGACCTCACCCAGCTCAGGGTGGACGCCCGTGGTCAACGCCACAGACGGTAAACTTGGCACCTCAGTGGGCGTGGCTCGTGCCCTGGCCAAAGCGGGCCGGCGCGGCCATGACGGACCAGGTGCAGGATTACGTCAGACAGAACGGACCGCTGCGGGAGAGACAGTTGTTGTGCACTACGGCCGCCAGCTGCCCTGTGGTCAGGTGCTGCACACCTTGGGTCCCCGCTGGGATACCTACCAGGACAAAGCGCAGTGTGGACAGCGCCTGGCGGACACCGTGCTGCAGTGCCTGAGGAAGGCTGGAGAGAAAGGCCTCACCTCTCTGGCCATGCCCTGTATCAGTGCAGGTAAACCACAACACTCCCCCTCCCCGCACCCCCTCCCTCCCCTTTCCCCATTCCACTTCCTTCTACATCCTCCACCCTCAGTATCGGTTTTGACGAATGTGACCACAGTCACTGTGGATTACTGTTTATCTTGAGTTTCTTGAAAGTCATTTTCATTATAGATCCAGTAGCAACAAATAGCCATCCTTATCAGGGCTATCATCTCCATCAAAATCAAGTAAACACTCAAATCAGTCTACAGACCAGTTTTGTTCCCTGATACTCGGAGTGCCTAACGACTGCATCAGCTATCCCCTATTCTGCAATCAAATGAACATTGCTTGTGGAAACCCAAAGCTGACATCCAGTGAAACATGTCTGAGCTGAACCAGATGTTCATGGAGTCTGACGTAAAGAGTGTGTGCCAAATGACAAGTCTCACCAGACACAGCACAGTGTGATTAGACAGACGAGGTCACGAAACCTGCTTGTGGTGATTCAGGATGGAGGGAGGGAGAGAAGGAGAGAAAAATAATGAGTTACATCTTTTCTATTCGGTTCGTCCATTTGTCTGCGAGTTTGCAGAAATTTCTCTGTGACCCTCATCTAGACATTGCACAAGATAATGAGCTTTTGCTTCCCGTTTTGATGAACCCTAATTAAGGAGAAAAAGGGGCTGTGAGGAGAGGGGGAGGGGAAGTGGGGGGGGGGGATTTCTTACTCTCTTCAACCGTTTACTCCTCGATGGCAGAGATACGCCCCTCACCCTCCCAGCTCCTACCAGTCCTCTAGGCTCTACCCCCCTCCCTCCCCCCCCCCCCACACACACACACGCACACACAAACACACACACCCTCCCCACCACCATCTACACATCTCACAGTCCCTGCAGAGCCTTGCTGTATCTACGGAGCCATCGACCGGTCTCTCTCTCTCTCTCTCTCTCTCTCTCTCTCTCTCTCTCTCGCTCTCGCTCTCTGTCCCCGCTTCAGCTACCCATCCTACAGGTAACAAATCTCCCCGAGCTCTCTTTTCACCTCTCAGTATGCATGGATGCTGCACGGTGTTTCTTGAACAGGTGAGTGCAGGCACAAGACCCTAAAATCCTTCCTCTTTTGGATAGCCTGCAAAAGCGAATCCATCTTTGCTGTTGCCACACTCCCCTAGTAAGGAAATGCAGGAAACCACCAGGTGCTTGGGCACAGTCCCTCAGTTCAGTGCTTTGTTTAATGTCTTTTCATCGCCAGATGATATTAGGCACATCTTTAAAAAAATAAAAAAAATAAAAAATCCTCCACGCTTAACACAACATCTGATATATGCATATTTACATAAGTGAAATACCCAAGTGGTACCCAAAATTGTTGATCTTTATAAAAAATTTTGCGACCAGTGACTGCGAAATAACCATGACAATTTCAGCAGCATATGAACCATATAAGGCAGTATTGACGTGATCAAAGTTAGTCATCTCACTACCTTTCTCCTGATCTAGCGAGGCCAACACTGAGCATCCAAACAAAAGATGATGCACAGAATTTTTTTTTCCTCTGCAGACACAAGTAATACCATGAGAATATTTAGTGCACCAAGTATTCAGCCTTAATTTATGAATTGATATTTACTGCACCAAGTATTCAGCCTTAATTTATGAATTAATCTAACATTAACAATGTGCCATGGGCACGACGGTAAAGTAGCCTTTTTTTTGGCTAAAATTCTGCGTATGTACAGGCACAGTCCCTGACGTTGCTGTTGTTGTTCGTGTGTCACAGGTGGTTTTGGGGTGCCGCCCTCAGTGTGTGCGGGGCAGTACCTGCAGGCGGTGAAGACCTTTGAGGAGAAGCACGCAGCACACAGCAGCCTGCGCCACCTCCACCTGGTGGACCGCCAGCAGGACCTGGTCAACACCCTCCAACAGGTCTTCACAGACACCTGGACACTGGCCATGGCTGGCCTGTCCAACACCGGACTTTTGACCCAGGTGAGGGGGAGGGGGTGGATATCTCTGTGTGTGTGTGTGTGTGTGTGAGAGAGAGAGAGAGAGAGAGAGAGAGAGAGAGAGAGAGTGTGTGTATGTGGGAGAGAGAAAGATAGAGTGTGTGTGTGTGTGTGTGTGTGTGTGTGTGTGTGCGTGAGAGAGAGAGAGAGAGAAAGTGTGTGTGTGTATGTGTGTGTGTGAGAGAGAGAGGCGAAAAGAGAGAGCGAGAGAATGTGTGTGTGTGTGTGTGTGTGTGTGTGTGAGAGAGAGAGAGAGAGAGTGTGTGTGTATGTGTGTGTGAGAGAGAGAGCGAGAGAATGTGTGTGTGTGAGAGAGAGAGAGAGTGTGTGTGTCTGTGTATGTGTGTGTGGGTATGTGTGAAAGAGAGAGAGAGAGAAGTGAGAGAGAGAGAGAAAGAGAAAAGTGTGTGTGTGTGTGTGTGTGTGTGTCTGTGCGCGCGCGCGTGCTTGTGCGTGTATGTGTGTTTGTGTGTGTGTCTGTGTCTGTGTCTGTGTCTGTGTGTGTCTGTTTGTCTGTGTTGAGGAAGCGGGACCATTTTACATGGATGACACCTAACCAACCTCCTCCTTCCCATCCACTGCATCACCACAGAAATCCCGCACACGGCCCATGAAGCCGACCCCCCTGCCCAGAACCCCACGCCCAGCCATCCCCCCATCACCACTGGGCTCTGCCACCCTAGCCACGCCGGCGGCCAACCTGGCGGCACTCCCAAGACTCCCGGTGGCCAGGAGAGATTTCACCACCCCGGGTGGCACCAAGGTGTCTGTGCAGGTGGCAGACATCACAGGGCTGGCGGTGGGGGCCGTGGTCTGTGCCACCAACACCTCACTGTATCAGGGCACCGGGGTGGCACTGGCCATCGCCAGTGCTGGCGGAGCGGCACTGAAGGCAGAGGTCAGTTATCAACGATGTTCAGGTTGATCAGCATCATCGTCATCATCATCATGGTCATCATCATCATCATCGTCCTCATCATCATCGTCGTCGTCATCATCATCATCATCATCATCATCGTCATCATCAGCAGCAGCATTATCATCGTCGTCATCTTCATCATCATCGTCATCATCATCGTCAGCATTATCATCGTCGTCATCTTCATCATCATCATCATCTTCGTCATCATCAGCAGCAGCATTATCAGCAGCAGCATTAGCAGCAGTAGCATCATCATCATCATCATCATCATCATCATCGTCATCATCATCGTCGTCGTCATCATCATCATCATCATCATCGTCGTCGTCGTCGTCGTCGTCATCAGCATCCTCATTATCGTCATCGTCATCATCATCATCATCGTCATCGTCGTCGTCATCATCATCACCGTCGTCGTCGTCGTCATCATCATCATCATCATCATCATCAATAATGACATTTATATAGCACAATTTTAGTTGAAAGCAACTCATTACGTTTTCATACACGACATATCTTTTTTCATTCACACGTAATAACTTGCTCACCACAGAAGTTCTTATGTACACACACGTGCAATCAGTATTTGCTAAAAATGGTTTGCTGAAGGACTGGTTTTTAGCTGTAATTTCTTTGAAAATGTTCTCGATTGCTGCTTTGGTGAGTCCTCCGTAATGCTGTCCCTGGGGATGTGAGGAGTACAGAATGTGATTTTCGCTGTGAGCTTAGTGTGTACTGGAAGACCGGCCATTGTCGCTGCTCTCTCATCAATATGCCTGAGCTCGGTAGGTGGAGCGCCGGACTTGTCATCCTAGTGATCCTGGGTTTGCTGGTTCGAATCTCACGTAACGTGACGTCACGT
>CM031599.1:64641486-64648986 GCA_018398815.1 Conus ventricosus | reverse complement strand
ACAGCAACGCACTGTCCACAGAGGCATGCAAATGTAGTTAGTGGACAAATTTCGAGACAGAACAGTCGAATCAGAAATAGCTAGGGATGAAAGAGATGTCATGCAAAATGGATCAGTCTATGCTACTGTCTTTTTCAACCCAAGACCTTTCACTTTGTGTGGTAACAAGAGAGGCAACTGCCTGTTTCAACTCACGTGTAGTGATAGGGATGCCTCTGCGGCGGGGGGTGCCGGGGGCCGTCACTAGGATGCCTACCCGTCAGTTCTCGTCCCCTCCGATCCAGTTAGTGGGCAGAGAGTGTATAAATGTGATCTGGAGTAAATGTTGTGATCTAGTATCTATTTATGCAACTTCAAGAGCTATATCAAGCCTACACAGGAAAAAGAAAAGAAAAGGATTTTTTTTTAAAGTCGGGCAGCCGGTTCAAGGAAACCTTCTATTCTGTGGCAAAATAATCAGAGTGTTGATGTGTGGTCACATAACAGAAGAAGAAACGGGGAGGGTGGGGGAAAGGGCAGGGGAGAAAGAAAAATGTCGTAAGTGTCTGAAGAAGTGCTGATTCAAATATTGTTAAACAGAAATGTCTGAATTGAGCTATACTGTCATTTAATGGTGAGCTAGTCTTGTTTGGAATCGGCGATTTTAACCACAACTGATGATTCTGAAATAACTATGGGCGAAGTGTTCTTTATTCATAAACATGAATTGTTCACACAAAAACTGCCCTTCCAAGATTTACAAGATTTATCAGTGAACTGAACACACACCACAGAGAAGTATATACAGTGAAAAGAAATGTCATTTAGGAATACACGAACAAATGCCTATCGTGTCATGTATATGATATAGATTGAGCAGCTGTGAGTATGACATTGTCCACATACTTCAGCCAGATTTGTAGCTGTCATAATTTATGCTGCTTCCGGTCTCTTAAAGCCATCAGTATAACCATCACTACCATACATTGACACGGATTATTATGCGTCTGTCATCAGATTTCAATTTAGGATGCTGTAATTTCCATAAAATCAGTCGTATGGTCGCTTTGATATGCCATGATGTAAAGGAGTGTGAAAACTGACACCTTTGTTTGTTGGGGATGTGTTTTTATTTGTGTTTTCATTTTTCTTCATGCCATGTAAAATGCCCTGGCCAGTTCACCCAATTCTGCGCTGCACTGACCTGTCTTCAACGCTGCCAGTGATTTCAGGTTCGGTTCTCGTTGTACGCACGCTGTTGTTATGCTGCTTTGTTAATCGTAATATTCGCAGTGTGTGTAGATGAATATCTTGTAATCATGCTGTGGCGATTCGTGTTAAATGTAAATTGAATCTTTACTGCCATAAAAAAGCATATGGTGAGTGCTGGTGGACCTCGTAAAACAATATGAAGGAAAGTCCAAACTGATCTGGCTTTGACCAAGGATGACCGCTTCCTCCCATCTTTTATCTCGCCTGAAGAGTCTGTGACTCCCAGCGTTGTAGCGGTGACCTAGTTCCCACTCAAAGCAGCAAATTCCAGCCTTTCCGCAAATGATCTGCCTTTTGTCACCAACACATTCTTACCAAGGCTTGCTTTAAACGTCAGCCGTCAATTCCTTTTTGCATCACATGAAGCGATTATTTATTTGATTGATCTGTTTCAAATTCTTCCTTTCAAATTTTATTGGAGTCCTGTCTTAAACACAACTTTATCATGCACTAGTACCATTTAATAATTATTACTGTGGAAACAGGAAATGCTGTAAATTTGTCCCTTTTATTTGCTTTCACTTGTTTGATTTGCCACATATGTTCATGCCATGCGTAACTATCATTTGCAAGATAATGCTGACTTGAGGCGAATCTTTTGTGTTGTATTAGGTGACAGTTGTTTATATTGTCTTCCATTGGTAAAAACTGCGTCGTATAGCCTGAATAGTCTGATATTGTATATTGATATTTGTTGCAATGCTTACAAAGGATATTGTTCAATATTTCTTTTATTAAAACATAATGCAATTCTTAAAACTGATCTCAATTTCTGAGAATGTTTCAGTTTTGTAGTATGACAAACAGAATACTAAAATATTAACTCTCTCTCTCTCTCTCTCCTCTCTCTCTCTCTCTCTCTCTCTTTCTCTCTCTCTCTCTCATTGCTGTGATCTTTATATGTATACTGTGATGCACATGCCAGTGATGACATTGTCCATTCTCAAGAAATAAGAAATAAGACATGGTGTGTGTGTGTGTGTGTGTGTTGTGTGTGTGTGTGTGTGTGTGTGTGTGTGTGTGTGTGTGACATCAGTGTTCTTCATTTTTATCTTCGATGTTGGACAATGTCATTGGTGGTACGCCAACCATCTAAATCAAATGTTAATCTCCACTAGTTCTTTTGTTTGCGAATTTTCTAAATATATACTTTGCCTGTTTTACAATATCCAGACAAGTAGGATTAAACCATCCATCTCCATTATAGAAACGTCATCTTCATTTTTAGTAATCAATGTGTGTTGAATTGAGACAGGTATCTAGATAAAGATTAAAAACGTAGCGGAATATATAGTAAATAAGAAGCCTCTTGTAACGCAAATAATTTTCAAAGGTCGTTCATTATAGATTAATAAATCATGGTGCAGGGTCTCTATGAGGTGTCTATTATTAAAACCTGAAAATCAGGAGTAAGATCATTTTGCATTTTTTGTTATGAACGTTGACTTTTATTCCTCTTTTGCTTGTGATTTGCCTTTTATTAAAGATTTGCTGGCAATGTATCTTGGTTTTGTTGTCGTGTTTTCTTGTGTTGCAGTCCGTGTCCTCTCTTCTCTTCAAACCCCCAGTCTGTCCATTCATCTCCTTTCCGTCCGTCTGTATCTTTGCGCGCACGCACGTGTGAGTGTGTGTGTGTGTGTGTGTGTGTGTGTGTGTGTGTGTGTGTGTGTGTGTGTGTGTTGTGGCGCGCGCGCGCGCGCGCATGTGTGTGTTTACGTGTGCATGCGTGTGTGTATGTGTGGACGTGGAAGTGGTTGTGGGTGTGTGCTTGTGCACGTGTATGATAAGGGGTTTATACCCATAATAAAAACAGAAGAAAAATGATGAAACTGCTAGGATCGTCCGTCAGTATGAAGCTTTCCTTTCAACCTGATGACCCTTTGCTCCCCCTCCCCCATCCCCACCCCCCCCCATCCTCATCCTCTGGTCCAAAACGTTTGCCAGCCCATGATACATTGAGACCTATGCCTCTCAAACTTTGCCAGGGATTCCATAAAAACAAACACACAACGTGCACTGGGAACTTTGATAAAGCGGTGTGGTCACACGCAGGCAGTGGCTGCACCTCATGCTTCACCTGCAAACTGGATCTGAATGTTACAGAAATGAACACATTGGACACTTCTCCCTGTCTTCTTAATGTTACTGAAATAAACACTGGCACTTCTCTGTCTTCTTAATATTACTGAAATGAACACAGTGGACACTTCTCTATGTCTTCTTAAAGTTACTGAAATGAACACAGTGGACACTTCTCTCTGTCTCTTAATGTTACTGAAATGAACACAGTGGCACTTCTCTGTCTTCTTAATGTTACAGAAATGAACACAGTGGCACGTCTCTCTGTCTTCTTAATGTTACTGAAATAAACACAGTGGCACGTCTCTCTGTCTTCTTAATGTTACAGAAATGAACACAGTGGACACTTCTCTCTGTCTTCTTAATTATTACTGAAATGAACACGGTGGCACGTCTCTCTGTTTCTTAATGTTACTGAAATGAACACAGTGGCACGTCTCTCTGTCTTCTTAATATTACTGAAATGAACACAGTAGCACGTCTCTCTGTCTTCTTAATGTTACTGAAATGAACACAGTGGCACTTGTCTCTGTCTTCGTAATGTTACTGAAATGAACACGGTAGCACTTCTCTCTGTCTTCGTAATGTTACTGAAATGAACACAGTGGCACTTCTCTCTGTCTTCGTAATGTTACTGAAATGAACACAGTAGCACTTCTCTCTGTCTTCGTAATGTTACTGAAATGAACACAGTGGCACTTCTCTCTGTCTTCGTAATGTTACTGAAATGAACACAGTGGCACTTCTCTCTGTCTTCGTAATGTTACAGAAATGAACACAGTGGCACTTCTCTCTCTGTCTTCTTAATGCTATAGCTATGAACACAGTGACACTTCTCCCTGTCTTCTTAATGTTATTGAAATGCACACAGTGACCTTAAGACGCTGGAGAATCTTTTTTTTTGTTTTTACAATTCGAAGATAAATTCTGCAAGCTTCACGTATTTTTATGGACATATTTTTCTTTTTTTCATATTTGAAGTGAATCTTATTATCTCGCTCAACAAATCCACCTGCAGAACTGTGCAACTGTCCCCCAAGACTGATGCTTCACATCAATGAACGATAAAGATGCTCACAACTAGGATCAACATGCGACTGCCAGCAACATAAAAAACCGATCAGACGGGATGCCAAAAGGGTGACAGATAAACAGATCAGACAGGACCAGCTGGATGACAGATAAACAGATCAGACAGGACCAGCAGGGTGACAGATAAACAGATCAGACAGGACCAGCAGGATGGCAGATAAACAGATCAGACAGGACCAGCAGGGTGGCAGATAAACAGATCAGACATGACCAGCAGGGTGGCAGATAAACAGATCAGACAGGACCAGCAGGATGGCAGATAAACAGATCAGACAGGACCAGCAGGATGGCAGATAAACAGATCAGACAGGACCATTAGGATGGCAGATAAACATCAGACAGGACCAGCAGGGTGACAGATAAACAGATCAGACAGGACCAGCAGGGTGACATATAAACCTCAGACAGGACCAGCAGGGTGACAGATAAACAGATCACACAGGACCAGCAGGGTGACAGATAAACATCAGAGGACCAGCAGGGTGACAGATAAACATCAGACAGGACCAGCAGGGTGACATATAAACATCAGACAGGACCAGCAGGGTGACATATAAACATCAGACAGGACCAGCAGAATAACATATGAACAGATCAGACAGGACCAGCAGGGTGACAGATAAACATCAGACAGGACCAGCAGAATAACATATGAACAGATCAGACAGGACCAGCAGGGTGACAGATAAACATCAGACAGGACCAGCAGAATAACATATGAACAGATCAGACAGGACCAGCGGGATGACATATAAACAGATCAGACAGGACCAGCAGGGTGACATATAAACCTCAGACAGGACCAGCAGGGTGACATATAAACCTCAGACAGGACCAGCAGGGTGACATATAAACCTCAGACAGGACCAGCAGGGTGACAGATGAACATCAGACAGGACCAGCAGGGTGACAGATAAACAGATCAGACAGGACCAGCAGGGTGACAGATAAACATCAGACAGGACCAGCAGGGTGGCAGATATAAAGTACAATCACCTTGCCAGCAGAGGTCCCATTCTCCTCGTGTAGCGCCCATCTCTCCAGCCAGATATTTGGGCGCCGACCTGTACAAACGGTGGTCATCTACACAGTTCTGTGGTCATCTGGTAATCATCACAGACAGCAGCTGTCATCCCATATTCCCCCTGTTCAGACATAGCTGACGCTGACAAGATCTGTTCTGACCTTCGGCTGGGGCACAAATCCGTGAGCAAAATGACGTTTAAAAATATAGATTTTTTTGTTATATAGTTTCTTTTTTCGGACGGTGTGTTATCCTGGGTTTGGACTTATCTGACCGAAATCTGTAAATAGATAACCTTGCTTTTGATTTAATCTAGTCAAAGATGTCATCTGTATTTGTTTGATCATCATTACCCAACAAAACAAGTTCAAAATCAACCTTGTACTCCAAACGTTGCTCACATGTTCGTCTAGAATCTTCTCTAAGTCTTCCCCAAAGTAGGGAAAATCGCAGAACCGTAAGTTTTGCCTGGCTAAGCGTTTTCATTTCAGCAGAGTATACACTTGTCACCGTCTACATTTCCTATTGTATTCAGGGTATTAATGGCAACTGAAATATCATAGCACGACTTCATTTGGAACAACATTAATCATATTTCTTTCTTTTTTAACCTGTTTCACTACCAATCCTAGCCTACATTGATGTTTAGTTTTAGCTCACACCTTGCGAAAGCTCACACATCATATACAACGACTGGTTCCAGTGAAATATCCTGATACATTGTAACATTCCTCTAAATTTCTATTATTTGCTGCGCATTTGTCCTTTCATGGCGCTTCCTTTTTTTATCATTTCTTGCTAGATCACTTGTGATTCCATACAACTCATATAGTCTAAGTAGCTTATATTGATTTTATACGTTTAAGGTACAAAGGTTGTAAATGAGAAAACCTTTCTTTTCTTCAACAGCGTCCCTACCAAGAACCTGTTTGTTGTGGCCATGGAATGTGTTGACACCAGTTCGGAACATGCCATTATGAAACCACGTTTAAAAAATGTCACATGAAACACAAAGCCCTCCTGATAAGATTTACTGCATTCATTTGTCAGCCGTCTCCACGGTCTACCCCTTTCAAACCATTCATTCACAGGACGGTCTGTGACTGACATTGTCTCTCATTTGGTGTTCCGGTGAAGATGTTTTTATCACTTGCCGCCGCGGCGAAGTGGCTAGCGTCGCGGACTTCCAGCTGGGAGGTCGCGGGTTCGATTCCCATCAGAGTCATGTGGGATTTTTCTGCCCCGACCGGCTCCTACCCAGAGCTGAGTTTGCTACGGACTCAGTTGGGAAGACTGGGACCACACAGTCGAGTTTCATCCAATTAATGGATGCGTCTCTGAGAGTGTTGCTCAAATTTCCTGACCAACACTGCAGGTGCCTGTATCTCTCGGGCCTGATTGACGCCGGGATATATGATGAAAGGAAGCACCGAAATGGAAATCCATAGCATCATCTTTATCGTCCTCATTCTCATCGATCAGCATAAAAAATTGTCTCAAATTCCTTCATGCCCTCCTCTCATAGTGACCTCAATTTCGATGTCCTCTCCACGTCTGTGCCCTTGGCTTCGTTCCGTCGGGGTCACCGGTATCGGCGAGTCCATGGGGGCTGTCGTTAGATGGATGGAGAGCTCACTCACACCGGCTCCGCGACTAAGCAATCATTGTCGTCAGTAGAGCGCTTAATAGGTGGTGTCCTGCGTATGTTAGATCAGAGCAGGCGCCACTGAACACCACCGAAGTGACTCGGCAGCAGTGCAGTGTCTCCTCCGGCGGGTTGCCTCTTGACGACTTGACATTGACTGCTCCCTGTGGATTGCCGGTGCTGGGGCTGCAGCACGACCGACCGGGCTGTGGCTGTGGACGGGATGTCGGAATGAGCGGCGTGGATGCACTGTCACTGAGGTGGCACAGCGGTTGGGACAGCAGCAACAACAACAGATGTTTTTATCCATGTTATTTTTGAGACACGAGTGAATGTTTGTAGTTAGTGACATGGAGGCCAGTATTTCCAGTGTCATGAAGCGATTTTTTCCGTTTATTTCATCTGATTT
>CM031599.1:64608986-64636486 GCA_018398815.1 Conus ventricosus | reverse complement strand
AAGAAGAGTGACTGTTCCGCCGAACGAAAGAGGCAAACACATCACAAGACAAAACACGACTCGTTTTGCCCTCTTGGTATGTTTTCATTTTGAATTCCTTCACTTTCAGATGGGATGGAACTTCAGCGTATGAAGCTAATATGAGCGATGCGTTTTGTTTTTTTCTATTTAAGAAAAATCAACAAATAAAATCAATCAACGAAACACGGATAGTCATGAAGTACGTGAAAAGAAAAAAGAAAAATACGAACTGGCATCCTAAAAGCAACTCTCTCTGAAATCTGGTTTAGGTCTGCCTGGGAGGTTTTATGTGTAGTTTTTTTTTATCAAATCCTTGTTTATTGTTCACCTGTTTCTTATCTTTTTCGATTTTTGTTAGCGTATTTTCAATTCGTTTTCCGCTCAATTTTTCCATTTGTGAAAATATGAATATGAATATGAAAAAACAAGTGGAATGAAAGAAATATTAAAACAGAGAGAGAGAGAGAGAGAGAGAGAGAGGGGAGAGAGAGAGAGAGAGAGAGAGAGAGAGAGAGAGAGCAAGAGGGAGAGACAGACAGACAGACAAATGTGCAGATCCACAGCACCCTAAGCGTCCTTCTCAGGGTAATGGGGTCGTTGCCATTGGCGATTACCTCTGAACTCCCTGTCACATACACAGACACACAGGCCAACAGTAGATGGTGGAGGTGAACTCACCCTGACGAGGGTGGCTCCAGTTCCACCATGTCTACAGAGGACTGCGATGCAATGTCAGATCGTCACACTGACCACCAGATGGTCAGACAAGCACGGCGGCACTGTGGTCAAGCAGGTCCAGTCCCTCTTGCCGAAGGAGGTCCATAGCCGGACGATCTGACCAAACAATCAAAATGTTTCAGCAGTGCATGTCTCAGTGGTCATTTTCAAAACCAGAGCGACAACAATTTGAAGTCTTGGACGTTTTCACAAAACTTTCTCATTAATAAACCATGTCTTTAAAAAAAAAAGACAAAAAAGGCAAAAAATGTGCTGTACGTTTGCAGTTGTCTGATATATTCTGTTGTCAAGGTGAGTGCGGAACATGACGTTTGTTGAGAATCTGCCTTAGATCATAGCTGGCCATAAACATGAGAGAAGTGTGACTTTTGTCTGTCCAGTCTGTCAATGCTGTGACCAGCAGTACTGACAGTGCTGATGTAGCGCCTGTCCCCCAGTGCCAGACCAGGTTCTAAGCGCTTTACCGTCTGCTCCGTCATCTATACAGCGGCCTGCTTACCTGGGCAGAGCCCACTGATGAGCTGCCGGGTGCACAATTGTTCATTTGCCGTGTCATTCAGTCGGTTACCATTCGTTCCTTCCTTCAACATTTCACGGGGGATGCATGCAATGTGCAAAACATGTCCTCCGTACCAACGACCGGACGCCCTTCTTTTCAGTTGCAAAGTGAGACGAATGCAGGCGGAAATCTAAACAAATCTTAAATAAATGTTAGCGAACCGCCCAGAGAACGTGGACAAACGAGTCACAAGACAAAACACGACGCGTTTCGACCTCTTAGGTCTTCGTCTGGTGATATATAAACGAATAAATTTTCGTTGTTTTATTCGTTTATATATCACCAGACGAAGACCTAAGAGGTCGAAACGCGTCGTGTTTTGTCTTGTGACTCGTTTGTCCACGTTCTCTGGGCGGTTCGCTAACATTTATTTAAGATCTTATGTAGAAAATCCGCCAAACATGAACAAACAAAGCACAAAACAAAGCACGACGCTTTTTTTTTTTACCTCTTTGGGAAGACCTCAAGAGGCCGTAACGCGTCGTGTTTCGTCTTGTGATGTGCTTGTTCATGTTTGGCGGATTAATTACATAAACGTTTATAGATTTGCCCTTCTCTTCTCAAAGTTGATGACAGAAATTGACGTGCGTACATCTTGTTCAACAGCCTCATATGAAGAACTTGATGGGGAATGGAGGGTAAGGGGGGGGGGGGGGGGGGGGGTGGGGGTCAAAACCGATGTTAATTCCGAGGGAAAAAGATCCCCCAGTGCCGAAACGGCCCAGCGGAGATTCGAACTCGCAACCCCACATTCTGGATACTGTGTTGCCCCTATTTCCGTTCTGTGACTATGAATGACCTGCTCATTATGTGGATGTTGTTCGCACGGCTCTCCAGGGGCGGATCGGAGCGTGGGCTGCATTGGGATCCTCCACCAGATGGCGATGATGAGTCACAGAGTGCTGCTGGTACTGGCTTTGTTCTTCTTGATATGTGAGTGGCTCTCTTTGTCCCTCTGTCTGTCTGTCTGTCTGTCTGTCTGTTTGTGTCCTGCTGGTACTGGCTTTGTTCTTCTTGATATGTGAGTGGCTCTCTTTGTCCCTCTGTCTGTCTGTCCGTCTGTTTGTCTGTGTCCTGTTGGTCCTGGCTTCGTTCCTCTTGATGTGTGAATGGCTCTCTTTGTTCCTCTGTCTGTCTGTTTGTCTGTCTGTCCCTCTGCCTGTCTCTTTGTCTGTGTTCTGCTGGTACTGGCTTTGTTCTTCTTGATATGTGAGTGGCTCTCTTTGTCCCTCTGTCTGTCTGTCTGTCTGTCTGTTTGTGACCTGCTGGTACTGGCTTTGTTCTTCTTGATATGTGAGTGGCTCTCTTTGTCCCTCTGTCTGTCTGTCTGTCTGTCTGTTTGTGACCTGCTGGTACTGGCTTTGTTCTTCTTGATATGTGAGTGGCTCTCTTTGTCCCTCTGTCTGTCTGTTTGTCTGTCTGTCTGTCTGTCTCTTGTGTCCTGCTGGTTCTGGCTTTGTTCTTCTTGATGTGTGAGTAGCTCTCTTTGTCCCTCTGTCTGTCTGTCTGTCTGTCTGTTTGGATCTGTGTTCTGAGGGTGCATGTGATGGTAGAGTGAGTGTGAGTGTGTGTGTGTGTGTGTGTGTGTGTGTGTGTGTGTGTGTGTGTGTGTGTGTGTGTGTGTGTGTGTGTGATTGTGTGTGTGTGTGTGTGTGTGTGTGTGTGTGTGTGTGTGTGTGTGTGTGTGTGTGTGTGTGTGTGTGTGTTGTACTGTAATGTTGACGACAAAAACATTTTTAATAAAACTGACTGTGATTCCTACGAATCCCCTTCACCCCCTCCTCCGATCCCTAATGCCAAGATCGGCTTTAAGTGTAGGTGTACCAAAATATCAAGTTTTGGAATCGTTTTTGTTTTCATCACATACGAGCACACGATCAAGCACACACACCTTAAAATACACAAACAAACAAACAAACAAAAAAAAAGAAAGAAAGAAAGAAAGAAAGAAAGAAAGAAAGAAAGAAAGAAAGAAAGAAAGAAAAAGAAAGAACGAAAGACAGACAGAGACAATAAAAAGAGAGAGAGAGACTACTTGTTCATTAATTTATTCATTGATTCATTGATTCATTCATTCATTCATTGACTTATTCATTCTTTCTTTCATTCATTCATTCACTCATTCATTTAATCATTCGTATATTCATTTAGGCCTTTCCCTTTATGAATGGGTTTGTGAACAGCATGAAACAAAAATTTACCGGAGGAGAATCATAATGACCTATCTGCTGAAATGACTGTCCTTATATTGGCAATCTTTGTACACAAAAATATGGAAATGTTGCGTATAGCATCAATCTTTATGCAAGACATTAACAAACTCAATCGAACCAGCATGAACAAACTCGATTTAACCAACATTAACAAACTCGATTTAACCAACATGAACAAACTCGATTTAAACAACATTAATAAACTGTTTAAACAACATGAAGAAACTCGATTTAAACAACATTAACAAACTCTATTTAAACAACATTAAGAAATTCGATATAAACAAGGTCATCCGTGATTTATAACCAAATGTAGTTCAACTTCCTGTGACATGTTACACACAGGACACATCAAATCGTAGCTCGCACACGATTAGTGTCTGACCCGACGATTGGTCCAATTAGATAGACCCAGTCTCAGTGCTGTCATTGATTTTTTCACCTGCCAATCCATAAGTACTTGTAACTTATGTTTCAAATCATGAATATTGCAAACCATTCTGTTTAATGAAATCTACCTTTAGAGCGCATCTGATGTTTCGATTTTGCCATTTCTGTCCGTCACATGTTGGCGAAAGATTTTTACAGGTACGCTTTCATTGCCTACACCTCCATTCAAACTAACGTCACTTAAACCATGGTCTTACGAACAGACACGTACATTTGACACACAGGTTTTCTGTCCATCGGAATTGAAATCATATAACATGTCATAACTTTATGCGGTAGTGTAAATTCTTCCATTCATAACAAGTAGCCAATACATTTGCATAAATCACAAACGGTATGATTCCTTTGAGACAAAATCGTTGGTTCGCAAATCTAGATAATGTTTCACAGCAAACAAATCAACTGATTCATTCTTCATCGCTGCCTAGTGTTTCTGCTGTTAACAATACTTCTGGTGTATGTGCTTCCTGAGGAAGCCTTTTGACATTGGTGGGATTTGTATGTCAAACAGGTCAACGGACAGTTCAAATGAAAGAGTACGTTTGAAGAACATATAGTTTTTTGTATAATAATTAACGCCCACCAGATTCATGTTGATGTTGTCAGTGCAAACGTTGAGTCTCATTCCCCTCCCCCCCCCCCCCCCCCCCCCCCCCCCACACGAATAATATAACACGAATATATATCTTAGATTGAAGAAATAGGGGGCGATAAGCATTCATATCTGCAGTGGTAGATAATTCTGCCTAACTAGCAGCATGTGCTTGAGTGGGTGAATGGGAATGATAAATGCTTCTCAAAATGAGCCTTCAGCAATCTTATAGTCTCCAAAGGGGAGACAATCTCCAATGGGAAGGAAACTCACTGACATGTAACTCCTGGTCAGATACCGGTACTTCGAAACCTGATTGCTAAGACATAAGAGCAAGCTTTATTTATAACTGAATATTTCTTGCAGTCATTGCAACACCAAGCTGCTCTGTAAGTTGCTGGAATGGTGCTCGGTACTTATCCTTGGAATTTATGTTTATTGTAATTTAGTCCCTTGGGGATTCATTCCAAGAACTGGCCCTCAGCACTTGTGTCTTAAGAGGCTATCTTTTTATATTTTCTACTTTTCACAAGAAAATGTGGCTTGTTTTGTTCTTTCATGATTTTCTTTTGCTTCTTAGGTGGCACCTTTGGTTGGTTTTTTGAAAACTCAACAAACGTACTACGGTATTGCACAACGGCCTTTTTCTGGGATAGCGTTCTTCTTAAAACCGAAAAGGCAGAGGAGTCAAGTTACCACTTTTCGCGGTCACTGAGGAGAAACAATCAGGTTTCGAAATACCGGTATCTGACCAGGAGTTATATGTTAGTGAGTTTCCTTCCCATTGGAGATTGTCTCCCCTTTGGAGACTGTAAGCTTGCTGAAGGCTCATTTTGAGAAGCATTTATCATTCCCCATTCACCCACTCAAGCACATGCTGCTAGTTAGGCAGAATTATCTACCACTGCAGATATGAATGCTTATCTCCCCCTATTTCTTCAATCTAAGACATAAAAGCAAGCTTTGTTTATAACTGAACTGTATATATATATATACATTTACCAATCTGTTCAAAACATTCTTATTTCTGAAACGTAAAAGAACACGTTAAAATGGATTAAATAAAACAGTGATTAAAAACCTTCAAGGACTTATGAATCAGTGTGGTTGTTTCTTAGTTGTTCTTTTTAGAAAATATGTCCGTGACTGGCACTTTCTGTTCATATGCATCGTATCGTACTGGATATAAAGTTGAAGATTTGTTTGTAACTTTGTTCATTTGGTGGGAAAAGAGAAGATAGCATTCTTACTACTTACCATTTCTTCCCACTTCTCTTGATACATTGTCCCAAGCAGCAGAGAGAATATCTCTGTTGGCATGATTAGGGTCATTTTTGTGTGTGTAAATGAATGATCTTAACCTTAGGGCAAGCGATCAGTTTCTCGCCGTCAATGTTGGAAAGAAAGATAACAAGTGTAAAAAAAAAAAAAAATTCAGGGGAGAAGTTCGGTCCCTTCACCCGGACGGCCGGGGAAAGTACGGTTGGCACGACCGGCAAAATCACGGCTCTCATCACACGGGTCGGGCCGGTGCACAAGGCACGGCTTTGACCGTCGCCAGTAAGCCGGAATAGAGAAGAAGCGGAGCAGAGTTTTTGTTGCCCGACGGACGGCGCACGGCCGGGCCGGGTCCACTGTGCACACAGCCTAACTCGTCTTCTCTTGAGATAGAACGGGTCGTCTGATTATATGGCTTCATCAACTAGATCATCATTATCATCTACATAATCATTACCAGTATCATATTGTCATCTATTCCTAAGAGAGATATGAAATGCTGAAACGATCTGTCGATTGTTATATTATTTCATACCTGCCTTCTTTTAAAGGATTTTTTTTTTTTTTTTGGAATGGCATGCCAACATTCTTTCTGGTCGTTGACAGAACTGACCAGTGTGCTTCACAGTGCATCATCTAATTCTGTTCTCTTTCTCCTTTGTGAAGGTATGCATTCACACCGAGCAGAAGCAAGATAATTCTGTTCTCTTTCTCCTTTGTGAAGGTATGCATTCACACCGAGCAGAAGCAAGATCATTCTGTTCTCTTTTCCTTTGTGAAGGTATGCATTCACACCGAGCAGAAGCAAGATAATTCTGTTCTCTTTCTCCTTTGTGAAGGTATGCATTCACACCGAGCAGAAGCAAGATCATTCTGTTCTCTTTCTCCTTTGTGAAGGTATGCATTCACACCGAGCAGAAGCAAGATAATTCTGTTGATGTCTTTTTATCACATGACTAACCGTCTACACTTTTCCCCTGCTGTTACACACACACACACACACACACACACACACACACACACACACACACCACACACACACACACACAGACAGACACACAGACAGAGAGCACGGACACGAAGTTGCCGTATCAAACTGTGAGAAAGAAGGGGTGGGAGGGGTTCGGAGGGAGGGACACAACATGATTGATCCCATCATTCATTCTGTTCAACAATCCACACTGAGTTTACTACACCCGTGACATGCACGAAGTAGGCTGATAGAGCACCGAGAGCCTTCATGGATGTTGTGGGATTAGCTGAACCGCTAGGTTTTTGTTGTGGATGCTCAGCATAAAGTACACCGATGAACATTTTCTGTTTTACACAGCATTTAACAACAACTCATGTACGAGAGTCCTGTTGGTTGGATGATGTTTATCACAAAAAAAAAACGAAACAAAATAAACGTCTGAGTGTATGTCACCATATACTTTTTACATGAACAAAAAGTACTACTCCTTAACAAACTGGACACTAATGATTCTCCATTTCTGCTCTCATAAAGCATTGCTACCTTTTCAGAAATTACATATTTACGTACTCCTTGACGAAACTTCATAGGGAAAGTGTTGGCCTGTTGTTCGTTAACGATATGATATCATGTAAGTAGTCAAGACTATTATATAAACTGTCAAGACCAACGGCATATTTGAATGACAGATACCACTGACATTCACTGATAATTTTGTAACGTCGTTTCATTTTTTAATGAAAACAAAATATCAGTCTCCCTTATAATTCATCAACACAACCTTCTTCACAGCCTAGTCTAACACGACCAGTCATTACCCGAACCATTTGCTGCAGTCGTGTTCTTTACCTATTCTTCCGTTTCTATCTCATTATTTTGCTGGATTAACACCTTTTCATATGCCTGCCTATCTTATCCACGCAATTGGGGTCTGGTAATGAAAGCCATTACTTGATGCATTGTACGGCAGATCTGACATAGAATGGACATTGACCCATCCCTCCATATGTCGGTGTATAAAAAAAAACGATACGGCAAGAGAAGCTCAGGAATATTTTCATTACGAAAGCCTGCACCTTTTCAGTCTGTGTTGTATCTTCGAAACTCCAATGTTCAACTTTTTGGTTGGTTGTTTGTCACGTCTGAAGAAATGATATGTATGTCGAACATTGACGTCTACGTTTGTAGTGTGTATTAAAACAAGCGTCGCTGTGCACTCTGCTGGGTGTGTGTGTGTGAATGTTGGCTCGTTGTCAGTAACAATGCATTCTGTTACCGTGTTCAAATGCATGCACTAGATCTAACTGTGCATGAAACAAGTTCGAGAATAATAAGATACATATTTAATCGTCTAGTTGACTTCATTATTCGCATCATCTCACTTCTGTCCTTTCTGTAAATGTCATCAAAAATAGAATTGACAGGCAAGGTTGTTTCCTACGCCCGTATACTTATTATCCCCCCTCCCCACGACCCCCCCCCCCCCCCTCCTTTGTTTCTCTTTAGTTTGTCATGATGATTGCATAGGTCCATTTTTCTTGGGCCCCAAAACAGCAACCCACAGTGAAAACAAGCAGCAACCCACAGTGAAAACAAGCAGCAACCCACAGTGAAAACAAACAGCAACCCACAGTGAAAACAAACAGCAACCCACAGTGAAAACAAACAAACCGCACCTGGAATTAATTGTATCCCATGTCTTTCGGTTTTTCGACGTTTTCCTGTGTCTAGTTCAGGAATTGAAATTAGTTTGGTAATCACAGCAGTTGCATGGTGATGATGTTGATAATGGGGATGATGATGGTTATAATCATGATGAAGATGATCATGATGGTTATTATGTTTTGCTGTTGTTATAATTGTCTCATTACCTTGTGTATGCGTTTGGTAGTCCTTATTTGTAATTTGTTCTATGGTTTTGAAATAAAATGTGATTATTCTTTAAACAAATTAAACAAAAGAATTTTCATTAAAACGAATCATTCCATTTTAGTTCTAACTACTTGAAGAAGAAGAAAAAAGCTTAATGGAAAAAAAAACAAAAATCTTTCTGACTTTCCTTTTTAATGAGTAAAGAGAAACTGAACACCAGTTGAGTGACCTCAGAGAGAGGGGGGGGGGGGGGAGAGAGAGAGAGAGAGAGAGAGAGAGAGAGAGAGAGAGAGAGAGAGAGAGAGAGAGAAGAGAGAGAGAGAGACAGAGAGAGACAGAGAGAGAGACAGAGAGAGACAGAGAGAGAGAGAGAGAGTACAGCGTCCTTTGTGGCCGACCTCCAGGTGGGGGTAAGAAATCAGACAAAGATGTTACTGTGGATCATGATGTCACAGACCGTAAAGGTTTGTATGACGACAGTGTGTGTGTGTGTGTGTGTGTGTGTGTGTGTGTGTGTGTGTGTGTGTGTGTAATACTGCCATGAAGTAAAATGTGTCTTTTCCGTTTTGTTCTTTGGATACAGGCCGTGTGGAACCTTTCAAAGTCCTAAGGTGAGAACCTCTTCTCGTACATCCAGTCTTTCGCATACATCTCCACCAAGGGGAGAAACTCTTCTCATTCATCCAGTCTTTCTCGTACAACTCCACCAAGGGGAGAAACTCTTCTCATTCATCCAGCCTTTCGCATACATCTCCACCAAGGGAGAAACTCTTCTCATTCATCCAGCCTTTCGCATACATCTCCACCAAGGGGAGAAACTCTTCTCATTCATCCAGCCTTTCTCATACAACTCCGCCAAGGGGAGAAACTCTTCTCATTCATCCAGCCTTTCTCATACAACTCCGCCAAGGGGAGAAACTCTTCTCATTCATCCAGCCTTTCTCATACAACTCCGCCAAGGGGAGAAACTCTTCTCATTCATCCAGTCTTTCTCATACAACTCCACCAAGGGGAGAAACTCTTCTCATTCATCCAGCCTTTCTCATAAAACTCCACTTTTTATCACAGGGGGAGTTGCTTTCAGAAAATCGAGATTTGCCTCTGCCTCTCACATTTTGAAAACAGCTCTAGTTTGTCAGATAGACGTAGCGTCTTCATTAGTTCTCTGTCGTATCTGAAGCAGGGATGGACTGCGGAAGAGGTGGTGGTATTGAGGCGAGGGGAGGGAGGTAGGGGCAGCGGGATTTGCAGGTGGGGGAGGGGGGGGGAGATAAAGGGGATACGGAAGTGCAGAGAAAGAGGTTACATTGAACCCGGTTCCTCCTCCCTTCCACTCCCACCCCCTACCCATCTACTTTCACCCACCACCCACTTCGTAAAAGCTCGAAAGTCCCTTAAAAGCGTTTTCTGTAGGGAAAATGAAAAAAGAAAAGAAATCAAAAGAAGACAGGTCATTAAATTGATGTCGTATCGTGTGTGACCAGAGAACAGTGCATCTGCGCTACTTTTGTTCGATTTTCCTTCGTGCGACTATTTTCAGCTAATACATTTCAAACAAAGGAGGACGCTTACAGTACCCCTTCCGTCATCCGGATTGATATAGCTGTTACTTCATGTGCACCATCTGGGTTTTTAGTAAGATTCAGACTTGAGTTGCAAAGATGATTCGTGCATCAAAAAGTGTTGAAATGCTCCTGGCTTTTCCGCACAACATTGTTAGTCATTGATGAACATTGCATGTTAACACTTCTGGTCACGGTTATGTCTGTACTATGGCCTTTCAGCTGTTCACGATTATCTGTGTACTATGGCCTTTCCACTGCTCACGCTTGTCTCTGTACTATGGTCTTTCAGCTGTTTCACGTTGTCTGTGTACTATGGCCTTTCCACTGCTCACACTTGTCTCTGTACTCTGGTCTTTCAGCTATTCAACGTTATCTGTGTACTATGGCCTTTCAGCTCTTCACGGATATGCCTGCACGATGGTCTTTCAACTTGTCACAGTTATCTCTGTACTATGGCCTTTCATCTGGTCACAGTTATCTCTGTACTATGGCCTTTCATCTGGTCACAGTTATCTCTGTACTATGGCCTTTCATCTGGTCACAGTTATCTCTGTACTATGGCCTTTCAACTGGTCAGGGTATTTTTTCATTTCTCCAGTTGTTACTGGGTACATGTCTCAGGTACAGGGAACTGTGGGCCTGTAATTATTTCATCATGGGAACAGGAGTTATCATCCTACTTGCTTGTTATTTACTGTTTACTGTTTCCTGCTTTATTTAACACTTCCTATCACACTGATTTTCCCCAGTGTTTGTTACTGCTCGTCTGTGTGTTTGTTACTGCTCGTCTGTGTGTTTGTTACTGTGTGTTTGTTACTGTGTGTTTGTTACTGTTCGTCTGTGTGTTTGTTACTGTTCGTCTGTGTGTTTGTTACTGTGTGTTTGTTACTGTGTGTTTGTTACTGCTCGTCTGTGTGTTTGTTACTGTTCGTCTGTGTGTTTGTTACTGTGTGTTTGTTACTGTGTGTTTGTTACTGCTCGTCTGTGTGTTTGTTACTGTTCGTCTGTGTGTTTGTTACTGTGTGTTTGTTACTGTTCGTCTGTGTGTTTGTTACTGTTCGTCTGTGTGTTTGTTACTGTGTGTTTGTTACTGTTCGTCTGTGTGTTTGTTACTGTGTGTTTGTTACTGCTCGTCTGTGTGTTTGTTACTGTGTGTTTGTTACTGTTCGTCTGTGTGTTTGTTACTGTGTGTTTGTTACTGCTCGTCTGTGTGTTTGTTACTGTGTGTTTGTTACTGCTCGTCTGTGTGTTTGTTACTGTGTGTTTGTTATGTTCGTCTGTGTGTTTGTTACTGTGTGTTTGTTACTGCTCGTCTGTGTGTTTGTTACTGTGTGTTTGTTACTGTTCGTCTGTGTGTTTGTTACTGTGTGTTTGTTACTGCTCGTCTGTGTGTTTGTTACTGTGTGTTTGTTACTGTTCGTCTGTGTGTTTGTTACTGTGTGTTTGTTACTGTTCGTCTGTGTGTTTGTTACTGTGTGTTTGTTACTGTTCGTCTGTGTGTTTGTTACTGTGTGTTTGTTACTGTTCGTCTGTGTGTTTGTTACTGTGTGTTTGTTACTGTTCGTCTGTGTGTTTGTTTACTGTTCGTCTGTGTGTTTGTTTGACTATTTTCAAGATGGAAAAGGCTGTGCCAGTCTTGAATGAATGTTAATTTGTGTCTGTTCCTTTCTCCAGTTGTTGTTGCTGTGTGGATGTGTCCGGCACAGGGTATAGGGGCAAGCTTGGAACATCTTTTTACGGGATGTCGCCTTCTGTACACTGTGTGCGGTGTGTTGTCATTTCTACTAGGCGATTTTGGTGTTGTAAGCAGCATTTGTTTGGAGTTAGGGGCCCATAATTATTTCTTCATAAGAGCAGGAGTTATCCTTCACACTTTTTGAAAATAATTGTTACTGTGTAGACGAGTAGATGTGGAAGCATTTCTCTCTTCTTTTTGTTGTTGTTGTTGTTGTTGTTGCTGTCCCAACCTCTGCTCCACCTCAGAGGCAGTGCACCCACGCCGCTCATTCCGACACCCCGCCCCACAGCCACAGCGCGGTCAGCCCCGCCGCAGCCCCAGCACCGACAATCCACAGGGAGCAGTCACTGTCAAGTCGTCAAGAGGCAACCCACCGGAAAAGACACTGCACTGCTGCCGAGTCACTTCGGTGGTGTTCAGTGGCACCTGTTCTGATCTAACATACGCAGGACACCACCTACTAAGCCCCCTACTGACGACAATAATTGCTTAGTCGCGGAGCCGGCGTGAGTGAGCTCTCCCCCCGGAGGGCGCCACCACGTCCGCCAACGCAGCCCCCATGACTCGCCGTACCGGGTGACCCCGACAAAAACCCAAAACCCAAAGGGCCGCAGACGTGAGGGGGACTCGAACTGAGGTCACCATGAGACGGGGTTAAGGGCCACAAAATTTGAGATTTTTTTTTTGTGATAATGGAGAAGAAATGATTAAGATATGCTACGGACTTCCTTTTGGGCTGAACACATACAGGGCTGTACCCACGCTTCCTTTCATAATATATCCCGGCTCAACCGGGCCGAGAGGTACATCACCGCAGTTTTTGTCGGGAAATTTAGCAACACTCCAGAAACCATCCATTAAGTGATGAAACCGACGGGTTGGCCCATCTTCCAACTGATCCGCACAAACTCAATCGGGTGGGGCCGGTCGGGCAAAAAAACCCACATGACCTGAGGATTCAACACACACCTCCCACCGGGATCCGCGACGCTAACCTTTAAATTTACCATCATTTTTATCATCCACCCTTATCTTGTTTTTGTTCGTTTTTTTTATTAAAATGGTATTGGTTTTTTGTCGCGTCTTTTGTTTTGGTTTTTGTGCTAGTTTTTGTTACGGTAGCAGTAAATAATAGTAGGGGCAGAAGTAGTAGCCCAAAGCAGCATAGGGTAGGGGAAGTGTAGGAGGTGGTTTATTGCGTGCTACAAGGACGTCCATCTTAAATATTCGGAAATACTATAACAATCACCCATGATCTTATCAACTTAACGTAGCTTCATCATCATCCATCTCATCACATCACTTCATGAAGGAAAGATATGATATATGAGAGATGATGATGATGATAAATGATTCCCCAGGTATTAAAACTCGTACAGCGGTATAATGATAATGATTAGATATAAATACCGACGACACGACGACGACGACGATAAAATATGAAATGGAGATGAGAAACGATGACGACGACGACGACACGAGACACGATGATGAATGATGATGATATGAATATGAGAGAAATATATAAGATGAGAAAAGATGAGATGTTTTACGACACACGAAGACGACACAAGACGACAAAGATGATTTTTAGATGATGACGACACGAACGACGCGACGACGAACACGAGAGATGATTAGATAGAAATATGATGATGAAATGTCTATGGTAAACGGGGAGAAAACCCTTACATGGGCCGACACCCATCCGAAGTTTTGATGGCACGGCAAAACCGAAACATCCCCTTGGGGCTCTGTAGGCCGGCCCCTACCTCACTGTTCCCCCCCCCGACATGATAAGGAACCAGTCTGTCAGTCGTCTTCGTCTGTCTGTGTTAAAGGCACTGCAAAAACCCTAACATTCCCTGGGGGCTCTGTAGCCCCCCCACCTCAGGCTGCTACCCTTCCTATATTTTCCACACTGTATTTTGTGGGAGGGGTGGGGGGGGGGGGGGAAGGGGTTATGTGTGTGTGGGGAAGGCGTCAGTAACCGTTTTTCAGTACATACCAAAACACTTTTCAACCTTTCTCCCCCCTCCATCATTTTCTTTTTCCTCTGTGTGGGGTGGGGGTGTTGTTTGTGTGTGTGGTTTTGTGTGTGTGGGGTGTGTGTTTGGGGGTGTTTCGTGCTGTGTGGGTGTGGTTTGGTTTTGGGGTTTGGAATTTCAAAATTTTTTATTTTGCCTGTAGGGGCCGAGACAGATCAAAGCGTGTTTTTTCGTAGGGACATTTTTTCTTCCACCGCTGAGTGGTCTGTGTCACTGGGGGGTCTGTGTCCGGGGTGGGTTTTCTGGTCCCTGGGGAGGTCAGTACTGTGGGGGTTTATCAATGGGGGGTTTTCACGGGGGGAGTTCTGGGGCACTGGTGGAGGGTCTAGTCACACTGTCACCTTCATACCCCTTCTGACAGCTTTTTACCCAACGCACACCAATTTTCCAAAAAACCCAAAAAGGCGCACTACCAAATTTTTTTCCCCCCCTCCTTCGGGGAAAAAAATTTTACTAAACATCAACCATTTTGTAAAAAAGTTTACAACGACCTCTCCACACGGAGACAAAAAAAACGCACACATTATTCTCCTCACTCGGGGGAAAAACATCTTCACACAGTACTCCCCTCACACCGAAGACAAATAAATCTGCACACATGATCTTCCCCCTAAGAAAAATAGTCATTCGCTTCAAAAGCAATGGCCTTCACTTCCTTTATCCAAAAAAATCCGAACCAGGAGAAACATAACTCCCGTAATCCTGGGGACCCCCTCCTCAAAAAAAGCTCCCCTTTTTTCTAAATTCCCCCTTCTCTCTCTCTGAGACAATAACTGCCCCCTCGAACTCTCTGTCCTAGATACACCGTCTTCTTTTCCGCATTTCCTCTTCTTTTGCAAAATGACGCTTAAAACCCCTCCCCTGGGGGTACTGGCTGGGGAAACACCGTATTTTCCCCCCAACCATGCCTCTTCAACCCCCACGGGCGAAGGTAAAGGTGAAGGCGGGAAAAGGGGGAAGGGTAAAGGGTGGGGGCGGTTGACGGGCCCAAAAAGGGGACCACCGCCTGGGGTCGATCCTAGCCCTCTGGTTAAAAATTTTCCCTCTTTCCCCCCTTCCCCTTTGGGGTGCTACCGGTTTCAAAACACAACCACACCTTCCCTACCACCCTTTTTTAAACCCCCTCCCAGGGGTCACTTCCCCCAAAACCACATCGTTTTCTTGAACGAGCATACCCAATTTTTTTGGGGACCCCGCTACACAGTCAACCCATATAATATTTTTTTTTTTAAATTTGGCAGGGGGAAATATTCATATCAACAACTACATTGGGGACTCACATCCCTATGTAGGCTCTCCCAAAAAAAACCCCCCCTCCGGGGTAAAAAAATTTTTCTCCAAAAATTTTTTAAAATATACAATTTCATTTAAACACTTTTTCACCAGAATCTCAAAAGTGAACCCATCCACGATTCACCAAAATTTAATAATCAACATAAACAATCACCAGATCCCCATAAATAAAATTTTTTCAAAATTTTCAATCTTTTTTAAAAAAAAAAATTCAGATTATCACCATTTCCAAAAGATACATTTCACAATTCGGGGATAAAACTTTTAGGATATCAACAATTAAAAGCAAAATTGTTTCATACTTAAATGGAACACATTTTCCCTTGACTTGTCTAATCATATTTTTCAAAACCCCAAAAATGAAATATTCCGGGAAAAATTTTTTTTTCTCAATAGACATTAAAAAAAAAAAAAATTTTTTTTAAAAAAACTAATTTTTTTTCCCCACATAAAATGTTATAGCCCTTTTTAAAATCACTGCTTTCCATTTTGACAAGACAAATGAAAACAATTTTTTTGTCTCATTGCACAATCAAAACAGTATAAACTTTCAAAAGAGTTATTTGCTCATCACCAACATATAATCTCTCAAAAACAAGTTAACATAAATATACTTGATTTTTCCCTTTTGTTTACCCAAAAAATAAATTGTATTACATCAACACAGTATTTTTGCTTAAAAACATATACCCCCTTCAATAAGAAAATTTAAACAAAATACCACTTATTTAAACACTTACAACAATGCACCGTCAAAATGATCACAACCGAACTAAAAAGAAAAAAAAACAAATAGTCTTTCCCTTAAACAGTTCATTTTCCATAATATTCCCCGGAAAAACAAATCTGCCATGACTTTTGTTTCCAGCACTGTTAAACATAAAGGGGGAATCCTGCAATCCAAAGCCCTCTTAATAACCGCTATTCTTATTTTTGAGATTCAAAAACTCAGTGGCCTTTTCATCTGTAACGAAACTTTCCCCCAGTCAAGAACCTGGCAACTTCTCACTCCCAACAATACCAAGCACTCTCCGACAACCTTTTTTTTTTTTTTTTTTTTTTTTTCAAAGGGGCGGGGGGTATTTCGGTCCACTTAAATTTCAGAAGTTAACGAATACTAGGGGGTTCAATACCATTACGTACCGGGGGTACCTAAACACATCCTGAAAGTCTTTCAAAATGTCTTGACTTTCTTTTATTTGAAAAAAAATCTTTCGACAGAACCACCCCTCATGGGTTTTCCCCTTTTAAAGACAAAAAAAAGGACAACATCATCTGCACGGGGAATTTTTAACCTCCCATTTGCTTTTTCAAACCTTTGATCTGTCCCTTACGTTACATGGGTACAAATTCACACGAAAATTTTTTCATTTTTGACATCATTTTCTACACAGATATTCCACCAACCGACTGGGAGAAACTTTGTACGTCAACATACTTCTTCAACATTTCCCACAGAAAACCTTCTCATTTTGCCATTTTGACTTAAATTTACTGCAGAAAGTTTTTCGACCACCTGAAAAGGACCCTTCCACAAAACCAACTTTTTTTTATCGGGAGTAAAAAAGGGACTTTACCCCTACACTAAAGAACGTGCCTTTTTGCTTTTCTGTCTGCAAAGACCTTGTACAAACTTTTTTTTCAAACACAACTTTACAACTCAATGCTTTTTTCAAACTTTAGGAGTTCTAAACTATTGGAACATTTAAAAACTGTATTTTTCCCCCCTCCTTTCCGTCCATTTTCATCAATAGACCAAAGTCCCCTTTGGGTGATTTCCAAAAAAAGAACTCAAAGGAAACCCCACTTTTCGTTCGGGCATTTCCCCCCTTTTGCAAAAAGCAAAGGGGGACGAAACGACCCATTCCGGGGGCTCTTGCCTTGCAACCTTTCTAAACATGGACTTTAACTTTCCATTGAACTTCAACCATCCCATTCGTTTGGGGGTTTGGGCGGGGTTTTAAAAATGGAAAGATTTAAACATCTGAAATTTTTTCTCAAGATCAGAAATGAATTTCGTTCCCCCAAAACCGAAAATTTTTTGCTGGAAGACCCCCCTCGGAAAAAATTCAAATAAGGCTTTAGCACAGATACTGTATCAATTTTCATAATCGTTTTGGTACCTTTTTCGTATCCCCAAAGAAGAAAACATATCCGGAAAAGACAGTGGGAAACGGTCCAACAAGATCAAAACAAACCTTCCGAAATGGAACAAAATGAGAGGCATTTTTTTTGCAAAGGTGCACATGGGGCCGCCTTTCTGATTCTTTTGGGAATTTCACATGGCGCAGATTTCGTAACTTCCTTGTGCACCCGGCCAAAAAAAGAATCAAACCTCTTTTAAATTTCTTTTGATTCCCATGACCACGAACAATGCATCTACCGGGGCAAACTGTTTCCTAAGTGGTTTGAACCACAACCTGGCTTTTTCCTGTCCAGGGACACACCTAAAAAAAATGTAATCCATATGATTGTTTTGGCCTTTTTCTCATACGTCTGTTTTGCGCAGAAAGTATTTTCTCAGCTCTTTTTTTTCCCCCCCTTTTTTTTTAAAAACATCTGGTAATCGGGGTTCATCCAGTTTTGAGACTTTTAGGCTTTGTAAAATTTCCCTCTAACGGGGCTAGACTCCAAACAAAACAAACGCCCCCCAGCACCACCAGTACTGACACACCGGCAAAAAGCCCAAATCAAGTCGCAAACTGGGGTTTTCAAAAACCAGGCGTAAAAAAACCGGGGTAACGGTGTATCGACTGAAATTTTCGCCAGCGAAACTTTTTAAACTTTCCTCCAAAACGCCCACACGGACATGTTGAGATACGGTCTTGAAGACAAAAAATTTTTCCCTACACCAGCAGTAGTGCACCCCCGTCTCCAAAACCGGCCTGCAAACCATTGATGGGTTCCGTTTTCTAACCCCATCCCTCAACGATTATCTTTCAAAACAAGGCCTTCTTTACAACATAGACAATCGGGTTTTTGGGAAACACCCTCTGAAAGGCAATTCTTTTCAATGGGAAAAGCCATCACAAAAAAAACAGCATTTCTGATCGGGACGACGATTTTTGGAAACCGTCTGGCCACAACTGCCCAAAAGTCTAATGGTGGTGTTGTCCCGACCTCGGGAACTTTCTGGGGTAAAGGGGCTTCCCGGGATCTGGGATTGACGAAATCACTCAACCGCGAAAGATCCCTTCCGTTTTCCCAGGATAGGGATATCCTTGAGGACTCAAAAAAGACCCACGATTTTTTCCGTAACTTTTCCCCTTTCCCGATGGGGTATAAATGACGCAAACTCAAGATGGGAAAAATTTTCCCCTTTCCACCACCCCTTTTCGGGGGGCGATAAATACTGATCCCATCCCGACACATTTTCCTCAAATTTTCAAAATTTCCTTTCTTTAAGGAAAGGGCCCGCTTTTCTCACGCTCGGAAAAGTTTTTTCTCTAAGAAAGATCCGCAGGACTGAAAATCTTGTTTGTTTTTGATAAATCGCCATCGATCCCAAACAATGACCAACGATCAGAAAAAAACGAAAAGATTCTCCTTTTTTAGGGGGCACAGAAAAAACGTGGAAAACGACACAAACTTAAATTTCTGAGGATTTTCTTTTTAAAAATTTTTCCCCAATTAAAAATTTTTTTCGCTGCAAGGGGGTGGTACAAGTCAAAGCGCTACCCTTTAAACCCAAAAGACCAATATACAAAGTCCCTTTCCCCTTTTTCCAACCCAAACTTGCGTACTTTCAAAAAAGGAAAAAAAACTATCAATGTCATCCTTTTTTTTTTTTTTTTCCCCAAAAAGGGGGCAACTTTTGGGTATAGCCCCTTTTTTTGAGGGTGGGTCGGAACCGATGGTGGAGGTTCCTCGATGCCTGGGTTTTTTTAATTTCCACAGTCTCTAGTTCAACTGCCTCAACTTAAATTGACTTCTTCACTTCACTCCCTCTTAGCTTTTGCTTCAGCTTCCCCTGTAATTTTTTTTTTCTCAGCTTCCCCCCGTAGTCTTTTGCTTTACTTTTCCCCCTGAATCTTTTCTTCAAATTTTGGCTTCCCCCCTAAATTATTTTCTTCACTTCCCTCTTTTTTGCCTGCTCCCATCTGTGCATTGTTTTCACTAGTTTTAATTTTTTTCTCCATCAAAAACCCAACGTTCCCCTGTTTAACATACTAAAAATCATCCATAATGAACCTCAGATAAAAACCAAACAATCTCAGATATAATAAAAATAACAATATAGAATTTTTTTCACAAAAAAGAATTTTAATATATCAAAAACAGAATTCAATTTCCGGGGTTAAACAAAAAACAGCTACTTAAACAGGTAAATGAAACCAAGGGGAAGTATTTTTTTCCAAAAAAAATTTGCAACGTTATCAATTTTGGAATTTTCAAAACAAAATGAAGTTTTAATACAAACTTTTTTCCCTAAAAAAAAAAAAAAAAAAACACAATAAATTTTTTTTTAAAAAAAATCCTTTAAAAGTTTTTAAATTCTCAAATGTTTTTGGTTTCATCTTTTTTCTACTTAATTTCAAACAATTTACAAAAAAAATGTACCGCCCTTTTCAAAAAATGAATAAAATTTACAAAACAAATGGAAACACAAACATTAAAAAAAGGGGGAAAAAAACAAACTAGCGGTCTTTGGTTTGAAAAAAAAAAACTAGATAGGGGCCCTTTTTGGGAAAGGTTTAAAAAGTTTTGAAAAAAGGGGGGAAAAGGAAAAAAAAATTTCACAGGGCCGGGAAAAGGAGCAAAAAACAAGAAAAACAAAAAAAGCCCACAACCGCCCCTATTTTTCCTCTCCCGAAACTGGAGGAAAAAAAAAAAACAACGCACATTACCCACACAAGTAAAAATACAAAATACTAAACAAACAAAACAAAAAATCACATTCCCCAAACTAAAGAAAATCTCCACCACACCCAAAAAAAAAAAAAGTCAAAAAATAAAGATGTTTATTTGGAGAGCGGTAATCAACCTCACCACCTACCTTACTGACGGAAAAGTTGAACCCCCCCCGAGGGGAAGGGAAAAATCAAACGAAAAATAGAAAGCGAAAAAATAGATATTTTAAAAGGAAAGACATTGACTCCCAACGCCATTCCCCCTGCTAAACGCAGGAAAGGGGGGGCTATCAGCCGGGAAAGGACAAAAATTCTAAACCTCGGGGGAAAGGGCAGCGATTCCCAACGCCCCCGCCCCCTTGCTCCAGGTTCGAGCAAGAGAAAGGGTTTAGGCTATCGTCCTGAGGGGAAGGGGGCAAAAGAAATCCAAACCAAAAAAAAAAAACCCCTTTCAAACCAAACCAAAGAAAGTCAACCACCCAAAACACTAAGAAATAGCAAAAAAACAACAACAAATGCAAATATTTAACCAAAAAAATAACCACTAATTCTTTTTTTTTTTTTTTCCCTTCCCTCAAAAACCCCTTAGGTACAAATAAAAACCTTTTTTTTTTCCCTTTCCCAAACCCTTGAGGGTTTCAAATTAAATCTCTTTTTTTTTTTTAAAAACCCCCCGCACAAATAGAAATCTTTTTTTTTTTTTTTCCGGGAAACAAACGGGAGCTAAAGCCGGTGAAACTGAGTCGGGGGACCACGTCACACTGTCACTCTTGCATACCCCATTCAGACAGCATTTTCCTTCCCTACGCACACCAATCTTTCAAAAAACCAAAAGGCGCACTACCGAAGTTTTTCTTCCCCCCCCCTCCCCTCGGGGAAAACAATTTTCTAAATCACAAACCCCTTGTAAAAAAATTTACAACGTATCCCTCCACACTGAGAAACAAATAAAACTGCACACATTTTTCTCTCCTCACATCGAGAGACAAAACAATCTCACACATTATCCTCCCCCACACCGAAGACAAAAAAATCTCACCATTATCTCTCCCCACACGAGAGATAAAATATCAGTTTTTCCCTTCTATAAAGCTATGGGCCCTTTAATTTCCCTTACCAAAAAAATCCGAACCCGGGGAAAACATAACTCCCCTAATCACGAGGACCTGCCTGGGCCCCAAAAAAACTCCCCTTTTCTCATTCCCCGTCTCTCTTTCCCGACAAAAACTGCCCCCTCGAACCCTCTTGTCCGGGATACATTTTCGTCTTTCTCTTTCCGCGATTTCCCCGTCTCTTCGAAATGACGACTTAACTCCTTCCCTGGGTTGGGACTGGCTGGGGCTGAAATACCGTATTTTCCCCACACCATGGCCATTTTTCAAAACCCCTCACGGGGGGAAAGGGGAAGGGTAAGGGCAAGGTTTAAAGGGGAAGGTAAGGGGGAAGGGGGTGGGAATGACTGGCAGCAAAGAGGGCCACCGCCTGACAGGTTCGGGTTTTCTAGCCTCTGCGGGGTTAAAAAAAGACTCTTCCCCCCCCCCTCCTAGTGATCATACTCAGTGTTCAAAACACATGACCACCCTACCTTACCACCCTTTTAAACTCTCACTCATGGTCCACTTTCACCCAATGACCACATTCGTTTCTTGAACGAGTCATACTCAAAATTATTTTGGGGCCCCGCTACACTATCAACCATATGAATATTCTTCCCTTTAAATTGGGGAGGGGAAATATTCTATCAACAAAACAGTATGGAGCGTCACAGCCTGATTAGGCACTCACATGACACATGCTTTAAAACTGGGGGTTTTGGGCCAAATTTTTTGGTGGTGGGCTGGGGACGAGTGGACGTTTTTAAATGGTGGGGGGTTTAGACACCAGTGGTCTGTGGCTGGGGTGGTGTCGTGTCACTTGGGGAGGTCGTTCACTGGGGGGGGGCTGGGGTCCCCTGGAGTTCTTTCACTATGTGGGGGTTGGTTCCCGGGGGGGTGTCTGTGTCACTGGAAGGAGGGGCGTCACTGCGTGCGGTTTGGGCACTTGGGGGGTCTGTGTCCCCTGGGACTCATCACCCCCGGCTGGGGGGTCTATTCACTGGGTTTTTTTCACTGGGGGGTCTGTGTCCCTTGGTCTTTCCCCCTGTTTGGGCTTGTCACTGGTGGGCTTGTCACTGGCTGGTGGTCTTGTCAACCCCGGGGTCTGTGTCACTGGGGCACTGTGCCCTAGGAGGTCGTGCACTTGGTGGGGGGTCCGTTCACTTGGGGTGTCGTTCACGTGGTGGGGGGTCTTTCGCTTTGGGGGGTGGGTAAATCAGGGACCACCAACCCTTTTCAGTTTTACAGCTGCCGAGGACGAACAGAGGGGCCACAACCCCTGCCCCCCCTCCTCCCGCCAGGTGTCTCAGGAGGTTTCAGCCAAAAGGGGGGTGGTGGGCAAGGCCTCGCTGCTCTTCGTGGCCGGGGGACAGTTCATCGCCCACGACATCGCCGGCACGCCCCTGGGTCAGTGGAAGGGAGGGAGACAGGGCTGTGACTGGTCTGCTGCCATGTGTTGTGATGTGCTGTACTGACTGCTCTGGTCAGAGTGTGTGTGTGTGTGTGTGTGTGTGTGTGTGTGTGTGTGTGTGTGTGTGTGTGTGTGTGTGTGTGTGTGTGTTTATGTGTGTGTGTGCGCGCGCGCGCGCGTGTGTGTGTGTGTACGTGTGTGTGTGTGTGTGTGAGAGAGAGAGAGAGAGAGAGAGAGAGAGAGAGAGACAGACAGACAGACAGACAGACAGACAGACAGACAGACAGAGACAAAGAGAGAGAGAGGAGAGGAGGAAGGAGGGAGTTGAGGGATAGAGAGACGGACAGACAGAAAGACAGACAGCCGGACAGACAGACAGACAGTAGACAGACAGACAGACAGACAGACCGGCAGAAAGACAGACAGACCGACAGATAGACATAGCTGTAAAAGGTGCTGATGGATGGCAGACAGACAGACAGACAGACAGACAGACAGAGCTGTATATGGTGCTGACGGGTGGCAGACAGACAGACAGACAGAGCTGTATATGGTGCTGACGGGTGTTACAGAGGAGGTGAAGAAGAAGCAGGGATGCTGTGACGGGGTAGACCTGCGCGCTAACACACACCCTGACGTGGCTAAGGGGTACGTGACACCACCTCCTCTGGATTTCCTGCTTCCTCCTTCATCCCCCATGTCTTGGATGCCATCTTTAACACCCCCTCTCCCCTCAACGCCTTCCACCTTCACAACTTCCCCTCCCCCTATCCCACCCCCCTCTTTCTTTCCTTGCTTGTCTGTCTGTCTGTCTGTCTCTCTGCCTGTTTGTGTGTGTGTGTGTGTGTGTGTGTGTGTGTGTGTGTGTGTGTGTGTGTGTGTGTGTGTGTGTGTGTGTGTGTGTGTGTGTTTTGATTCGGACTTAAGGTGGCGCCGGTCATTTCTTTATAGCCCTTGCCAGTAACCCTATTTAAAAGGGGAAAAAAAGATATCCAAACGCTTTCAAAATTCACAAATGCATGGACGCCAGAGCATCAAATTACTCAGACATAATTGTGTAGTCAGTTGCTTATGTAAAACAGGAGAAAACACTGATACATGTATTAAGTAAATAAGAATATAGGTTTCTGGATTCTGGATTCGACATTAGAAAAGTAGTTACAGACTCAGAATCAAAAACTTACTTGGAGAATATTTCGACAGGGTCGCCCTGTCTTCTTCAGCTCACTGTTGCTGTTGTGGCAGCGAGGCTTGATGGGACGACTGTTGTGTGGGGTGAACGGTTGTCCGGATCTGATTGTAGATGGGGGGGGGGGGGAGGGGGGGGGGAGTTCAAAGCCTTGATCTCTGTTCAGGCTGGGGCGTCTTGTCTTAATTTCGATGGCTTCTTTAACTTTTCTTTTTGTGAGGAAGGGCTCTGTAGATAAGATCTTGGTTTCTTGGGGCTGAAACTGTGGCCTGTGGCTTGTAGATGTTCAGGTATGGCAGAAGTACATCGGTTTTGGGTGTTCCTGTAGACGGGTGGTGAGTGGTCTTGCTGTCTCCCCAATGTAGGTATGGGTAACAGTCTTGACACCCTACCTGGTACACTACACCACACTGCCTGACGGGGTCCGTTTTGTCTTTGACATGAGTCAGTTGCTGGCGTAGGAACACTTTGCATCCATGCTGTTGAAGGTTCTGGCTAGACGCTCTGAGACTCCTTTAATGTAATGGATTCCCACTTTCACAGTGTCCGTATCTGTAGATGAAGGGTAGCGAACTCGAGGGTTGTCCCACATCCATGCAGGGTATCCATTTGCGGAAAGGGCAGTCTTGATGTGTTCTTCTTTCAGCTCTTCCTCCTTAGTGGAACACAGTACAGAGGCTCTGTGCATGAGGGTGTGGACAACAGATCTCTTGTCTCACAAGTTTGTGCCGGCAGTGTTAGTGTCTGGTGCCGGCAGTGTCAATGTCTGGTGACGGCAGTGTCAGTGTCTGGTGATGACAGTGTCAGTGTCTGGTGCCAGTGTCAGTGTCTGGTGTCAGTGTCTGGTGCGGGCAATGTGACTGTCTGGTGCCGGCAGTGTCAGTGTCTAGTGCCGGCAGTGTCAGTGTCTAGTGCCGGCAGTGTCAGTGTCTGGTGCCGGCAGTGTCAGTGTCTGGTGCCGGCAGTGTCAGTGTCTGGTGCCAGCAATGTCAGTGTCTGGTGCCGGCAATGTCAGTGTCTGGTGCTGGCAATGTCAGTGTCTGGTGCTGGCAATGTCAGTGTCTGGTGCCAGCAATGTCAGTGTCTGGTGCCGGCAATGTCAGTGTGTGGCGCCAGCAATGTCAGTGTCTGGTGCTGGCAATGTCAGTGTCTGGTGCCAGCAATGTCAGTGTCTGGTGCCAGCAGTGTCAGTGTCTGGTGCCGGCAGTGTCAGTGTCTGGTGCTGGCAATGTCAGTGTCTGGTGCCGACAATGTCAGTGTGTGGCGCCAGCAATGTCAGTGTCTGGTGCCGCCAATGTCAGTGTCTGTGCCAGCAGTGTCAGTGTCTGGTGCCAGCAATGTCAGTGTCTGGTGCCAGGGGTGTCAGTGTCTGGTGTTGGCAGTGTCAGTGTCTGGTGCCAGCAATGTCAGTGTCTAGTGCCAGCAATGTCAGTGTCTGGTGCCGGCAATGTCAGTGTGTCGCGCCAGCAATGTCAGTGTCTGGTGCTGGCAATGTCAGTGTCTGGTGCCAGCAATGTCAGTGTCTGGTGCCAGCAGTGTCAGTGTCTGGTGCCGGCAGTGTCAGTGTATGGTGCTGGCAATGTCAGTGTCTAGTGCCGACAATGTCAGGTGTGTGGCCCCAGCAATGTCAGTGTCTGGTGCCGCCAATGTCAGTGTCTGGTGCCACCAGTGTCAGTGTCTGGTGCCAGCAATGTCAGTGTCTGGTGACGGCAGTGTCAGTGTCTGGTGTTGGCAGTGTCAGTGTCTGGTGCAGCAATGTCAGTGTCTGTTGCCGGCAGTGTTCGTGTCTGGTGCCAGCAGTGCAAGTGTCTTGTGCCAGCAATGTCAGTGTCTGGTGCTGGCAATGTCAGTGTCTGTTGCCGGCAGTGTTCGTGTCTGGTGCCAGCAGTGCTAGTGTCTGGTGCCAGCAATGTCAGTGTCTGGTGCAAGCAGTGTCAGTGTCTGGTGCCAACAGTGTCAGTGTCTGGTATCCAGCAGTATCAGTGTCTGGTGCAGACAATGTCAGTGTCTGGTGCCAGCTATGTCAGTGTCTGGTGCCAGCAGTGTCAGTGTCTGGTGCCAGCAGTGTCAGTGTCTGGTGCCGGCAATGTCCGTGTCTGGTGCCAGCCTTGTCAGTGTCTGGTGCCAGCAGTGTCTGGTGCTAACAATGTCAGTGTCTGGTGCCGGCAATGTCCGTGTCTGGTGCCAGCAGTGTCAGTGTCTGGTGCCAGCAGTGTCAGTGTCTGGTGCCGACAATGTCAGTGTCTGGTGCCGGCAATGTCAGTGTCTGGTGCCAGCGGTGCTAGTGTCTGGTGCCAGCAATGTCAGTGTCTGGTGCCAGCAGTGTCAGTGTCTGGTGCTGACAATGTCAGTGTCTGGTGCCGGCAATGTCCGTGTCTGGTGCCAGCAGTGTCAGTGTCTGGTTGCCAGCAGTGTCAGTGTCTGGTGCCGACAATGTCAGTGTCTGGTGCCGGCAATGTCAGTGTCTGGTGCCAGCGCTGCTAGTGTCTGGTGCCAGCAATGTCAGTGTCTGGTGCCAGCAGTGTCAGTGTCTGGTGCCAGCAATGTCAGTGTCTGGTGCCGGCAATGTCCGTGTCTGGTGCCAGCAGTGTCAGTGTCTGGTGCCAGCAGTGTCAGTGTCTGGTGCTGACAATGTCAGTGTCTGGTGCCGACAATGTCAGTGTCTGGTGCCAGCAGTGTCAGTGTCTGGTGCTGACAATGTCCGTGTCTGGTGCTGACAATGTCAGTGTCTGGTGCTGACAATGTCAGTGTCTGGTGCCGGCAGTGTCAGTGTCTGGTGTTGGCAGTGTCAGTGTCTGGTGCTGACAATGTCAATGTCTGGTGCCGGCAGTGTTCGTGTCTGGTGCCAGCAGTGCAAGTGTCTTGTGCCAGCAATGTCAGTGTCTGGTGCTGGCAATGTCAGTGTCTGTTGCCGGCAGTGTTCGTGTCTGGTGCCAGCAGTGCTAGTGTCTGGTGCCAGCAATGTCAGTGTCTGGTGCCAGCAGTGTCAGTGTCTGGTGCCAGCAGTGTCAGTGTCTGGTATCCAGCAGTATCAGTGTCTGGTGCAGACAATGTCAGTGTCTGGTGCCAGCAGTGCTAGTGTCTGGTGCCAGCTATGTCAGTGTCTGGTGCCAGCAGTGTCAGTGTCTGGTGCCAGCAGTGTCAGTGTCTGGTGCCGGCAATGTCCGTGTCTGGTGCCAGCCTTGTCAGTGTCTGGTGCCAGCATTGTCTGGTGTGACAATGTCAGTGTCTGGTGCCGGCAATGTCCGTGTCTGGTGCCAGCAGTGTCAGTGTCTGGTGCCAGCAGTGTCAGTGTCTGGTGCCGACAATGTCAGTGTCTGGTGCCGGCAATGTCAGTGTCTGGTGCCAGCGGTGCTAGTGTCTGGTGCCAGCAATGTCAGTGTCTGGTGCCAGCAGTGTCAGTGTCTGGTGCTGACAATGTCAGTGTCTGGTGCCGGCAATGTCCGTGTCTGGTGCCAGCAGTGTCAGTGTCTGGTGCCAGCAGTGTCAGTGTCTGGTGCCGACAATGTCAGTGTCTGGTGCCGGCAATGTCAGTGTCTGGTGCCAGCGGTGCTAGTGTCTGGTGCCGGCAATGTCAGTGTCTGGTGCCAGCAGTGTCAGTGTCTGGTGCCAACAA